>NC_069445.1:32074542-32184523 GCF_026875155.1 Cherax quadricarinatus | reverse complement strand
CTAGTGACTTTCTTTGTGCTTAACAATATTTTATTTCATGTAAACTACATTTTGTATAGTACACAAAGAAATAAAATTTGTTTGTTTTGAGATTAACTAAGTAATGTTTATTTAAGCACAGGCGCACTTAAGTACGGTTTAGATTACCTAGGATAACCCCAAAAAAAAGTCATCGACTTATTTCCATTGAGTTTATGTATATACAGACACTGGTAAATTTATATATATACTCTCTGACAGTGTATACAACGTAGTGAAGTATTCACGTCACAGCACGTACTAACAGGTCACAGCACGTAGTAACACGTCACAGCACGTAGTAACACGTCACAGCACGTAGTAACGTCACAGCACATACTAACACGTCACAGCACGTACTAACACATCAGCAAGTACTAATACGTCACAGCACATACTAACACGTCACAGCACGTACTAACACGTCACAGCATGTATTAACGTCACAGCACGTACTAACATCACGGCATGTACTAACACGTCACAGCACGTACTAACACATCACAGCACGTTCTAACACGCCTGGAGTTTGAACTACCAAACTGGCAACGCCACAAATTCAAAACAATTCTTTATATCAGATGATTGTATGATATATATAGTAATTAGAGATCCCATACAATGCACAATTAAAAAGAACGTTAAATTCATCTTATAAAGACACAGTGGGCAAGAGTTTAGAGGCTAATATAGGCAGACCAATAGTGTAATATGGATGGGAGAGGCAACTGCTCCTAGTAGTGGAGCCAGTTATAGTTTTATTGTTTACATTATTCTTGCACTCATAAACGTTGTACTATCGTTAGAACATGTCTTAAGGCATAGTTTCATTATTTTGTTATTATTCTGTGACTTAAGCAGAAAGTATATATGAATTTAATAAGATATATTGAGGTAAATTGTTTGTGTGCGCAGTGTTGGAAGTGCAGCAGAGGAGCCAGCTCCAACACTCACATCACCACCACCATCATTATCAACACTCACCACCTCCACCACTAAACCTCATCTTCAGCTGTTAAAGGTGAGTATTCTAGCTTAGTGAAGGCTAGTTGTCACAGCTGGGTAGTTGTATTAGCGTGCTGTAGACTCATGATCAGTCCTCTACCACCGTTCTGAATGATCTAAACGGTTTTAGTGCTTTACAGAAATATAGTGAGCTTACGGACGACGTTTCGGTCCGGCTTGGACATTTAGTCACTGGTCCAAGTCGGACCAAAACGTCTTCGTAAGCTCCTCTCTCCTATATGCGGATTATCTGTTTATTGTTCCAGTCACGGTATTATGCCCTTTACATTATGTAATAGTGGACTGGGTTGTGTAGCTCTCGTTACACTGTCATTGTGACACCTGTGGGAGTAAGTCGCATTGTTTAACTCCACTTATCCTTGGTTAGTACAATAAGGTATGTGTAAATTACATAGATAATCCTAGGATAAAATGTCTTTAACACCATTGTAAAATTCTTATGCATTTAAGTAGGTTTTAGTTACATTTACACAATGTTTGGCTTCTTACAATTACCAAGGATAGCAACAAAAAGTCGAATATAAGTAACATGTATCCATTATGACCCTTATAACATGAAGTAAAAAAAAAAATTATATGTTAATTACACTTTACATCGTAATGCTTACCCATCTTTTTTTTTTTTTTTTTTTTTTTTTTTTTTTTTTTTTTTTTGCAACGGAGGGCTAGAAATGTCCCTTTTTACAATAATTTTAGATTTCTACTTTCTACAGTGCTGTTTAGCCCTTGTGGCTTTGCGCTCTCTTTTTGATTATAATAATAAAAATATTTTTCTATAGTAAGATTTGTAACTTAATTATAGGTGCTATTATATTCTGTAAATCATTTTTACAGAAAACTACTGTTAAGGCCTAAGTTTAATTAAAGTTTTTGTGTATATTGTAGTAACGGATAAATTAGAATTACATGTGTACCTTTTCATTGGTTTACAGAGTACTACCACTGTTAAGTGAGCTGAGGATACTTACCAACATGGGCACCTACGCTCACTCCTTCCGTGGTGAGTATTACGTTTATTTTTTGGCTAGGGTGGGTACCTAGTGGCTCGGGTAGGTACCTAGTGGCTCGGGTAGGTACCTCGTGGCTCGGGTAGGTACCTCGTGGCTCGGGTAGGTACCTAGTGGCTCGGGTAGGTACCTAGTGGCTCGGGTAGGTACCTCGTGGCTCGGATAGGTACCTCGTGGCTCGGGTAGGTGGCTTGGGTAGGTACCTAGTGGCTCGGGTAGGTACCTCGTGGCTCGGGTAGGTACCTCGTGGCTCGGGTAGGTGGCTTGAGTAGGTACCTAGTGGCTCGGGTAGGTACCTAGTGGCTCGGGTAGGTACCTCGTAGCTCGGATAGGTACCTCGTGGCTCGGGTAGGTGGCTTGAGTAGGTACCTCGTGGCTCGGGTAGGTACCTCGTGGCTAAATGCAAGCTCTCTAGGTCGTATAATAGGGCGCGCGTAGGTTTCCAAATTAAATATACTTCAGACCATTCTACAAAATATACAGTAATTAGAAATCTCTGAGGATACACAACATAACAGAATGTGATCTAGTGTTTAGTGAGTTAAAGAACCGCACTGATTTTCTTGGGTTATCCTGGGTGGCTAACTCTCCGGGTTAAAAATCCGAACAAAACGGTATCTTAAATTTCTCTTGAAATACCTTGAGCTTGGGAGCACCACACGTCATTACCAGGTACTTGTAGCAGTAATGAGCATCCTTCCGCCTATCACTGCTATGTCTGGTACGTCACTGCCTAAACAGGTCTTGGTGTGGGTTGCATCTTCAGCTGGTTGAGCGGCGCTGAGGCGGAATAGGAGCAACTGCGGCGGTATGGGGGTAGGATGGAGGTGGAGGGGTAGGATGGAGGTGGAGGGGTAGGATGGAGGTGGAGGGGTGGGATGGAGGGGGAGGATGGAGGTGGAGGGGTGGGATGGAGGTGGAGGGGTGGGATGGAGGTGGAAGGGTAGGATGGAGGTGGAGGGATGGGATGGAGAGGAGGGGTGGGATGGAGGTGGAGGGTAGGATGGAGGTGGAGGGTGGGATGGAGGTGGAGGGATGGATGGAGGAGGAGGGTGGGATGGAGGTGGAGGGGTGGGATGGAGGTGGAGGGGTGGGATGGAGGTGGAGGGGTAGGATGGAGGTGGAGGGTGGGATGGAGGTGGAAGGGTAGGATGGAGGTGGAGGGATGGGATGGAGGAGGAGGGGTGGGATGGAGGTGGAGGGTGGGATGGAGGTGGAGGGTGGATGGAGGTGGAGGGTAGGATGGAGGTGGAGGGATGGGATGAGGAGGAGGGGTGGGATGGAGGTGGAGGGATGGGATGGAGGTGGAGGGATGGGATGGAGGTGGAGGGGTGGGATGGAGGTGGAGGGGTAGGATGGAGGTGAGGGATGGGATGGAGGTGGAGGGTGGGATGGAGGTGGAGGGGTGGGATGGAGGTGGAGGGGTGGGATGGAGGTGGAGGGGTAGGATGGAGGTGGAGGGATGGGATGGAGGTGGAGGGGTGGGATGGAGGTGGAGGGGTGGGATGGAGGTGGAGGGTGGGATGGAGGTGGAGGGGTGGGATGGAGGTGGAGGGGTAGGATGGAGGTGGAGGGATGGGATGGAGGTGGAGGGTGGGTGGAGGTGGAGGGGTGGGATGGAGGTGGAGGGGTGGGATGGAGGTGGAGGGTGGGATGGAGGTGGAGGGATGGGATGAGGTGGAAGGGTGGGATGGAGGTGGAGGGGTGGGATGGAGGTGGAGGGATGGATGGAGGTGGAAGGGTGGGATGGAGGTGGAGGGGTGGGATGGAGGTGGAGGGTGGGATGGAGTGGAGGGGTGGATGGAGGTGGAGGGGTGGGATGGAGGTGGAGGGGTAGGATGGAGGTGGAGGGGTGGGATGGATGGAGGTGGAGGGGTGGGATGGATCAGGCCCTGATCCATCGGGAGGCCTGGTCATGGACCGGGCCGCGGGGCGTTGATCCCCGGAATAACCTCCAGGTAACCTCCAGGAGGAGTAAGATAGAGGAGAAGGGGTGGGATAGAGGTGGAGGGGTAAGATAGAGCGGGAGGGGATAGAAGAGGAGGGGGGATAGAGGAGGAGGGGTGGGATAGAGGAGGATGGGTAGGATAGAGGAGGGGTAGGATAGAGGAGGGGTAGGATAGAGGAGGAGGGGTAGGATAGAGGTGGGATAGGAGTGGAGGGGTGGGATAGAGGGGAGGGGTAGGATAGAGCGGGAGGGGTAGGATAGAGCGGGAGGGATAGAGGAGGGGTGGGATAGAGGAGGAGGGGGGGATAGAGGAGGAGGGGTGGGATAGAGGAGGAGGGGGGATAGAGGAGGAGGGGTAGGATAGAGGAGGAGGGGTAGGATAGAGGAGGGGTAGGATAGAGGTGGAGGGGTAGGATAGAGGAGGAGGGTAGGATAGAGGAGGAGGGGTAGAAAAGAGGAGGAGGGGTAAGGATAGAGGAGGAGGGTAGGATAGAGGAGGAGTAGGATAGAGGAGGAGGAGTAGGATAGAGGAGGAGGAGTAGGATAAAGGTGGAGGGGCGGGGATTAATGAGTATCACATGACCGGAACACCCTAGTCTCACCCAGCTGGGCTATATTCTCCTGTCTTGCCAACGGTGGAATATACCATGCTGAGAGATAATTCCCACTTACAACTCACGCTGTGCTGCAAGAAAATCTTTGAAGCTGCTGTAGAATGTTAAAAGGTTATAATCGTAACCATAATTTTTAAATGGATGGACCAGTTTTATTTATTTATTTATTTGAATATGATACACAGAAGTACCAGACACAAGAATAAGAACAAATAGCTACTTCATTATGAAAGGTTCAAAAAATACTAATGCTAATACTAATACTGCTGCTATGTATGATAATCTATGTAACTGTATTTGTGTATACCTGAAAAAACTTACTTATTCAGTCTGCACAACAAGCAGACAAGACCCTAGCAAACACAGACCGTAATACACAAACTATTTCAGTAAATCGTACATTCAACTCTTGTGACAACTTTTAATGTTAATGTACGAAATGGATTATTATATAAAAGAAGCACTAAACTCGTGTGGGTCATACAAGGAGTACCTCCCTGGGGGTTGCTGTCTACCAACTACCACAGGACGGTAGTACCTCCCTGGGGGGTTGCTGTCTACCAACTACCACAGGACGGTAGTACCTCCCTGGGGGGTTGCTGTCTACCAACTACCACAGGACGGTAGTAACCTCTTGGGGGGGGGGGGGTTGCTGTCTACCAACTACCACAGGACGGTAGTACCTCCCTGGGGGGTTGCTGTCTACCAACTACCACAGGACGGTAGTACCTCCCTGGGGGGTTGCTGTCTACCAACTACCACAGGACGGTAGTACCTCCCTGGGGGGTTGCTGTCTACCAACTACCACAGGACGGTAGTACCTCCCTGGGGGTTGCTGTCAACTAACTACCACAGGACGGTAGTACCTCCCTTGGGGGTTGCTGTCTACCAACTACCACAGGACGGTAGTACCTCCCTGGGGGTTGCTGTCTACCAACTACCACAGGACGGTAGTACCTCCCTGGGTGGTTGCTGTCTACCAACTACCACAGGACGGTAGTACCTCCTGGGGGGTTGCTGTCTACCAACTACTACAGGACGGTAGTACCTCCCGGGGGGGTTGCTGTCTGCCAACTACCACAGGACGGTAGTACCTCCCTCGGGGTTTGCTGTCAACAAACACCACAGGACGGTAGAAACCTCCCTTGGGGTTTGCGTCTACCAACTACCACAGGACGGTAGTACCCCCCTGGGTGGTTGCTGTCTACCAACCACAGGACGGTAGTACCTCCCTGGGGGTTGCTGTCTACCAACTACTACAGGACGGTAGTACCTCCCTGGGGGGTTGCTGTCTACCAACTACCACAGGACGGTAGTACCTCCCTGGGGGTTGCTGTCTACCAACTACCACAGGACGGTAGTACCTCCCTGGGGGTTGCTGTCTACCAACTACCACAGGACAGTAGTACCTCCCTGGGGGGTTGCTGTCTACCAACTACCACAGGACGGTAGAAACCTCCCTGGGGGGTTTTGCTGTCAACCAACTACCACAGGACGGTATCCCCTCCCTGGGGGTTGCTGTCTACCAACTACCACAGGACGGTAGTACCTCCCTGGGGGTTGCTGTCAACCAACTACCACAGGACGGTAGTACCTCCCTGGGGGTTGCTGTCTACCAACTACCACAGGACGGTAGTACCTCCCTGGGGGTTGCTGTCAACCAACTACCACAGGACGGTAGTACCTCCCTGGGGGTTGCTGTCTCCCCACTACCACAGACGGTAGTACCTCCCGGGGGGTTGCTGTCAACCAACTACCCAGACGGAAAGTTACCTCCCTGGGGGTTGCGTCTACCAACTACCACAGGACGGTAGTAACCCTCCCTGGGGGTTGCTGTAAACCCCAACTACCACAGGACGGTAGTACCTCCCTGGGGTTGCTGTCTACCAACTACCCCAACAGGATGGTAGTACCTCCCTGGGGGTTGCTGTCAACCAACTACCACAGGACGGTAGTACCTCCCTGGGGGTTGCTGTCAACCAACTACCACAGGACGGTAGTACCTCCCTGGGGGTTGCTGTCAACCAACTACCACAGGACGGTAGTACCTCCCTGGGGGTTGCTGTCAACCAACTACCACAGGACGGTAGTACCTCCCTGGGGGTTGCTGTTAACCAACTACCACAGGACGGTAGTACCTCCCTGGGGGTTGCTGTCAACCAACTACCACAAAAACGGTAGTACCTCCCTGGGGGTTGCTGTAAACCCAAATACCACAGGAGGTAGTACCTCCCTGGGGGTTGCTGTCAACCAACTACCACAGGACAGTAGTACCTCCCGGGGGGTTGCTGTTAACCAACTACCACAGGACGGTAGTACCCCCCCTGGGGGTTGCTGTCAACCAACTCCCCACAGGACGGTAGTTACCTCCCTGGGGGTTTGCTGTCAACCAACTACCACAGGACGGTAGTACCTCCCTGGGGGTTGCTGTCAACCAACTACCACAGGATGGTAGTACCTCCCTGGGGGTTGCTGTAAACCCAACTACCACAGGATGGTAGTACCCCCGGGGGGGTTGCTGTCAACCAACTACCACAGGACGGTAGTACCTCCCTGGGGTTGCTGTCTACCAACTACCACAGGAACGGTAGTACCTCCCGGGGGTTGCTGTCAACCAACTACCACAGGACGGTAGTACCTCCCTGGGGGTTGCTGTCAACCAACTACCACAGGACGGTAGTACCTCCCTGGGGGGTTGCTGTCAACCAACTACCACAGGACGGTAGTACCTCCCTGGGGGTTGCTGTCAACCAATTACCACAGGATGGTAGTACCTCCCTGGGGGGTTGCTGTCAACCAACTACCACAGGATGGTAGTACCTCCCTGGGGGGTTGCTGTCAACCAACTACCACAGGACGGTAGTACCTCCCTGGGTGGTTGCTGTCTACCAACTACCACAGGACGGTAGTACTGTCATGTGGGTTTTCGAAAACGTGGATAGGGTAAGAATACTCACGTAGGCTGGTAGTACGTATAATATAACGGAAAGTGTGGGAAAGCGCCAACAGCTGTCCTACCTCTCTCTGCTCCCTAGCCTGACTGACCCATGAGTGCCTACGGGTGAGGGATGTTTGAAATCCTGCTATGGTCAGCAGCAATATGAATACAGTCAGTGATTCACGCAGATACGGTTGGTAGTGAGTCATCTACTGGTACACTGGTTACTGGTAACTGGTTACTAGGAACTGGTACTACTGAGAGCTCGGCGACGCTAACGTATGTCGTCCCGACATACAACTAATACAAGCTAGAGATGGCAGGTATACGGCTTGGGCTGATTCTATACAATGTCAAAGTACACAACAATTGAACATTATAATATATATAAGTAGAACATTGGAATGGAAGCTTACGAACTGAAACTGTAATAAAACTGTAATGCAATACAAGGTATAATATAGCACAACTCGTCGAATGAAACTCAACATTGAGATTACACAATAGAAGTTATAAAAAAAATTTGATCGATCGATCTGTATTCATGTGATCTACGGATTCTGAGGAAGGAAAATATACAAAGAAAGAAGTGTTTAAAAGAAGGCAGATTTCGGTGCACTCAAATCTAACTGTTAACTCTCAGAATTCGGAGAGAACGTGAACACAAAAAAAAAAATTCTTGAATACTGATAAGTTGATACTGTAATTATTCATCTATACAGGTTATTTACATTCAACCCCAACTCTGCTAGGGTTAGATTGACATATGCAGAATGGGTGTCATCTCTGGAGGATCAAACTCTGTTGCACTGGCTAACTCGGCTGTATTTGAGGCAAATCTGAATTTGGAAGAAAAAAATGATACTTGAGGATTTCTCAAAACCTGTCCCTGTACTAGGGAATAACGACATTCAGGTTGATCGTCTGACTGAGGTTATCAGAGGTAGAGAGTACAGGAATCAGGAGGATTGTCAGAGTCCCGTCACATTAGTTCTGGGGTTGGAATATCATTATCATCACATACTAAATCATATGATCTAAATGCGATTCTTTATACTGACCATACTAATTTCTCTAACCTTATACTTATTACCAGTGATATGTTCAACTACTCGATAAGGACCAACAAAAATTTTGATCAAGCTTAGGCATTGCAGACGTTTTGTTAAAGTTAGTCAGCATAACTCTCGAACCTACTTTGATTTTGGATTGCTTTGCTCGAGTGTTTGCGACTCTTGTAAATTCTGCTGTTGATTTATGAAGTGTTTCACGGATTCTTCTAAAAACACTTGACTAAGCTGGTACGAGTTGCTATGAAATCAATCAGGGTTGTAAATTTTGGTTTCGGATTAGAATATAACAACTCATAAGGCAAACATTTATCTACACTGTACAATGCATAATGTGGAGTGTCACCTATGGAAACATTGTAAGCAGAATTTATAGCACACTGCACATCAGGTATAACTTCATCCCAAGTTTCACTGTTGGGATTGATAGTGGCTCTCGAGACATCAAGTACTTTTTTATTGGTTCGTTCCGCTAACCCATTGCTGGCAGGATGATGAGGAACAATGGTGGATTTAGAGATCTTGTACAAGGTGCACAAATTTTCAAGAATCTCATTACAGAATTCACCTCCATTATCTGTTACTAGGGACTTAGGGGTGGTATGCCTGCAGATAATGCGTTCTTTAAACGCTTTAGCTACTGTCTCGGCAGTCTTATCTGCAATAGGAACTAACTCACAATATCTGGTGAAATGGTCTACCATAACACATAGATGTTTGTTGCCCTGGAGGGAACATTGGAAATTAGTTAACAAATCTAGCGCAACTCTTTCCCAAGGTTCGCTAGTGGTTGGATACACTTGGATTGGATTACCTGGAGTTTACCTGGAGAGAGTTCCGGGGGTCAACGCCCCCGCGGCCCGGTCTGAGACCAGGCCTCCTGGTGGATCAGAGCCTGATCAACCAGGCTGTTGCTGCTGGCTGCATGCAAACCAACATACGAGCCACAGCCCGGCTGATCCGGAACTGACTTTAGGTGCTTGTCCAGTGCCAGCTTGAAGACTGCCAGGGGTCTGTTGGTAATCCCCCTTATGTGTGCTGGGAGGCAGTTGAACAGTCTCGGGCCCCTGACACTTATTTTATGGTCTCTTAACGTGCTAGTGACACCCCTGCTTTTCATTGGGGGGATGGTGCATCGTCTGCCAAGTCTTTTGCTTTCGTAGTGGGTGATTTTCGTGTGCAAGTTCGGTACTAGTCCCTCTAGGATTTTCCAGGTGTATATAATCATGTATCTCTCCCTCCTGCGTTTCCAGGGAATACAGGTTTAGGAACCTCAAGCGCTCCCAATAATTGAGGTGTTTTATCTCCGTTATGCGCGCCGTGAAAGTTCTCTGTACATTTTCTAGGTCGGCAATTTCACCTGCCTTGAAAGGTGCTGTTAGTGTGCAGCAATATTCCAGCCTAGATAGAACAAGTGACCTGAAAAGTGTCATCATGGGCTTGGCCTCCCTAGTTTTGAAGGTTCTCATTATCCATCCTGTCATTTTTCTAGCAGATGCGATTGATACAATGTTATGGTCCTTGAAGGTGAGATCCTCCGACATGATCACTCCCAGGTCTTTGACGTTGGTGTTTTCGCTCTATTTTGTGGCCAGAATTTGTTTTGTACTCTGATGAAGATTTAATTTCCTCATGTTTACCATATCTGAGTAATTGAAATTTCTCATCGTTGAACTTCATATTGTTTTCTGCAGCCCACTGAAAGATTTGGTTGATGTCTGCCTGGAGCTTTGCAGTGTCTGCAATGGAAGACACTGTCATGCAGATTCGGGTGTCATCTGCAAAGGAAGACACGGTGCTGTGGCTGACATCCTTGTCAATGTCGGATATAAGGATGAGGAACAAGATGGGAGCGAGTACTGTGCCTTGTGGAACAGAGCTTTTCACCGTAGCTGCCTCGGACTTTACTCTGTTGACGACTACTCTCTGTGTTCTGTTAGTGAGGAAATTATAGATCCATCGACCGACTTTTCCTGTTATTCCTTTAGCGCGCATTTTGTGCGCTATTACGCCATGGTCACACTTGTCGAAGGCTTTTGCAAAGTCTGTATATATTACATCTGCATTCTTTTTGTCTTCTAGTGCATTTAGGACCTTGTCGTAGTGGTCCAATAGTTGAGACAGACAGGAGCGACCTGTTCTAAACCCATGTTGCCCTGGGTTGTGTAACTGATGGGTTTCTAGATGCGTGGTGATCTTGCTTCTTAGGACCCTTTCAAAGATTTTTATGATATGGGATGTTAGTGCTATTGGTCTGTAGTTCTTTGCTGTTGCTTTACTGCCCCCTTTGTGGAGATGGGGCTATGTCTGTTGTTTTTAGTAACTGTGGGACGACCCCCCCGTGTCCATGCTCCCTCTCCATAGGATGGAAAAGGCTCGTGATAGGGGCTTCTTGCAGTTCTTGATAAAACACAGAGTTCCATGAGTCTGGCCCTGGGGCAGAGTGCATGGGCATGTCATTTATCGCCTGTTCGAAGTCATTTGGCGTCAGGATAACATCGGATAGGCTTGTGTTAATCAAATTTTGTGGCTCTCTCATAAAAAATTCATTTTGATCTTCGACTCTCAGTCTGGTTAGCGGCTTGCTAAAAACTGAGTCATATTGGGACTTGAGTAGCTCACTCATTTCCTTCTTGTCATCTGTGTAGGACCCATCTTGTTTAAGTAGGGGCCCAATACTGGACGTTGTTCTCGATTTTGATTTGGCATAGGGGAAGAAATACTTTGGGTTTCTTTCGATTTCATTTTATGGCTTTTAGTTCTTCCCGCGATTCCTGACTCCTAAAGGATTCTTTTAGCTTAAGTTCGATGCTTGCTATTTCTCTGACCAGTGTGTCCCTACGCATTTCAGATATATTGACCTCTTTTAGCCGCTCTGTTATTCTTTTCCGTCGCCTGTAAAGGGAGCGCCTGTCTCTTTCTGTTTTACATCTACTCCTCCTTTTTCTTAGAGGAATAAGCCTTGTGCATACATCGAGTGCTACCGAGTTAATCTGTTCTAGGCATAAGTTGGGGTCTGTGTTGCTTAGTATATCTTCCCAGCTTATATCGGTTAGGACTTGGTTTACTTGGTCCCACTTTATGTTTTTGTTATTGAAGTTGAATTTGGTGAATGCTCCCTGGTGACTAATCTCATTATGTCGGTCTAGGGCTCCGCGCATACATGACTGAACCTCAATTATGTTGTGATCTGAGTATATTGTTTTTGATATGGTGATATTTCTTATCAGATCATCATTGTTAGTGAAGATGAGGTCTAGTGTATTCTCCAGTCTAGTAGGCTCTATTATTTGCTGGTTTAAATTGAATTTTGTGCAGAGATTTAAAAGCTCGCGTGAGTGTGAGTTTTCATCAGAGCTGCCTCCTGGTGTTATTACTGCAACAATATTATTTGCTATATTCCTCCATTTTAGGTGCCTTAAGTTGAAATCCCCCAGGAGCAAGATGTTGGGTGCAGGAGCTGGAAGGTTTTCCAGACAGTGGTCAATTTTAACAGCTGTTCCTGGAATTGCTGGGATGTTGCATCCGGAGGCTTGTAGACTATCACAATGACTAGGTTTTGGTTCTCGACCTTTACTGCTAAAACTTCCACTACATCATTTGAGGCATTTAGCAGTTCTGTGCAAACAAGTGACTCTGCAATGTACAGGCCAACCCCCCCCTTTTGCCTGTTCACTCTGTCACATCTGTATAGGTTGTAACCTGGGATCCATATTTCGTTGTCCAAGTGATCCTTTATGTGGGTCTCAGTGAAAGCCGCGAACATTGCCTTTGCCTCTGCAAGCAGTCCACGGATGAAAGGTATTTTGTTGTTTGTTGCAGGCTTTAGACCCTGTATATTTGCAAAGAAGAATGTTATCGGACTGGTGGTATTGTTGGTATTGTTGGATTAGGACCATTAGCATTACCTTTATGTTGCATGCAGACGCTACATTTCTTAACATACTCAGAAATATCAGTTGCCATACGAGGCCAAAAGTATTTCAATCTGGCTTGTTTTACTGAACGATCCATACCAGGGTGCGCAACACCTGGTACATCGTGAACTAGCTGTAAGGCTACATTCACTAGTGTCTGTGGAATTACTAACTGGTAAACTCTTCTGCTAGGAGTACCCAACTCGGCTGTTTGATACAGTAATTCTTGGTTTGTGACAAAGTCACTGATGGGTGCTGGTGGCTTCACAGTCAGAATAAGATCTTCCTGGAGCAGGAATCGAATCACACCAGGCCACATGGGAGGGTCTGCAGTTACTATACTAACATGTCGCGATAAGGCATCTGCGACTACATTTGACTTGCCAGGTAAGTGTTCAAAGGTGGGATTGAACTCTTGGATAGTCAAGGTCCATCTGGCTAACCTTCCAGTAGGTTGTTTGTTCTGGAATAAAGGTATCAGTGGAGCATGGTCTGTCAAGACATGAACAGAGTACTGATAAATAATGTCTCGGAAGTGCTTTAAAGACCATACTATTGCTAAAGCTTCTTGCTCAGTTACTGTATAATTACGTTCAGCCTTTGTAAGGACTCGGCTAGCAAATGCAACTGCGTTGTACTTGCCATCAGTCTTTTGAGCTAGTACGGCACCTATGCCAATAGAACTAGCATCAGTTGTCAGATAGAAGGGCTTAGAAAAATCTGGAAATTTCAAAATTGGAGCAGTTAGCTTTTCTTTTAGAGTTTGGAATGCTCTTTCTTGACGGAAGGTCCAAACAAAAGGAGCATCTTTCTTAAGCAACTCAGTTAGAGGAGCAGCTATGGAAGAAAAATTGGCAATGAAAGATTTATAAAAACCTGCTAAGCCCACAAAGGATCTTACGGCATCAGCAGTTTTGGGAGTTGGAAAATTTAGTACTGCAGTTACTTTACTTTGGTCGGTCGTAACCCCTCTAGGAGTGACTACGTGACCAAGAAACTTAATTTCTGATCTGAAAAATTGACATTTAGACAGTTTGATCTTTAAATTGGCTTCTTCAAGCTTACCAAGTACTACATCAAGTCTTTTCAAGTGTGTATCCACGTCTTTAGACATGACGATTACATCATCTAAGTACACCATAAGTGCATTACCTATGAGACCTCTAAAGATATTAGTCATGATCCTTGAGAATGTGATAGGGGAGGATCGTAATCCAAACGCCATATGGAGGAAGTGATAATGACCTGTAGGAGTGGAGAATGCAGTTAGCTCTTGGCTGTCCTCGTGAAGAGGGACTTGCCAAAACCCTTGTAACAAATCCAGGGTTGAAAAGACTTTGTTATCTCCGATGTTACGTAAAAGATCACCCAGTACAGGGAGTGGGAAGCGATCTGGAATAGTTTTCGCATTTAACTTCCTAAAGTCAATCACTGGGCGCTGTTGCAACCCCTGAATGGGTTACAATGATTATTATGTATATATGTAATGTATATTACCTTTTCATTTAATTTTATATTGCTTATATTTGCGATAATAGCTAAATCGTAAATGTATGACTTTATATTATTATTTGACTGTTATATTGTTATTTAGCTTATGTTGTTAGGATGTATATAAAATGTGCTCAGTTAGGCTTGATTGTCAAACGACTGTAATTATCGCTTGTCGCTCGTTATACTGCCGGCTTCTGAGCTGCAGTTGTCCACGTAGCTATCACATGATCGAGGGGGGGGTGTCCTCACCTCTCGTGAAGTAGTCAGTCTGCTAGAGACTCGCTTGCTGGTTGGACATTGTCTGTCTGAGTCTGCTGGAGACTCGCTTGGTGGTTGGACAGATTGTCTGTCTCATTATTCTTGTTAGTTCTGTAGAACTCTGTTCTCAGAACATTGTAAAGACTTAGTGATTTTCGACGTTGTACTGAGGTTGTGTGTCACTTAGACACTCTGAACATCTCAGGTCCTTAGCTATAGCTTCTGACCTAATTTTGTACTGGTTCCTGTGTATTGTCACAGTCACAGTTTTACCTATGCTGAACAAAGATTCAGTATTATGGGAGTTTTGTAACTTTTGTGGAGGATCTGCAGATGGTCCCTACTTAGTGTCGTTATATTATCTCCTTGTTCCTGATTCTGTGTCGCAGTCGCTTGATATTGCATTGCTATTGGGCTTAGCATTCTTTGTTGTTCAAGCAGACTGTTCGGGTTGCCAGTCGGTCAAGAAGTTAGTTTATTTGAGGACTTTGTCAGTCACTTGTTTAAGTCTTATTCGAGTCTTGAGACATAGCTAACTACTTAAGAGCACTTACACGCATACACACACTTACTTGTACATATTTGTAATATCTTATTAAATGTTAATGTACCTGACGGTACTTAAGAATTATAAATGTGATATGTGCTTTCAGCACAATAATATTGAACTCGAGAGATTGATTTTATTTTGATTGCTGTGATTTAATTTAATTTGATAATATACCTCTAGACAACTTATAGACTTAATAAATTTATTAAATTTTAATTTCTCTAGTTAGTAGCCTACCAGTTGTAATCCTAAAGCACTATTGAACCATACTGAATTTTAATGGATAATTGGACAAGGATACTGACTACTTGTTACGAAAACCCAGTAACAGGCTGGATGCTAGAAGGGCAGTCCTTTCTAGTATTCACTGGAGATCTCTAAGCTTTTAGAATCGCGTTTTTTGTAACAGGCGCCAAGTACCATCCTTCTTAGGTACTAGGATCAAGGGCGCATTCCAAGGTGAATTGCTAGGTGCAATAACTCCATCATCAAGCATTTGATTGATCAATTTTTCTGCGACAGCAACTTGTGAATGAGGCATTCTGTACGCAGGTATATAGATAGGTCTAGTACCAGGTTCAAGTGGAATATGATGGGACAATAAGTCCGTTATACCCATCTTCTCACCTGGTAAGGCAATGGCTTTACGACGTTTGTTCAACAGAGTCAACAAACGCTTGACTTCATCTGGGAAGTCAGTGGGAGCTAAATTTTTCTCCTCAACTGGTGGAACAGATTGATCTGGTGAAATGGATGAGGTCTCCCCGGTAGAAATAGCACCGACCCACTGGTCAGGTGACAATTCATCCTCTACCTGAACAGGGTAAGGATAGTGAACAAGGTCAACAAGATTGGTATTTGCTCTGAGACGAACACTGTGACCAGAAGTGTTAGCTAGGAAGAAATGGATCTTACTATCTCTTACAACACGTAAGGATGGTTCAACAAATAGACCTTTTACTTTGCAGGAATCACTGTCAACTAGGATGTTATCACCATCTGGAACACTAGGAACAACAACAGACACTCTAGTGAGGGCACTAGCTGCGACAGAAACGTCTTTCTGCAGACGGCATGTGACATCAACAAGAGATGGCATTACTAGTTGCAAGTAATTGTTTTCCGACAAGGGCGTCCCTGTGGAGAAACTACTACTTGAACTAGCAGACATTGCAGGGATAGGCTCAGCACTCAAGGTAGTCAGAGCATCCTCGGACACTTGAGGTAACTGGACACTATCTTGCAAGTCTGAAGTTGCAGGAACACAGACAGGAGTGACAGGATCATCAGTGCCTGACCACTTGGGTATGCTACTGGAAAATGCACTGGCCTGTAAGGACTTAATTCGAATGTCGTACTCTGCGGCAGTATGGCAGATCTCGGATCCAAGCTGGTAACTCCAAAATGGTATGATCAAGTCATCAATTTGGGCATGCCATCGATAAGGGTCGAGCACAATGCATAAGTCTCGCATGGAAGCAAATCCTAGTAGAAGGTCACCAGGGAAAGTAATCTGGTCGACAACAAGGAAGGAAGCAGTGAAGTCTCTACCTTGGATAGAAAAGGTGAGGGAAGTCCGACCTCGGACAAGCAGGTGAGAACCAGCTACTCCACTAAGGGAGGACACATGAGTCGGTTCTACAAGAAGGACATGTCGTAACTGCTTATCCCTAAACAAACTAGACCTGATAATATTGACTTGCACACCAGAGTCCATGAACAAATGAATGGGCGCATTATGAACAGATGCTTGCACTATAGGGCCTATTGTTGCATTGGAAGTTATGTGCAAACAAAAAGGTGGATTGTCATCAGCAAAGATTTGTTCCACGTCATCCCCAAAATCATCTACGTCAGAGACGTGTGAAGCAACACCATCAGCAGGATTCTCATTCTCGAGACTGCTTAAGGCTTCAAAGGAATTGTGAACGGGGATGGTGTTCTCATTATCACCTACTGTCACCATGGGACGGTTTGACTGGGGCGCTCGAATTCTCCCGAATTGGAAGAATGAGCCTGGTTCTGGTTATTTTGAGAACCACGATGTCTGTTTCCTCTACGGGTTCTGCGGTTGGAACAGCCACGGAAAGACCTAGAGTACTGAAGGTTGTAGAGAGCATTGCACTCAGATGTGTCATGTCCATGTATTCTATGATAAGTACAGTAGGGAAGATCTGACTGGTACTCATCATCAGTACGACGCCTCTTAGGGTAACTATCAGGACAATTAATTGCAATATGGCCACGGAAACCACAGTTGTAACAAGTCCGCTGACTATAGTTACTGAATGTACTATGAATACTACGAGGTTTATAATGACTCTGTACACTGGTCCTTGGTGGTCGCTGAGATGGTTGACGACCACGATATGTCTCTGTGGCACAAACAAGAGGTGGTGCAGACTGAGGCATATGTGTGAAATTACTTTTGATGCATGGGAAAGTACCCTGGGGGCACAAGGAACGTACATGATTTAGGGCTGTAAGGGGTTCCATCGTCACAGTTGGAGGGTTAGCCTCATAAGCACACACGGAAGCAGGCGGCATTAGTTCTTTGATTGTTCCAAAAGCTGCTATTTTAGCAAACGATGCTGTGGATGGTTTATCCTCATCAGGGACAAAAGCTGAGGACTGGACAGCATTGATAAATGATGATAAAAGTTTGTCTAATCTAACAGCAAAGGCACTCAACGATTCATTAGTCATGGGTGTAGCATTCACTAGTTCCCTAAGAACGACATATGGATCAGCTGTTTTTACTGGTACGAGGAAAGAACGAATCAGTTCCTCATATTGTGACCACTTAGTAAGATTCCTGAAGTCTCGCATATCAAGGAGATCAACAACGTGAACAGCAACAGGGGATGGATGAAGAGCTTCTTTCGCAAGTCTGATAAGACTTTCCTCAGAAGGAGGACCTTCAACTAGAGCATTAACACGAGAACGAATGGCAGAAAACCATGCTTCAAGACTATGTAACATGGCCATTGAATAAAGGTAACGCATCAAGGGAATCACGAGTAAAACTATAGTGTCTCAGTGTCTGGGTCGGTCTGTCAGTCGCTAAGGAACTGTGAGGACTGATGACAGGAGCAGCAGTAGCCTGAGAGGTCTGAGTGTCGACATTCACTAAATCATTTGACGGTATGTGAGACATAATGGCAAAGAATTTGCACAAGAACAAATAAGGCAAAAAATAATGAACAATAAAAATGATATAAAATGCTAAAATTAAAATAAAAGAGATGCAACTAATTCTGCAGAAGAAATAAAAAAAATGTCTAAGAAGCAAGATCACCACCCATCTAGAAACCCATCAGTTACACAACCCAGGGCAACATGGGTTTAGAACAGGTCGCTCCTGTCTGTCTCAACTATTGGATCACTACGACAAGGTCCTAAATGCGCTAGAAGACAAAAAGAATGCACATGTAATATATACAGACTTTGCAAAAGCCTTCGACAAGTGTGACCATGGCGTAATAGCGCACAAAACACGTGCTAAAGGAATAACAGGAAAAGTCGGTCGATGGATCTATAATTTCCTCACTAACAGAACACAGAGAGTAGTCGTCAACAGAGTAAAGTCCGAGGCAGCTACGGTGAAAAGCTCTGTTCCACAAGGCACAGTACTCGCTCCCATCTTGTTCCTCATCCTCATATCCGACATAGACAAGGATGTCAGCCACAGCACCGTGTCTTCCTTTGCAGATGACACCCGAATCTGCATGACAGTGTCTTCCATTGCAGACACTGCAAGGCTCCAGGCGGACATCAACAATATGAAGTTCAACGATGAGAAATTTCAATTACTCAGATATGGTAAACATGAGGAAATTAAATCTTCATCAGAGTACAAAACAAATTCTGGCCACAAAATAGAGCGAAACACCAACGTCAAAGACCTGGGAGTGATTATGTCAGAGGATCTCACCTTCAAGGACCATAACATTGTATCAATCGCATCTGCTAGAAAAATGACAGGATGGATAATGAGAACCTTCAGAAGTAGGGATGCCAAGCCCATGATGACACTCTTCAGGTCATTTGTTCTATCTAGGCTGGAATATTGCTGCACACTAACAGCACCTTTCAAGGCAGGTGAAATTGCCGACCTAGAAAATGTACAGAGAACTTTCACGGCGCGCATAACGGAGATAAAACACCTCAATTACTGGGAGCGCTTGAGGTTCCTAAATCTGTATTCCCTGGAATGCAGGAGGGAGAGATACATGATTATATACACCTGGAAAATCCTAGAGGGACTAGTACCGAACTTGCACACGAAAATCACTCACTACGAAAGCAAAAGACTTGGCAGACGATGCACCATCCCCCCCCAATGAAAAGCAGGGGTGTCACTAGCACGTTAAGAGACCATACAATAAGTGTCAGGGGCCCGAGACTGTTCAACTGCCTCCCAGCACACATAACGGGGATTACCAACAGACCCTTGGCAGTCTTCAAGCTGGCACTGGACAAGCACCTAAAGTCAGTTCCTGATCAGCCGGGCTGTGGCTCGTACGTTGGTTTGCATGCAGCCAGCAGCAACAGCCTGGTTGATCAGGCTCTGATCCACCAGGAGGCCTGGTCACAGACCGGGCCGCGGGGGCGTTGACCCCCGGAACTCTCTCCAGGTAAACTCCAGGATACACTGCAAGAGGAAGAACAACTCAATGTAAAGGACTGCTGGACAAGATAAAAAAAATACATTGAAATTTACAAGTAAGAATATTACTGGAGACTGAATTAAATGCAAAATGAGCTGTCTGTACTCTTGCTAATAAAGAAATTAACTAATAAAACTGTAAATCAATGTAAAAAGTATAAAATAAAATCACTAAATTGTATGCAACGAGAGATAACTGGGAAATTTAAATATTTTCTAAGAATGCATAAACAAAATTAAAATATAATACAAAGACAATATGAGGAAAAATAATAAAATGGAAAACAAGACTCAAACAATAATGAACCGAGAATAATAATGCATAAAAATAACAAGAAAATAATTCACTGCAGAACAAGTGCAACAAAATAAGGTGCAGAAATAATCAATGCAGCAATAACGTTACACTGGGAAAATGTAGGTTAAATAATAAAATAAAAATATGAAGAAAAACTGACTGAACACTTTAACTCTTAATTGTAAATTAGACAAAACAATTTACTCAGAGTAAAGAAAACACTTTACGTTAAAAAAAGAAATTGAAATTACAATAAGAGTGAATTTGTTCAAAGAAATATGAAAAATATGAATAAAAATAAAACAAGAAACAAAACTGGAAGTGTAACACTTACAAGTGGCGGGGCACACAACACTTACAAGTGGCGGGGCACACAACACTTACAAGTGGCGGGGCACACGACACTTACAAGTGGCGGGGGCACACAACACTTACAAGTGGCGGGGCACACAACACTTACAAGTGGCGGGGCACACGACACTTACAAGTGGCGGGGCACACAACACTTACAAGTGGCGGGGCACACAACACTTACAAGTGGCGGGGCACACGACACTTACAAGTGGCGGGCACAAACACTTACAAGTGGCGGGGCACACAACACTTACAAGTGGCGGGGCACACAACACTTACAAGTGGCGGGGCACACAACACTTACAAGTGGCGGGGCAAACAACACATACAAGTGGCGGGGCACACAACACTTACAAGTGGCGGGGCACACAACACTTACAAGTGGCGGGGCACACAACACTTACAAGTGGCGGGGCACACAACACTTACAAGTGGCGGGGCACACAACACTTACAAGTGGCGGGGCACACAACACTTACAAGTGGCGGGGCACACGACACTTACAAGTGGCGGGGCACACAACACTAACAGTGGCGGGGCACACAACACTTACAAGTGGCGGGCACACAACACTTACAAGTGGCGGGGCACACAACACATACAAGTGGCGGGCACACAACACTTACAAGTGGCGGGCACACAACACTTACAAGTGGCGGGGCACACACACTTACAAGTGGCGGGGCACACAACACATACAAGTGGCGGGGCACACAACACTTACAAGTTTGGCGGGGCACACAAACACTTACAAGTGGCGGGGCACACAACACTTACAAGTGGCGGGGCACACAACACTTACAAAGTGGCGGGGCACACAACACTTACAAAGTGGCGGGCACACAACACTTACAAGTGGCGGGGCACACAACACATACAAGTGGCGGGGCACACAACACTTACAAGTGGCGGGGCACACAACACTTACAAGTGGCGGGGCACACGACACTTACAAGTGGCGGGGCACACAACACTTACAAGTGGCGGGGCACACGACACTTACAAGTGGCGGGGCACACAACACTTACAAGTGGCGGGGCACACAACACTTACAAGTGGCGGGGCACACGACACTTACAAGTGGCGGGGCAAAACAACACTTACAAGTGGCGGGGCACACAACACTTACAAGTGGCGGGGCACACAACACTTACAAGTGGCGGGGCACACAACACATACAAGTGGCGGGGCACACAACACTTACAAGTGGCGGGGCACACAACACTTACAAGTGGCGGGGCAAAACAACACTTACAAGTGGCGGGGCACACAACACTTACAAGTGGCGGGGCACACAACACTTACAAGTGGCGGGGCACACAACACTTACAAGTGGCGGGGGCACACAACACTTACAAGTGGCGGGGCACACACACTTACAAGTGGCGGGGCACACAACACTTACAAGTGGCGGGGCACACAACACTTACAAGTGGCGGGGCACACAACACTTACAAGTGGCGGGGCACACACAACACTTACAAGTGGCAGGGCACACAACACTTACAAGTGGCGGGGCACACAACACATACAAGTGGCGGGGCACACAACACTTACAAGTGGCGGGGCACACAACACTTACAAGTGGCGGGGCACACAACACTTACAAGTGGCGGGGCACACAACACTTACAAGTGGCAGGGCACACAACACTTACAAGTGGCGGGGCACACAACACTTACAAGTGGCGGGGCACACAACACTTACAAGTGGCAGGGCACACAACACTTACAAGTGGCGGGGCACACAACACTTACAAGTGGCGGGGCACACAACACTTACAAGTGGCGGGGCACACACAACATATTCACTTATTCATTTTTTTTTTTGTATATTCTTACAACAAAATCTTGCTGTGACTGATACGACAAAAATTGCTGGCAAAAATAATGGTACACAAGTCTGCGAAAAAATTAGAGGAATGAGACACTGCTGGCATATGAAAAAAAAGGTATACAGAAATAAATGGATAATTTGGTATACTGGGGTGGATATCACTGCATGAACTACAATGACAAATATTGGAGAATACAATGCTGAAAGAATACAAAAAAAAATGAATGAATTACTTCACACAGAATGACTGACTGGTACACTACACAATAATACTTACTACAGACAGAGAGTAGCATAAAAAAACACAGATAAAAAAATATGAGATGAGCGATAACACTGAAAAATATTGTAAGAGTCAAAGAAACACTGAGTCTACACTGAAAACACAAGGTTTAGAGTACACAAGAAATTCACTATAAATGTCTCACACACGCGAATGTCTTTAAATGCAAGAAAAATGTCTCTAAACAGAAAATTATCACTGGAGTCTGGAGTAGTAGACGGGATGACTGGTGATGAGGGGAAGACGTCCTGTGTGGTGATGACGCCTCCACTCACACTGTCGTTGGAAGAAATGCGCTTTCCCCGGTAAAACTCACATAACTGGCTTTATCGTTGGCGCTCAGCTACAATCTCTTGACCAATTATGTGAGCCAAAACAGTACTAGGACCCAGTACAAGGGTGCAAACAGCCACAGGTAGATGAGTGAAGAGTGTGTGGCGGGTGGGTGGCGGGTGGTGGGGGCAGTGGAACAAGCTGGCCCTGTGCGCTCTCACTGCCACGCACTTCTCACCACGCACAAGGTGGCTTAACTAAATCACAATGCCACAGGGATGATGAAGACCACTCTTACCAGCATCCAAGCACAAGTGATATATGAAACAATACTTCAGAGGAACCTGCGTGGCTTACTTCTCTCTCTCAGCTAGGTTAGAAGCTGGGTTTGCTGACTGGCTTAACCCACGAGAATGGCTGACGAAGACGTGTAAAGATGCACACAGCATGAAGGAGCAGGTGGATGACAGGAGACAGGCTGGATGGTAGGCTGAGGTAGGCTGACTAGCGTTCACTTCCACAGTCTGGCTTACTGACTGGCTTAATTGCAAAATCCGGGTCAACCCCTCGGAGATTGAAGCAATTAGCACATGAACTAACCCAGGAAGCTTGAAAAACGGCTGCAACAGGCTTGCAGGCTGGAGTACACAGGGTGGTGTGCTGAGGGTAAGCTGCTAGCTGGAGGTGGCGGATGGTTCACCTTTGACCTGCCGGCTCCCCACAAACAGTCTTCTAACGTCTTGAAAATCCCTTAAATCCATGCTCACACCGGTGCCCACCATTTGTTTGTGGGTTTTCGAAAAGGGTGGATAGGGTAAGAATACTACGTAGGCTGGTAGTACGTATAAATAACGGAAAGTGTGGGAAGCGCCAACCAGCCGTTGCCCCCTCTCTGCTCCCTAGCCTGACTGACCCATGATTTGCCTACGGGTGAGGGATGTTTGAAATCCTGCTATGGTCAGCAGCAATATGAATACAGTCAGTGTTTACACGCAGAGACGGTTGGTAGTGAGTCATCTACTGACACTGGTTACTGGTAACGGGTTTTACTGGGAAAACTGGTACTACAACTGAGAGTACCTCCCTGGGGGGTGCTGTCTCCAACTACCACAGGACGGTAGTACCTCCCTGGGGGTTGCTGTCTACCAACTACCACAGGACGGTAGTACTTCCCTGGGGGTTGCTGTCAACCAACTACCACAGGATGGTAGTACCTCCCTGGGTGGTTGCTGTCTACCAACTACCACAGGATGGTAGTACCTCCCTGGGTGGTTGCTGTCTACCAACTACCACAGGATGGTAGTACCTCCCTGGGGGTTGCTGTCTACCAACTCATTACCTATATATTTATTAATTTATTTACGTATAATAAATATCTGGAGGTCGATGAAGAGAGAAGCTTCATGACGGTGTCGATGAGTTGAAGAATCTGGGAGCCCTGATTTGTTGTGTATTTGCTGGAAAGTGTATCTGTATTGGGACTAACTGGATACAAGTCGCATTGTCTTTATTGGGTTATTTGGTTATCCTGAGTCAGCAGTAACAGCCTGGCTGATCAGGTCCAGACCACCGGATGGCCTGGTCGAGGACCACCAGAACAACCTCCAGGTAGGTTATACTTGGTTATTCTAGGTTATGTTTGGTTATCCTAGGTTGTTTGGGTATCTTAGGTTATTTGATAATCCTAGATTGTATGATTCTAGGTTATCTTTGATTATCCTAGGTTAAACTTTGTTATTTTGGGTTATCCTAGGCTATTTGGTTATCTTAGATTATCTTTGATTATTCTAGGTTATTTTTGGTTATCCTGTGTCATATTTATCCTTTATTTTTGGCTCCTAGTTTTTATCCTAGGTTATTTTTTTGTTATCCTAGGTTATCTCTGGTTATCCTAAGTTAATTTTACATACTTTATGCGACTATAATGTAGATTATGTACCCAAAACCTAAAAATCTGCACAGATGTGCATATCCTGTATATGTACACATGTACGTACCCTGTGTATGTACACAAGCGGGTACAGGTGCATTCGTCGGTCTGTATACACAGATGTGTGGATGTTTTCAGTGCTTAGAGAACACTTGTGTAGAGTTAGCTTCACAAGTGTCATTTTCCTCAGTGTGTGTACACAGTGTATCTCGTCAGTGTGTGTACACAGTGTATCTCGTCAGTTTTGTGTACACAGTGTATCTCGTCAGTGTGTGTACACAGTGTATCTCGTCAGTGTGTGTACACAGTGTATCTCGTCAGTGTGTGTACACAGTGTATCTCGTCAGTGTGTGTACACAGTGTATCTCGTCAGTGTGTGTACACAGTGTATCTCGTCAGTGTGTGTACACAGTGTATCTCGTCAGTGTGTGTACACAGTGTATCTCGTCAGTGTGTGTACACAGTGTAAACTCGTCAGTGTGTGTACACAGTGTATCTCGTCAGTGTGTGTACACAGTGTATTCGTCAGTGTGTTTTACAGTGTATCTCGCAGTGTGTGTACACAGTGTATCTCGTCAGTGTGTGAACACAGTGTATCTCGTCAGTGTGTGTACACAGTGTATCTCGTCAGTGTGTGTACACACTGTATCTCGTCAGTGTGTGTACACACTGTATCTCGTCAGTGTGTGTACACACTGTATCTCGTCAGTGTGTGTACACACTGTATCTCGTCAGTGTGTGTACACAGTGTATCTCGTCAGTGTGTGTACACAGTGTATCTCGTCAGTGTGTGTACACAGTGTATCTCGTCAGTGTGTGTACAGTGTATCTCGTCAGTGTGTGTACACAGTGCATCTCGTCAGTGTGTGTACACTGTATCTCGTCAGTATGTGCGCAGTGTATCTCGTCAGCGTGTGTGCACAGTGTATCTCGTCAGTATGTGCGCAGTGTATCTCGTCAGCGTGTGTACACAGTGTATCTCGTCAGTATGTGCGCAGTGTTTCTCGTCAGTGTGTGTACACAGTGAATCTCGTCAGTGTGTGTATACATGCATCTCTCTTCAGTATATACAGTATACACAAACGAGTCTCTGGTGTGTGTACAACTCATTATTCATACACAGGTGTATTTCTTCAGTATAACTGCACTGGTATATCTGTTCAGTGGGTATAAACTGTTCTTTCAAGTTTATATACACTGAATATATAAGAAAAATTATTATAATCATAACCTTAATTTCTAAAGGGATGGAGGGGTAAGCCAGCGGGAGGCCTCGATCAGATGACCAAAAGTTCCAGCTGCAGGTCATCACATGACTAAGACCCGCGCCAGGAAACACTTGTCCTGTTTGCTGAGGAACCTTGCCTAACCTAACCTACACTGATCTGTGCCCTAGTGTCTGTATACTCATAGGCACATCCTTGTATATAAACTTAAGTTTATCTCGTATTACATGTTTTTTCTATACATCTCCGTCAACAAATACTTTCAAAAATGCAGATGTAATATATACAGACTTTGCAAAAGCCTTCGACAAGTGTGACCATGGCGTAATAGCGCACAAAATGCGCGCTAAAGGAATAACAGGAAAAGTCGGTCGATGGATCTATAATTTCCTCACTAACAGAACACAGAGAGTAGTCGTCAACAGAGTAAAGTCCGAGGCAGCTACGGTGAAAAGCTCTGTTCCACAAGGCACAGTACTAGCTCCCATCTTGTTCCTCATCCTCATATCCGACATAGACAAGGATGTCAGCCACAGCACCGTGTCTTCCTTTGCAGATGACACCCGAATCTGCATGACAGTGTCTTCCATTGCAGACACTGCAAGGCTCCAGGCGGACATCAACCAAATCTTTCAGTGGGCTGCAGAAAACAATATGAAGTTTTAACGATGAGAAATTTCAATTTCTCAGATATGGTAAACATGAGGAAATTAAATCTTCATCAGAGTACAAAACAAATTCTGGCCACAAAATAAGCGAAACACCAACGTCAAAGACCGGGAGTGATTATGTCGGAGGATCTCACCTTCAAGGACCATAACATTGTATTTAATCGCATCTGCTAGAAAAATGACAGGATGGATAATGAGAACCTTTAAAACTAGGGGGGCCAAGCCCATGATGACACTCTTCAGGTCACTTGTTCTATCTAGGCTGGAATATTGCTGCACTCTAACAGCACCTTTCAAGGCAGGTGAAATTGCCGACCTAGAAAATGTACAGAGAACTTTCACGGCCGGGATAACGGGGATAAAACACCTCAATTACTGGGAGCGCTTGAGGTTTCTAAACCTGTATTCCCTGGAATGCAGGAGGGAGAGATTTCATGATATATACACCTGGAAAATCCTAGAGGGACTAGTACCGAACTTGCCCCACGAAAATCACTCACTACGAAGCAAAAGACTTGGCAGACGATGCACCATCCCCCCAATGAAAAGCAGGGGTGTCACAAACACGTTAAGAGACCAACAATAAGTGTCAGGGGCCCGAGACTGTTCAACTGCCTCCCAGCACACATAAGGGGGATTACCAACAGACCCCTGGCAGTCTTCAAGCTGGCACTGGACAAGCACCTAAAGTCAGTTCCTGATCAGCCGGGCTGTGGCTCGTACGTTGGTTTGCGTGCAGCCAGCAGCAACAGCCTGGTTGATCAGGCGCTGATCCACCAGGAGGCCTGGTCACAGACCGGGCCGCGGGGGCGTTGACCCCCGAAACTCTCTCCAGGTAAACTCCAGGTAATACGAAGACTGGGATATTGACTGTGTTGAAGAACAAGAAGCCACGATACCATGGCTCGAACACTTCACCAGGAGAGAAGCAGTGCTTTTACGAGAGTAACTTTATGACCATTTTGACTCGACAATGCTCCAGGATGGACAGAAACATCTTGCGGTTTTTGATAAACTTGACTTACACTATTTATGTGAAAGGCGATTGGTCCAAAGAGTAAATGTTCTTGATTCAAGGACTTGTAGGTACCAACACGATGGTAGACGCAAGTGGAGTTAAATGGAACTCTCACTGACACTCACACAGTGGGGCTTAGTGGCCCGGTGGCCTGGTGGCTAAAGCTCTCGCTTCACACACGGAGGGCCCGGGTTCGATTCCCGGCGGGTGGAAACATTCGACACGTTTCCTTACACCTGTTGTCCTGTTCACCTAGCAGAAAATAGGTACCTGGGTGTTAGTCGACTGGTGTGGGTCGCATCCTGGGGGACAAGATTAAGGACCCCAATGGAAATAAGTTAGACAGTCCTCGATGACGCACTGACTTTCTTGGGTTATCCTGGGTGGCTAACCCTCCGGGGTTAAAAATCCGAACGAAATCTTACCTTATCTTATCTTAAGAGGCGCCTGAGGTTCCCTGTCTCCAAATATCATGTTTATTTATCCCTATAATCTACCTTCAAATTCAAATTCAAATTCAAAGTTTATTCTCTATAAGGATTACAATGCTGAGTTTACAGAAATTTGGTTATTGTTTGGTTTACATGTAGTAAAATTGTGATTACAGAGTGTACCACTAGAACACCTAGCATGGCTAGGGATTTCGGGCATACTTAGTTTTATTCTTAATTGTAAAATATTACAAATTATGAGGTAAGTTGGTATTATGGCTAAGTGACTAAATACTAGTTTGTGAGTTTAGCAATGTGAATGCTTTTGTTTTGGCACAGTACATAGTTTCAGTATTGGAGTATCACAGGATTCATTATTTTAAGACTGAGATTAATATTTCTGTTTATGGTCAAATTGACTGTGAGCGAGTGTAAGTGTGAACCACCAGGTGGTATTCTTTTGTAGTTAGTTGACGGGGTGTATCAGGGAGATAGATGTTTTCTAATGGTAGTTTTGAAGGTGATGAATGTAGTCTGCAGTTCTTAGAGTTTCAGGTAGGGTATTCCAGATTTTAGGGCCTTTGACATACATGAATTTTTGTAAAGGTTTAGTCGGACACGGGGAATGTCGTAGAGATGTTTGTGTCTGGTGTTATGCCTGTGGGTTCTGTCACAACTACAAGAAAGCATTTAGGTCAAGGTTGATATTAGAGTTTAAGGCCTGTAGATATAGATTGCACAGTGTAAGTGTGGATGTACTGAACTGGGAGTAAGTTTAGATCTATGAAGAGTGGGGGGGTGTGTTGCAGGGATGGGATTTAGTGATTATTCTTACTGCAGATTTTTGTTGGGTTATTATTTGCTTTAGGTGTGTTGCTGCAGTTGATCCCCAAGCACAAATAGCCATAGGTGAGGTATGGATAAATAAGTGAGTGGTATAGTGTGAGAAGGCATTTTGCGGCACGTAGTATCGTATCTTGGAGAGGATCCAACCGTTTTGGATACTTTTTTGGCTATATGCTGGATATGGGTGCTGAAATTCAGGTTGTTGTCAAGGTATAAGCCTAGGAATTTTCCCCCATTATTTCTGGTAATTAGAGTGTTTGCCAATCTTAATGTTAATTTTGTGCATCTCCTGCTCTTACCAAACATTAATATAGTAGGTTTTATCAGTGTTAAGCCTATGTTTATGGCTGTCATCCAGTCGATATTTTAATCAGCTCTCATTCACAATGGTGTTGAGGGTGGCAAGATAGGGTGTAGAGATGACATAAGTCGTGTCATCAGCAAAGAGAATGGGTTTCAGGTGTTGGGATACGTTTGGAAGGTCATTGGTGTATATGAGGAAGAGCAGGGGACAAAGGACACTTCCCTGCGGAACTCCAGTATCAAGTGGCCGTGTTGCTGATGCTGTGTCTTTAATGGTGACGTACTGATACCTATTAGTAATGTAAGATTTGAAATAAGCAAGCGCATGGCCTCTTATACCGTAGTGATCAAGTTTGTGGAGTAGGATGTCGTGGTTTACTGTGTCAAAAGCTTTTCTTAGGTCAATAAAAATTCCTAGTGGATATTCCTTATTTTCCAATGCTGTGTAAAGCAGATCTAGCATTTTTATGATTGCATCATTAGTGCTTTTATTTTTCCTGAATCCAAACTGGCAGGGGTTGAGTATGTTTTGAGCCGTTATAAATGAATACAGTCTCCTGTGCACGAGTTTCTCAAAGATTTTGGATAGCAATGGTAAGTTAGATATTGGCCTATAGTTGTTTAAGTCTGTAGGGTCACCACCTTTATGTATTGGTGTAACCCTTGCCATCTTGAGTAGTTTCGGGAAGGTGCTAGTCTCTATTGACTTGTTAAAAAGTAATGAAATAGCATGCGAAAGGACATGGGCCGCTCGCTTGTACAGTAATGGTGGGACATGAGACAGATTCCCCGAGTTATTTTTAAGTGACTTTATGATCTCAATGACTTCCGTGGGCTCAGTTGGTGCAAAATAGAAGGAATTAGGGAAATTTCCATCTAGGTAGTCCCCGGCATGGGCATTGGTATGTGGGATTTTACTGGCGAGATTAGATCCTATGTTTGAGAAGAAGTCGTTTATCTTGTTAGCTGTGTCAGTGGGATGTAGTGGTGTTTCATTAGGTTTAGTTAGGACAATATTCTTGGTTTTTCTCAGTTTGTGGGTCCCTAGAATCTGAGAGAGTGTTTTCCAGGACTTTTTTTATATCTCCTATAGTGTCTGTGAATCTACTGGACTAGTATAGTTGTCTGGCTTTTTTTATTACTTTGGTGAGAGCTGATGAACAGTGTTTAAGAGTATCTTTGTGTATTAAGCCCTGTCTATATTGCTTTTCATATTGGTGTTTCTTGTCAATGGATTTCAGAATGGTGCTGGTTAGCCATGGGCAACCAAGCCATTTGTTTGTGATCTGTTTTGTTTTTATAGGACAATGTTTGTTGTATAGTCTAAGTAATTTGTTAAGAAAAATGTCTGTCCGGTCATCAATACCATTGGCCTTGGAGAATTTTGTAGGCCAATCAACAGTCTCTAGGTCAGCTGTGAACTTCCTTACTGAGGCCTTGTCGTGGAGTCTAAATGAGACTTTGTTGTATTCAAGTGGTGGTTTACTAATGTTTGTCAGGAGGAAGGTAGGGTAGTGGTCTGTAGTGCTATCTGTGATTATCCCTGATTTAAGGGGGGCTAGTATATTGTCCATATGTGGTCTATTATGGTTGCACTTGTCTCAGTGAGCCTGGTTGGTTTAGTTATTGTTGGTATGAGAAGTGTGTTGTTCATATTGTTGATGAAATCAGTTACAGGCTGATCATCTAGTAAGCCAAGGTTGATGTTGAAGTCTCCAGCTAAGAGAAGGTGGTGCTTATTCATTTGTCTGTTTGTTATTAGTGACTTTAATTTCTCACTGAAATTTGAGATGTTTGTGTGAGGTATCCGGTAAATGGCACCGATTGTTATAGGCGTCTTAAGGTTTTTTACAGTAAAATTAGCAAAAATGTATTCCCCATATTCATCACTAAAGCAAGTGGTGCTAAGACAAGATAATTGGTTAGAGTAATAGATTGCAATACCACCCCCAACTTGGTTTGTTCTGCAGTTGTGAATTGCTGTGTATCCTGGTAGAGGGTAGATATCTATTGTGTCCTGCTTAAGCCAGGTCTCAGTAAGAATAATGCAGGAAGAAGGGTTGTCTTTAGTGATTCAAGGAGTGCTAGGAGGTCATCATAGTGTTTGCTTAAGGACCTGATGTTGTAGTTAAGTACTGATAGACTTTTAGCATTGTTTAGGATAGTGGTGGCTTGTGATGCTGTGTAATAAAGGCAGTTACTTTCCAATAGGTTTTGATTGGGTGTCAGATTATGGAGGTTTAGATCAGGGTCAACGTGATCATTCATCTTCTAGGTTTAATTATGGTTATTTATATCCTGAGTTGTGTGTTGAGTTCTAGTACTGATATCTGTAGTGGTAGGAAGTTTGGACAAGTATATAGCTAGAGTATTTTGGTCATGTAGGGTATAGTCACTACTACACATAATGAAGTTGATGTTGTCTATGTGTTGTGCTGGAATGAACTAAAGTACAACTAGGTATAAACTAGTAATATAAAAATACAAATTAAAAATAGAACAAGACTCTCACTTGTAATTGCACTAAGGTCTAATAATGACTTTTGTGGAGTCTATGTTTTGAGCTAGAATGAGCTAAAGTACAATAGGTTTAATCTAATAATATAAAAGTACAAATTAAAAATAGCACTAGTCTCTCACTAGTAATTGCACTATGGTCTAATATAGTGAAATTGGTATTGACTATGTCTTGAGGTAGAATGAGCTATGGTACAACTGAATTGTACCATTTGGTTTGCTTTCGTAAGATGAAGTCCAGGATCTTTTCTTAATTCATGGTATAACTTAGTAAATCTCTGACGACGAAGATTTGTTAAGTTATACCATGAATTAAGGGAAGATCCTGGACTTCACCTTACGAAACAGACAAAGCAAATGAGATCGTATTTATTATTATTATTATTATTATTATTATTATTATAATCAAGGGGAAGCGCTAAACCCGTAGGATTATACAGCTCCTGTGGGGGGATGTGGAAGGTAATCAGATTTAATTCAGGAAACTGGAACACAGTTCAAGGAGCCCAGCAGCTATAGCCCAGCACCTTTACTTCAGTACTCTCAGGAGTTGTAACTTTACATCCAGAAGATTCAGGAGCTGGATCTCAACACTTTCCAACACTTGTTAAAATTTGAGCAATGAGGCATTGTGAAGATATTCTTAAAAGGCCCAGGCGCTGCAGCACAACCTCAACAGACATACCAGCACCACTGTGTATGACACGTGCGGGTTTAATACTTTTTAATATAAAAAATAGGCCTTTGAGCTGGAATTCAATCCTTTAAAAAATAAAAAAAAAATTGGCATAGATTACATAAATTGTGTGTGTGTGTGTGCGCGCGCATACACACACACACACCCCCCCAAAACACCCACGGGGCCGGGAGCTAATCTGACCCCTCAACCCCCCAATTGGGTTTAGTACACAAACACACAAAAAAAACTATAGTTAAACCCAGGTCACTTTTTTCGACTTTTTAAAATGTGGGTTTTTCGGGAGTGGGGTAAAAAATTTTTCATTTTAACTCTTCATTGCCCAGAAATAAATCAAGAGGGGAACAGTACTGGGGTTAGGGGGGGAAAGGGAACAGCGTTTTGGGGCCTTTCCTTAGCTGTGACAGGGCCCTGATAAAGCTGCGGGCTTACCTTGAAACCGCTACTTTAAAACAATACCAACCAAAACCTTTAAACAGTCTGGGACAAACCATTTGAAAGTGTTCGTGTGTGTGTGAAAACCCCACCAAATTTGTACACACCTAAGTGGGGTTTAGGGGGTTTCCGTTTCATGTGGGGTGTGTCTCACCAAGTTGTGGTTGCAGGGGTCGATTCACAGCTCCGGGCCCCCCCGCCTCTTGAGGGGTTTTCGCTCCGGGGCCCACCCTGTTTAATAAGCTTTACCAAACCTATCTTATGTGTGATTTGTGTGAAAACCAATTGAAAAAGGCACTTTTTGGGTAGACACTTGGCCTTTTTGGGCGTGTGTGGCTCGCCGCGCCGATCTGTTTGAAAGGGGTTAAAAAAAGGGCCCCCGGGCCCCCCTTAGTATAAAATATGCCCCTCTTTTAACTATTTCTTGGACCTGGCCATATCGTACAACTTGTGAAACGGGGGTTTTTATTTTGCTTAAAACTGCCCATTAAGCTTCATCCACTGCTTAACCCCAAGACTCAAAGAAGAAATTTTCCTTTAAAATCTCTTTTTCACATTTGTTCAAAACTCCCAAAACCCCCCTCCCACCCAGGGCCCCTTTGCATTTCGAACAATAATTGTTCTTCTATCCAATTCGGTTTTCCCTTTAAAACGTCTTTACCATTTTCTCCCCTTTTCCCCCCTTTTTTTTTAATTTTTATTTTTTTAAATCTCCCGTTACTTTTTTCAGCTTGGACTCCATTTTGGTGCACAATTTTAAAGGGGAATGACCAATTTTTGTGAAATAATATCTTGAAGTTTTTCTTTTTTTGAGGTTTCTAAAGGCAATTTAAAGATTTTTAAACCCTTTCCCCTGCAGTGCTGATCCGGGGTTGAAATGCGCCCCCCGGGGATAAAACTGATGTAAGGGGGCTCGGGGCCTTTTTTCCCTTGCTTTTTTAAAATTTTTCGCTCTCATTTTAAAGCATGATTTGTTTGAGCTTTTACTTGCCCGGGGCCCCCCCTTTAAAAGTTATTTTTTTTTTGGCTGCTGCACCAGCGAAGTTTCGTACCCGTCCCCGGGCCCTTTTATGATCTTCACTTTTTCTTATTTATAAACAGCGATACAAAATTTTTTAGTTTCTTCTGCCAAAATCATTTAAATTTCATTTAAAAGCAGTGGCCATAATATTGATCCTTGGGGAAAAACCAAACTTTTTCTCTCATCCATCCTGATGTTTCCTCACCATTATTCCGTTTGGGGTTTTTAGTGACTACTGGGGTACCTTTACCTTAACCCGCTCTGTCCCGCTTTCCAGTTTTTCTGGGGTGCTATCGTGTCGTTTTGGGGGGCCCTTTTTTTGGTTTGGGGGGGTCCTTTTCCCTTTTTGGATTTTTTCAAACCCGTTGTGGTTTTTTGGTTTTGGGTTTTTAAAAAAAATTTTTTTTTGTTGTGGGGTTCCCTTTTTAAATTCCCCCCGTCTAACTTTCCTTTTTTTTTTCCGATTTTTTTTCAAAAGGTCCGTGGGGGAAATTTAATTTTATTTTCTAAAGCTTTTTTCCTTTAAAACCCATATTTTTTTTGCCAATTCCCTTCCCGATACCAGTTTTTCCTCCTTTAATTTTTTTTTTAACCGTTTCTTGGGTCAAAACTTTTAATTTCCCCCTTTTCTTCCTTCTTTTTTTTTTGGTTTTTGCCCGTTTTTAAAACCCCCCATTTTTTGCGGGGTTTTTGGGGTTTTCCCGGGGCCTTTTTTTTTAAGTTTATTACCCGTCCCTTTTTTTTTTTTTTCCTCCTCCCGTGAAATTTCAATGAAAACTTCGCTTTAGTTCCCGGCATTCCCCATCTCATTAAAAATGGGTTTTTTCACCTCTTTTTTTTAAAATTATCACTACTTTTTAAATTTTCTTTTATTTTTATAATTGTAGAAAAATTTCTGAAATTTGTTTTTGATGCCCTTTTCGGGTTTTTTAAACCCGCAGTTACTTCCCTTCCCTACCCATGATATTCCGCCTCCATGCTCTATTCGTCCTCCATGCTTAATTCGTCTTCTGTGTTTTTACTTTTGCCTCCATATAATTTGATATATTACAGCTTGTCTCCTATTTTCTAATTTCGATTTTTTTATTATGACTTATACTTGATCTGGAATATTTTTGTAAGTTTCTCTATTTTATGAACTGACTTTTCCTTCATTTCTCTTCCATTGCACTCCATTTAAGAAGTCTTTCATTCCAAAATAGTCTCCTTTTTTTGTAGCCTTCTAGTGGCTTTTCATAGTTAATTTCTATTGTTTGATTTGCTTAGGCTAAACACCACATCTAATCTTGGTGGTTCATCTGCTTCTATCCTTGCCATTCCCTCTATATATTAGGTCAAAAAATTCCCCATTGAACAGGGGGGCTACCTCTGATATACCTTTGATGGGTATTGAGAGTTTTCCTTCTCTCGCAGCCTGGCCCTGGGCCTGGGTTATCTAGTCTAACACACACACACAGGAGCTAAGACTCGACCCCTGCAACCACAAATAGGTGAGTACACACACACACACACACAACACAAAACACACAACACACACACACACACACACACACACAAAACACACACACACACACACACACACACACACACACACACACGAACTCTACCCCTACAGCAACCCCCTATGGGAGCTCTTCCTCCACCTCCACTGCAACCCCTTACAGGCCCCCCACTCCAGTATTCCCCCAGGACCACAGTTACAGTATTAGAACAGAAGTTGAAGGTTTGGTACACAAATGCGGATGGAGTAACGAATAAATATGAGGAATGGCAAGAAAGAATCAATGAGAAGTCCCCAGACATCATAGCAGTTACAGAAACAAAACTCACGGAGACAATAACAGATGCAATCTTCCCACCAGGATACCAGATCATGATGAAAGATAGAAGGGGCAGAGGGGGAAGAGGGGTTGCTCTGCTCGTAAAAAACCGATGGAAATTCGAGAAAATGGGAGGCATAGACGAGACAGGAGAAACGGACTACAAGGTGGTCATTGCAGTGATGTATAATCCACCACAGAACTGCAGGAGGCCAAGAGAGGAATATGAAGAGAGCAACAAAGCAATGGTGGACACACTTGCTGAGGTGGCAAGAGCTCACTCCAGCAGAGCAATGTTGCTGGTTATGGGGGATTTCAACCACAGGGAGATTGACTGGGAAAACCTGGAGCCACATGGGGGTCCCGAAACATGGAGAGCCAAGATGTTGGATGTGGTGCTGGAAAACCTTATGCACCAACATGTTAAGGACACTACCAGAGTGAGAGAGGAGGATGAACCCAAGATTGGACCTTTTTCACCCTGGGCAGTTCAGACATTGAGGACATCACATATGAGAGTCCCCTAGGAGCTAGTGACCACGTGGTTCTGGGGCTTTGAATACATAGAGTTGCAAGTGGAGAGAGAAACAGGAGTTGAATGGGAAAAGCCTGACTAAAAAGAGGGGACTACATAGGTTGAGGAACTTCCTGCAGAAGGTTCCATTGGACGGAGAAACTGGCAGGAAAGCCAGTAAACGGAATGATGAATAGTAACAACAAAATGCAAGGAGGCAGTGGAAAGGTTTATTCCCAAGGGCAACAGAAACAAGGGGAAGACCAAACAAGCCCCTGGTTTCCCCACGGTGTAAGGAGGCAAAAACAAGTGCAATAGAGAATGGAAAAAGTACAGAAGGCAAGAAACAAAAAATAGGGAGATCAGTCGCAGGGGCCAGGAACGAGTATCACAGGTAAGGGGGGAGACCCAGCGACAGTATGAAATAACATAGCATCGAAAAACAAGACTGATCCGAAACTGTTGTATAGCCACATCAGGAGGAAGACAACAGTCAAAGACCAGGTGATCAGACTGAGGACAGAAGGTGGAGAACTCACAAGAAATAATCAGGAGGTATGTAAGGAGCTAAACAAGAGATTTAAGGAATTTTTTCAGTAGAGACAGGGAAGGGGTGTGGGAAGACAGCACAGAAGGAACATCAAGAGGGAATATACCAACAAGTGTTGGATACATACGAACAACCGAGGGGGAGGTGCAGAAGCTCTAAGTGACCTTGATACCTCAAAGGCGATGGGACCGGGCATCTCCTCATGGGGCCCTTAGAGAAGGAGCAGAGATGCTGTGCGTGCCCCTAACCACAACCTTCAACACATCCCTTGAAACTAGGCAACTACCTGAGAAATGAAGCAGCAAATGTAGTCCCCATATTTAAGAAAGGGAAAAAAAAATGAGGCACTAAACTACAGACCTGGGGTCTCTGACATGTGTTGTTGCAAAGCCATGGAGAGTGGTGAACACCTGGAACGGAACAAGATTTTAAATGAAAACCAACATGGGTTCATGGAAGGCAAATCCTGTGTCACAAACCTTCTGGAGTTTTATGACAAGGGAACAGAAGTAAGACACGAGAGAGAGGGGTGGGGTTGATTGCGTTTTCCTAGACTGCAGGAAGGGCCTTGACACAGTTCCCACAAAAGATTATGCAGAAGCTGAGGACAGGCGCATATAACAGGGAGGGCACTGCAATGGATCAGGGAATACCTGACAGGAGGCAACAATGAGTCATGGTACGTGAAGAGGATCACAGTGGGCGCCTGTGACGAGCAGGGTCCCACAGGGGTCAGTTTCTAGGGCCAGTGCTATTTTTGATATATGCGAACGACATGATGGGAAAGGGAAAAGACTCTGAAGTGTCCCTATTCGCAGATGATGTGAAGCTGATGAGAAGAATTAAATCGGGTGAGGTAAGGCAGGACTGCAAAGAGACCTGGACAGGCTGGACATGTGGTCCAGAAACTGGCTTTTTCGATTCAACCCTGCCAAATGCAAAGTCATGAAGATTGGGGAGGGGGGAAAAGAGACTGCAGACAAAGTATAGGGTAGGTGGACAAAGACTACAGACCTCACTCAGGGAGAAAGACCTTGGGGGTGACCATAACACCGAGCACGTCACCGGAGGCACACATCAACCAAATAACTGCTGCAGCATACGGGGGCCTGGCAAACCTGAGAATAGCGTTTCCAAAACCTTATAAGGAATCGTTCAAGACACTGTACACTGTGTATGTTAGGCCCATACTGGAGTATGCAGCACCAGTCTGGAACCCACACCTGGTCAAGCACGTCAAGAAGTTAAGAAATTACAAGGTTTGCAACAAGGCTATCCCAGAGCTCAGGGAATGTCGTACGAGGAAAGGTTGAGGGAAATCGGACTGACGACACTGGAGGACAGAAGGGTCAGGGGAAACATATAACGACATAAAGATACTGCAGGAATAGAACAAGGTGGACAGAGATAGGATGTTCCAGAGAGGGGGCACAGAAACAAGGGGTCACAACTGGAAGCTGAAGACTCAGACGAGTCACAGGGGCGTTAGGAAGTAAATTTCTTCAGTCATAAGGTCGTCAGGAAGTGGAATAGCCTACAAGTGAAGTAGTGGAGGGAGGACCATACATAGTTTTAAGAAGAGGTATGACAAAGCTCAGGAAGCAGAGAGGGAGAGGACCTAGTAGCGATCAGTGAAGAGGCGGGGCCGGGAGCTGAGTCTCGACCCCTGCAACCACAAATTGGGCAATTTACAATTAGGTGAGTACAGTAAGGGCAGCCTGATAGTCTGAGAAAATTTGTATCCACATAAGAGGATAAGAAATACCGAAAGACTGAAACTGCAATCTACCTGGAGTCTCCTGGGGGGCATTTGGGGGATCAACGCCCCCCGCGGCCCTCCATGACCAGGCCCCTGATCCCCCGGGGGGCCGGGCCATGGACCATCCCCCGGGAGCTTTTGTTTCCCCGAAAGCCCTCCAGAATTGCAGTTTCAGTCTATCGTTTTCCCTTATCCTCTTAGGTGGATAAAAAAATTTTCTCAGACTACAGGCTCCCGAAACGGTGGGGGTTGTGTGTTTTGTTTTACTCACCAATTTTACTCACCTAGTTTTGGGTGGGGGGGGCCCAAAGTCCGAGCTCCTGGCCCCGCCCTTTTCCTGATCGCACTAGGCCACCCCTCCTGAGCCTGATTTTTATCATACCTCTGTTTAAAAAGCTATGTATGGATCCTGCCTCCACTACATCGTTTTCCCAAATTTATTCCATTTCCCGGACTACCCCTGGGGCTAAAAGAAAAAATTCCTAACACCCCCTTGATTCATCTGTTCTTCAGTTTCCCAAAACGTGTCCCCTTGTTACTGTGTCCAACCCGGGAACACCCTGCCTTTGCCCAACCTTGTCAATTCCTCTCATTTTTTGGTATTTCGTTATCGTCCCCCCTATCCTCTTGTCCTCCTTTGTTTTCAGGTTGTTTTTCCCTTAACCTCTCCTCGAGCCCAACCTTTTAAAACCGGGGACTAGTCTTTTTTGCAAACCTTTGCACTTTCCTATTTTTTTCACTGCTTGGCTGGTGGGGGTTCCCAAAAGGGTGCCGAAAACCCAATAGGGGCCTAACTACACGGGGGTACGGGGTCCTAATGTTTCCCTTAAATTAAGATGTGGGAAACCCGTTCTGAGGTTTGCTGGGCCCCCCATAGGGGGGGGCACATTATTTGTTTGTGTGGTTTCCCAGGGATGTCCCGGGTTGTTAACTCCCCCCAAGTTTCTTTTTCCTTGAGTGAGGTTTGTGGTCTCGACCCCCTAGCCCTGACCCGTTTTGGGGGTTTTTTCCCCTTTCCCCAATCTTAAATGACTTTGCACTTGGGGGGTTTGAACTCCGGGAGCCAATTGCTGGACCAGGCCCCTGCAGCCTGCCAGATCCCTTTGTAGTTCGCCTGGTTTCGACCGAGTGAATTTTTCTCACAACTTCACGTCATCTGCAAACGGGGAAAACCTCAAGTCTTTTCCCTTTCCCGCATGTCTTCAAAAATACCAAAAAACAGCACGGGCCCCAGGACTGACCCCCGCGGGACCCCGCGGTCACGGGTTTGCCCACTCTGACACCTCCCCCACGTACCATGACTCGTGCTGTCCCCCTGACAAGAAATTCCCGGATCCTTTTGTGTTTTTTCCCCTTTTTCCCTGCTTGGTCCTCCATTTTTTTGCACCAATCTCTTGTGTGGAACTGTGTCAAACCCTTCTTGCAGCCCAAAGGGAAAATGCAATCCACCCACCCCCCCTCTCTTGCCCGTACTGCGTCACCATGTCATAGAACCCAGTAGGTTGTGAAAAGGGATTTCCCGCCCCGAAATCATTTGGCTGCTTTTAAATAAAGATCTTTTCCTTTCTGGTTTTCCAACCCCTCTTCCCCCTGAAAATTCTTCTCCAGGGATTTGCATACTATACATCGTACACTGGCCCTTATTTTTTAATGCTTCATGCGTCCCCCTTTTTTTTAAAGTTTGGGGACTAAAAATTGCTGTTTTCCATCCTCAGGCAAACTCCCTTTTTAATCGATAGATGAAATTGAATATTTTTTAGGGGAAAACATAGCGCCTCTGCTCCCTCCTAAATACCCATGGGGAGTTTGTTATCTGGCCCCTTCCCCTTTTGAGGTATCTAGCTCCTCAAAACCCTCTTAAATTTTTCTTCCTGGGTTTGTGCACGTGCCCACCCCCTTGGGTGGTGGCCCCACCTCCCCGCCCTTTCTGGAGCCCCTTCTTTCCCCCCTCTGTAACACTTTTTTGAATCTCTTTTTAGTTTTTCACAAATTTCACGGTCTTTTCCCTTTTGTTGTCTTTTCCCCCTTTCCTTTCCCTTTACCGATTCCCGGGCCCTTTGACTTTTTTTTTTCCTCCGATGTGCTGTAAAAAACATTTTGGGGGAAAAATTTTGGGCTTTCGCTGCTATGTAAATTTTCATTTTGTTTTTGGGGCCTCCCTTCTTATCTGTGCATTTTCCCTTTTCGGGCTCAAAGACTTTTTCCCTTTTTTCTCCCCTGGGCCCTTTTGCCTTCTATTTTTCTTCCAACCCCAACACATTTTGGTTTTTGCCTCCCTGCCCCTTTGGGAAAACCATGGGTTTCACCCCTTTGTTTTTTTTCATTATTCCTTTTCCCCTTTGGGGTTTAAAAACCTCTCCTCACCTCCTTGCATTTTTTTTCCCTACAAAATTCCATCATCCCCATTAACGGCTTCCCTCCCCATTCCCCTCTGCCCCCCACTGAACCCCGTTCAGTAGTTCCTAAATTCCTGTTAGCCCCCTTTCTTTTTAGTTTGCTTCTTTCGCCCCGGGGGGCCTTTCCTGTTCTCCCTCCACTTGAGCTCTGCTGTGTATTCGAATTTAAAAACCACTTGGCCACGGCCCCAAAGGGGGTTTTTCCCATATGTGATGTCCCTCGATATCCCCACTCCCAAAAGGTGAATACAAAGTCCAGCCTTGCAAAAAAACCTCTCCCTTTTTGTATGCCCTTACGTTTTGGCACATAATTTTTCCCCAGTACCCCCTCCATCACCCTTAGCCCCCCCTTTATCTTGGCCCCCATGTGGGTCCAAGTTCCCCCCAAATTCGATCTCCTTGGGGGTTAAAGTCCCCAGATCAGGATTTTTGCCCTGCATGAAAGGCCCTTCTGGCCACTCTAGCCATGTGTCAACCATCGCTCCCATTGCTCTCTCGGAACTCCTTTCCTTGGGCCCCTGCTTGTTCTTTTTTGTGGGTTTACATCACTGCTATTACCAAACCCTTGGGGCCTCCAGAGTGAAGTGTTCCCCCTAAGGAAAACACTTTCCTTCTTTCCCCTGTCTCCTCTCTCCAGCCTTTAAAATTCCCCGATTTTTGATCAGCAATGCCACCCTCCACCCCCCTTTTTCCCCTCTTTCTTTTTCCCCAGGGTTTGGTATCCCATTGGAAAGAAGGCATCTGTTTTTTCATAACCTTTAACTTGGTTTTTTGTAAGCTATGATGTCCGGGGATGCTTTTTTGACCTTTTATGCCACTCCCCCACTTATTTTTTTTATTTTCCCTCAAGCTTTGTTTTACCAAACCTTCAGTTTCCCCTTTTCCCAAAACTGTGGTTTTGGGGGGCCCGTGAGGGGGGGAACCTTTGGGGGGCATCCCGTGGGATTCATACTCGGTGTTTTGGGGGGAGGCTGTGGGTAAAGGATTTTTAGTGTTGGTTTTGGGGTTGGGGGTGATAGGTTGAGGGGTTTTGAGAAAAAGTTGTGTGTGGGGCTTTTCCCTTGCGTTCGTTCGCTCTGACTGACCTCGGGTGGGTTTCCCTCCTTGTCTCTTTTCCTAGCTCCTTTTGCTTTTTTTTCCCTCCCTCAGCGCTGTCGTTTTGATTTTGTTTTGTCTCTGTCTTTGGGAAAACCCTCTTTTTACTCTTTCCCATATTTTAATCGTGGTTTTCTCTTGGGGATCCCCGTTCCGCACTGTTTTCCCTCCTGAAATCAGCTTTTAAATTTGGGCGGGTTTTCCCCTTCGGTACCCCCCTATTTTTTTTGAAAATTTTTAACTCGGGCCATCCCCTTCCCCCAAATTTTTGTGATGAATTTCCCCAATCTCCTTTCTTTTTTTTCTTCCCGCTGCCTTTCAGGGTGTGTCCTTTCCCTCTCCTCCTGAAGCCCTTTGGGTAAACACGATTTTTGGCCCCTTTTTCCTCCCATTGCCTCACCCTCGTGCTCTGGAAACCTGCCCTTTTGTTCATTTTCCCCCCTTTATTTTTTCCCGTGGCTCTTGATAGCCCCGTGGTTGTGTGGTTTTGGGGTGTGTTGTGTGTTGGTGTGTGTGTGGTGTGTGGGGGTGTTGTGGAGTGAGTGGGTGGGGGGAGTTTAGTGAGTGAGTTTGGGGGGGTGGGTGATGAGTGATGAATTTTACGAGAAAAGAGAGAGAGGGAGAGAGAAGAAGAGGGAGACTTACTGCTGACCCGACTGACTGACTGACGACTGACGGGCTGACTGACTGACTGAACTGAACTAAAACCCTGGCCCAGGGCCAGGGTGCGAGGTAGGGAAAAATCACAATCCCATCAAAGGGATATCATAGGTAGCCTCCTATTCAACTCTAACATTGTGTTTTTTTTTAGGTAACATAGTTTATTTCAAAAAGCCCTGGGGATAATTCATGGTTTTAAAAATTAGAGGAATCATACTCCGCTACATCAAAATTCTTCTGCTTCTTAAATGGTTTTAACAGTTCTTTTAAAAAAACAAACAAACCTTCCCTTTTAGAATCTTACCCCTTCATTGGTTTTTCATTGTTGAATAATTTTCTGCTAGATATTTTTTTGAGGGTTGGGAAATGGTTAAAAGTGACCCAGACCCGTGGAAGGCCCCCCCTTAATTTTGGATCTTGGGAGCACACACACTCTCCTGGGAAACCCCCCAAAATATGAATTAACCACTTGTGAAACACTGGGGTATTTTGTGTAAATTTTTTGCTCTGTGTGTGAGAAAATATAAATATATTTTAATATATATATAAATATATATATATATATTTATATAATAATTAAAAATATATAAATAAAATATATAAAATATATATATATAAAAAGTGTGGGGTGGTGTGTACTCACCAAATTGGGGGTTGCAGGGGGTCGAGAAATCGGCTCCTGGCCCCCGCCCCTTCACTGACGCTAAATAGGCCTCTCTCTGCTTCCCGAGGGTTTGTCAAACCTTTGTCCCTTTAAAAATGAGTATGGTTCCTGCCTCCATTACGTCACTTGGAAAGGGTATTTCACTTTCCCGAACGACCTATTACGAAGAAATTTTTCCTAACAACCCGTGACTCGTCCCGAGTCTTTAGCTTTCCCAATTTTGACCCCCTTTTTTTTCTGGCCCCTCCTGGAAAAAATCCTGTCTCTGTCCACCCCTTTTCTATTCCACGCAAATATTTTTTTGTTTTTTAACTTTTCTTCCCCGACTCTCCTGTCCTCCACTGTCGTCGAATCCGAATTTTTCCCCACCCTTTTTTTCCGTAGGGCTTCCCCCTTTGCTCTGGGAAATAACCTTTTTTGCAAAACCTTTTTTCACTTTTTTCTAAAAATTTTTAAAAGGGTTGAAACAATTTTGGGTTTTTTAAACAGGTGCGCATACTCCATATGGGCCAACATAGTGTACAGTGTCTTGAAAAAGAAATTTCCCTTTTTAAGGGATCGGAACGCTATTCTCAGGGTTTTCCAGGCGCCCCCTATGCGCAGCAGTTTCTGGTTGATATTGCCCTCCCTTTAGACGTGCTCGGTGTTTTTACTCCCCCTCAAGATCCCCTCCTTGAGAAAGGGTTTTTTGTCCTTTGGGCCATCTAGCCCTATACTCCCGGGGGTCCTTTTTTTGCCCCTTCCCCCAAACTTCATGACTTTTCATTGGCAGGGTTTTAAATTTGGGAAACCCCTTGCTTTACCAAGTTCCACCCGTCCCGGGTCTTTTTGTAGTTTCCCCCTATCCTCATCTGATTTTTATTCTTTTTCATTAACTTTTACAAACATCTCGAACAGGACCCCTTCAGAGTCTATCCATTCCATCATGTATTCACATATTTTAAAAAAAGCACTGGTCCTAGAACTGACCCCTGTGGGAAAACCCCCTCCCTCAGAGTTTGCCCACTGTGATACCTCATCCACGACCATGACCGTTGAAAAGGTTTTCCCCGTCAGGTATTTTCCCGATCCATTGCAGTTTTCCCTTTCCGGGTTTTACGTGCCTGATCCTCCAGCCCTTTTGCACTTTTCTCTTTTGAGGAACGTGGGCGAAGGCCTTCTTTCAGTCCCGGAAAATTTCATTTAACCCCCCCCCTCTCTCTCGCTTAAAATTCTTTTACCTTGTCATAAAAACTCCCGGTTTTTGACACCCGGAATTTTCCTTTCCCTGAATCCGTGCTGAGGTCGTTTTTTAATCTTGTTCTGTTCCAAGTGCCCACCACTCTCCTCGTGTGTGTTTTGTGTGTGGTGTGTGTGTATGTGTTGGGGTGGGGTGTTTGCCGAATAGGGAAAAACTGGTCAATTAGCAAGAGCCCATTTAAAATTAAGTCTTTCCTAAAATTTTCTCTTATACATCAAAAGATATATTTTTTTTAATTTATGTTAATATAAAAATTAATGACTATGTACTAAAAGAACCTTAGAAAACTTACTTAACTTATTATAACAAGCACAGCATAATTTAGCCAAATCCAACTAAATATATTTTATATAAGTATACAATAATTTAATAAACAATGAAATATTTTTTTCGTTAGATTCAGAATGATTTTTGCGAAATTATTGCATACACAAATTTTCGCTTGCCGTATTCGGCAATACGAGCACTGTATTTAAGCCAAAATCGCAGGTTTTACGTATTCGGCACGACACACACACACGTTATTTTTATTAACACATCTGCCGTCTCCCACCAAGGTAGGGTGGCCCGAAAAAAAAACTGTCACCACCATTCACTCTCTCACTGTCTTGCCAGATGTTACGCCCTTTGTTCACAATTTAAGAAGGGTCATTTGATTAGTGTGTAATTACGGCTTTTTCACTTAGTATTATATTACTGGTACCTTTATTCGTAGCTAAAATAAAGACTCCTAGTTTTATTATATATCTGGCCATGAATTATTGATTTTATTTTGTCTGGTAGGATGCTTAAAAAAGCTAGTTTTTTTATTTAATTGCCGGGGTTTTTTTTTAAAATTTCCGTTTATTTTAGGTAGTAGAAATTTTTTTCCCCTGTTTTCTTTATTTGTAAAAACCAAACCCGGGGTCCAAAAATTTTGAAACCCCAAAAACCTTTAACCTTTGCCCAGGAAACAGGGCGGAACTCAAATCTTTTTTAAACCCCGTGAGTCCCAAATTCGGGGAAAAATTTTGGGTGAATAACCAGTTGGTTCTTGCCCTTTAATCTTGTAGTCAACCATTTAAAAGAAAAAAATTTTTTGAAAGGGGTGGAACCTATCCGTTTTTTGTTAAAACCCTTTATTGTGGTATTGATTATAAATAATAAGTATAAAAAGAATTTTTTTAAAAAAGATCCTGAATTTTCCCCCTATAATAAAATTTATTTTTTAAAAAAAAGCTTAATTTGATTATTTTAAGCCAAAAAAAAAACTTTTTTATTTAAAAAAAATTATAAAAATTTTAAAAATTATATATTTTTTTAAAAAAAATAAAATTAAATTTTTTTAAATTATAATTTTTCGGGGAAAAAAATTCAAACAAAAATTTTTTTTTTCTAAATTTTTTAAAAAAAAATTATTTTTTTAATTTTTAATGAAAAATTTTTTTAATTTTACAAAAAATCTTAGAAAACTTCCTAACCTTATTAAAAAAAAAATTTTTTTTAGCCTAACCCAAAAAAAATTTTTAAATTTTTTACATAATTTAAAAAAAAAAATTAAATATATTTTTTTCGTTGGTTCAAATTTTTTGGCGAAAAAAATTTTAACAAATTTCCTTTTTATTAGCGTGCTATTTAAAAAAAGGGTCGCAATTCTGCCATTCGGAGAATAATTAATTATATATTAATAAATTTTTTAAAAAAATATAATTTATTAGAAAGAAAAATTTAAATAAATTTCTTTTCCCCAAAATTTTAAAAGGGGGTTTTTTGGTTTGAAAAACCTTTTCCCAAATTTAAAAACCCTTAAACCCCCCCCTTTTTTGGAGGCCTAACCCCCTCTAATTGGGGGGCCCCGGGGTTTTTAAAATTTTTTAAATATTTCCCGAATAAAGTCGTTAAAAAAATTTTCCCTTTTCCCTTTAAATTTCATTTTTTGGGGAAAAAAACCCCCCAAAACCCCTTTTCCCCCCCCAAACCCCTAGGGGCCCCTTTCCCCCTTTGTTTTTTTTGTGTTTTTTTGGTTGTTTTTTTTTAAAAATTTTTTTGTTTTTTAAAATTGGGTTTTGAAAGGGGTTTGAAAATTTTTGTGAAAAAAAAAAAAAAGGGGGGGGGGGTTTTTCTTTTTTTTTGGGTTTTTTATTTTTTTTATTTTTTTTTTTTGGTAAAATTTTTTTGTTGTGTTTTTTTTTTTAGTTTTTGTTTTTTTTAGTCTGTGGGGAAAATTTTATTAAAATTTTATTTTAAAAATTTAAAAAATTTTTTTTTTTTTTTTTTTTTTTTTTTAAATTTTTTTTTTTTTTTTTTAAAAACTTTGCAATTTTAGTTTGACGTGTTTGGGGGGTTTTTTTTTGTTTGTTTTTTTAAATTACCCTTTGCCCCCTTTGTTTTTTTAAAATTCTTTTGTTTTTTGGGTGCCCCCTTGTTGGTTTTTTGGGGTTTTTTTTAAAAATTTTTTTATTGTTTTTGTTAGCTTTTTTTTTGGGTTTGTTTCCCCTTTTGGGGGAGTTTTTTTGTTTTTTTAGGGTTTTTGTGTTTAAAAAAATTTTTTTAGTTTTGTGTGTTTGGTTTTTTGCCCCCCGGGTGTGTGGTTTGTTTTTTGGGGGTTTTTTTTTTTACCCCCCCCCCTTTAATTAATTCACACCACACATTGCCCTCAGACACGACATCACTGCCTCAGCCTTCTCCTTGTTGCAACATTCACCACCCATGCTTCACACCCATATAAGAGCATTGTTATAATTATACTCTCATTCTGTATAATCCTCCGGGTTTAGCGCTTCCCCTTGATTATAATATAATAATAATATACTCTCATTCCCCTCTTTGATTCCATGGATAAAGTTCTGTGTCTCCACAGACTCCTCAGTGCATCACTCACCTTTTTTCCTTCGTCAGTTCTATGATTCACCTCATCTTTCATAGACCCATCTGATGGCACGTCCACCATTTAAATATCTGAATACATTCACCTCCTCCATACTCTATCCCTCCAATATATCCTGTCTTTCATTACCTAATATTTTTATCCTCATCTCCTTACTCTTTCCTATATTCACTTTTAATTTTCTTCTTTTACATACCCTACCAAACTCATCCACCAACCTCTGCAACTTCTCTTCAGTATCTCCCAAAAGCACAGTGTTATCAGGAAAGAGCAACTGTGACAACTCCCACTTTGTGTTAGATTCTTTATCTTCAAACTCCACACCTCTTGCCAAGACCCTAGCATTCACTTCTCTTACAACTCCATCTATAAATACAGTATATTGAACAACCACGGTGACATTACACATCCTTGTCTAAGGCCTACTTTTACTGGGAAATAATATCCCTCTCTCCTACATACTCTAACCTGAGCCTCACTATCCTCGTAAAAACTCTTCACTGCTTTCAGTAACATACCTCCTATTCCATATATTTGCAGCATCTGCCACATTGCCTCCCTATCCACCCTGTCATATGCCTTTTCCAAATCCACGAATGCCACAAAAACCTCTTTACCCTTATCTGAAAACTGTTCACACACACATATATATGTATATGTGTGTGTGTCAATTAAGGATTTACTTAACACGTCATCTCTTCTGGCTGTGTGAGCTTTGTTCTTGATGATTACCTTACAACCCCCATCTCTCCCACCACCTCACACTCCACTATCACATGCCACTCATTTCACCATCAGGTATCACCCACGCTCCCCTGACTGGTAGCCTGAACCCCCGTGTGCTTCCCATTATGGTGCACACCTACGTCCACACCTGGTGGGCCGTCCATCACCGTAATACTCCTAAGACTGCTTTCATATCTACTACTACCCCTTCTAACAGCTAACCAAGGTAGCATATATAGTGTCACTATTTTAATACATTACCGTGAGTTTTTTTTTTTTTACTGGTCTTTAGACTTATTTTAAATTATTTACATTTTTCATCGATGCAGACATCACCTCCGCCGCTGTAACGTGTATATATGAACTCTTACAAACACACTGATCTTGTATATCATAATTTTCACTAAACATGAATGGCTTCTTTTCATTTTGTCCGTACATTTATGTGATATCTATTTCATACTTGGTTGTGGGTATGTGGAAGAAACTCCCAAGTAGCGTCATTGAACTTACGTAGCTTTAAGTTAAGTTGGGCAGGTACAAGAGTGTGACATAGTCCTGCCTACTATGGGCTAGTAAGCTTGTTGCAGTGTTCCTCTTCAGCTTATGTTTAATCTTATTTTCTTGTGAATTACTTAATTATTCTTCATATATCTTCTTTATGATCTTACGTTCACTGAAACATCCTGTAGATGTTCCAGTCTTTTGTCTCTTAAGACTTTAAGATCTCCCTCTTTGATACTTTGTGAGGTACGTGTTCACGTTTGTTCAAGTGTCCTGCTCTTATTTCCCAGGTGAGGTAGACCATCTGTCGGCTCTAAGCTAACTTAAACCTTACTTGCTAAGCTAACTTAAACCTTACTTGATGCGCACGAAAAATTGTTTTAAAAGCTATTTACAACATACGTGAGGCCAAAATTGGAATATGCGGCAGATGTGAGCGCTGCCCACACCTTAAGAACTACGTAGATGATTTACAACTGGTAGAGGATGAGCAAAATGAGAGGAAAAGTGAGGGGATGGGGGTAGAGAAATAATAATTTATAATGATAATAAATCATCCATTATTTGGTTAAGTTCATTAGAAGATGGTTTATAAGTCTTATGGAAATAAATGGTATAAAATACCGACACAATGGAAATATAAACACAAATGCAGTATAATGTGATCCTTTATTGACAACGTTTCACCCACACAGTGGGCTTTTTCAAGTCACACACGGGTCTACCTGGGGTTGGAAGGTACGAGAGTATTTATAGTCAGAATGTTGAGGTCAGGTGGAGAATGCTGCATCTGATGATCTACCGGGTGGGGTTATAGAGTCTTGGGTAGCTTGGCAGGGGTATTGGAACATCTTCAACACACCCAGAGAAGACACTGCTGAGAAGAGATACATAGTCCTCCCCAACAACTCCATTGCCAAACATGTTTCCAACATCTTTGCCAAAACATCATTCCAAGTATCTACCTCCACAACCACGACCATCAAGGACATCACCAGTAGTAGACAGGACAAGCCTCCATCCTCTGCAGGGGTATACATAATCCCTTGTAATGACTGCAACAAATTATATGTGGGCGAAACATCAAGAGACCTCCAAACACGCATTTCAGAACACCAATATGCAAGCAGGACTGACGATACAAGGAATGCCTGTGTACAGCATCGCAATTCACACAACCATTTAATTAACTACAGAAACTCAAGACTTATAGCCACAGAAGACAACACTCAATACCGAAGAATCCTGGAATCATCGCTTATCTCTATAACCAACAATTTCAACCAGAACAACGGCTTCTATAACATAGCTGAACCACTCGCCAAGAAACTTCTTCATCGCTATCCCACATAAGAACATAGAACACTGCAGAAGGTCTACTCACAACTTGTCCAATACCCCTGCCAAGCTACCCAAGACTCTATAACCCCACCCGGTAGATCATCAGATGCAGCATTCTCCACCTGACCTCAACATTCTGACTATAAATACTCTCGTACCTTCCAACCCCAGGTAGATCCGTGTGTGACTTGAAAAAGCCCACTGTGTGGGTGAAACGTTGTCAATAAAGGATCACATTATACTGCATTTGTTCTTATAAGTCTTATGCTGAGTTACTGTCACTGAGCACAACACAACACACTTGTGTACATTGTTCACTAAAATATGTTATCATATGTTATCTTGAGGTAATTACCCAGGCCACCAGGATGTAACCATTTTACCTGGTCACGTCATGTCACCTGGTTACGTGATAAGAATACACTGGCTCAGATAGCATGGTGGTGGTCACATACTGTACAAATGTTGGTCACACTGGAACAGTGGTAGGGTCTAGCCCTAAAGATAGATGACAGAGGCGTCCAGATCCTGGACTGTAGCCTGAGGCGGTAACTTTGAGGTCAGGTCAAGACATGAGGTCAGGTCAAGTTTTGCTCTTAGTGACCCTTTCTCCTGTATAAATTACTAAATTTAAAAAGAAAAACTTTCGTTTTTCTTTATGGGTCACCCTGCCTAGGTGGGATACGGCCGGTTTCTTATATGTGGTGCCGAATATGTAAAACTGGTCAATTAGCAAGAACTCATTTAAAATTAAGTCCTTTCTAAAATTTTCTCTTATACGTTTAAAGATATATTTTTTTCATTAATGTTAATGTAAAAATTTTTAATTTTGCTCCAAAAGAATTTTAGAAAACTTACCTAACCTTATTATAACAAGAACAAATTATTTTAGCCTAACCCAACTAAATATATTTTAGATTTGTTTACAATAATTTAATACTAAACAAACACAGTGAAATATATTTTTTTTTATTTATATTTTAAATTATTAATAAAAATTTCATTTATATATAAATATTTATATTTAAAAAATAATTTTATTAAATATATATAAATATATTTTATATATATTATAAAATATATATATATATTATATAATATATATATAATATATATAATATATATATATATATAATATATATATATATAAAATATAAATAATAAAATATTTAATATAAAAAATCTAATAAAATAAAATAATTTTATATAATTTTATATTTATTTTAAAATTTATATATAATAATTATTATATTTTAAGATTTTTATATATATATAATATATATATATATATATAATAATATATATATAACATGTCTACCGCATTATCATATGTAAGCACACAGGTGGATATGTGATAGGTGAGGTACATGTGTGGTGAGAGCGACATACAACATACACCTTTAAACTTGCTCTAAGTTTGAAACTTTTAGACTGCACATGGGACATTAAGGCTGCAGTTTCTCATTTCTATGTGAAACGGAAGCCTGTTAAATGTTACGCATTCTAGGGTTTGTCACGAATGGCTGGTCAACCTTAGGTTTTCTGTCTATATTGAGTATACATTTGTGTTTACCCTTCTGTGTGTTTCGTAGTTTTTAAAATTTGTGATATCCGTTCAGTTAAGGCGGCTTGATGTGTCAGAGCGGGTTGTGGGAGCCATGACTGACAGCACCATTAACACCTGGGAGATAACACACACACATACACAAACCTACTAGAATTCTATGACAAGGTGACATCAGTAACACAAGAGAGAGAAGGGTGGGTAGATTGCGCTTTCTTGGACTGTAAGAAAGCTTTTGACACAGTTCCACACAAGATAGTGCAAAAGCTGGAGGACCAGGCACGTATAACTGGGAAGGTGTTAGAGTGGGCGTCTGTGACGAGCGGGGGGTTCCACAGGTGTCAGCATAGTTGCTGATCCCTGTATTCCCTGTATTATATAGCATATTAGCACATCCATGTGCTTAGATACGAGATCCCTTGTAGGCCTGTGGCTTTGTGTGACGTCACGGGATGCACACGTGGAGGCTCATCCCTCTGTCCCGGTCTCACTCGGCGGCAGACCATCCAGGCGTAGACAGGCAAGGCAGCTGGGGCTCCATCCCTCATCTCAGTCTGACAATATAGTTACCATCCTACAAGTGTGTCTACTTTCAACCTACGATATCTCCATTTAAGAACCCCTTACGATACAGGGGTCAGTCATAGGATCGGTGCTGTTTCTGGTGTAAGTGAATGACATGACGGAAGGAATAGTCAGAAGTGTCCTTGTTTGTAGACGGTGTGAATTTAATGAGGAGAGTTCAATCGGAGGAGGATTAGGCAGGGCTACAAAGGGATCTAGACAGGCTGCAGGCCTGGTCCAGAAACTGGCTCCTCGAGTTCATCCCCACCAAGTGCAGTCATAAAGACTGGGGAGGGGGGGAAAAAAAAGACCGCAGACAGAGTACAGTCTAGGGGGCCAGAGGCTACAAACCTCTCAAGGAAAATTATCTTGGGGTGAGTATAATACGGAGCGCATCTCCTGAGGCGCCCACCAACCAAATAACTGCTGCAGAATATGGGCGACTAGCAAACCAAAGAGTAATAAGAAGAATAAAGATTTTATTTCTTTGTATAGGTTACAATGTGTAAGTACAATTTTGGTTTAAGTACAAAGAAAGCCACTATCATGCCGAGGCATTCGGGCATTCCGATATCTCAGTAAGGAGTCGTTCAGATTCTACACCGTGTAAGTCAGGCCTGTATTAGGGTATGCAACACCAGTTTGGAACCCACACCTGGCCAAGCACGTCAAGAAATTATAGAAAGTGCAAAGGCTTGCAACGAGACTAGTCCCGGAGCTAAGGGGCATGTCCTGCGGGGAGAGGTTAAGGGAGGTCCACCTGACAACACTGGAGGACAGGGGGGACAGGATAACGACATACTAAATACTGAGAGGAATCAACAAGGTGGACAGAGACAGGATGTTCCAAAGATGGGACACAGCAACAAGGGGTCACAATTGGAAGTTGAATATTCAGATGAGTTAAAGGGATGTTATGCAGTATTTCTTCTGTCAGAGTTGTCAGGAAGTGGAATAGTCTGGAAAATGAGGTAGTGGAGGCAGGATCATACATAGCTTTAAGAAGAGGTATGATAAAGCTCACGGAGCAGGGAGCGAGTGACCTAGTAGCAACCAGTGAAGAGGCAGGGCCAGGAGCTATGAATCGTACCCTGCAACTACAATTAGGCGAGTACATACACACACACCTACCCCTTTCATGGTGTGTATATTAAGAGAGATAAGATTTCGTTTGGATTTTTAACCCCGGAGGGTTAGCTACCCAGGATAACCCAAGAAAGGCAGTGCATCATCGAGGACTCTCTCTTTATTGTCATTGGGGTCCTCAATCTTGTCCCCAGGATGCGACCCACACCAGTCGTCTAACACCCAGGTACCTACTTACTGCTAGGTGAGCAGGACAACAGGTGTAAGGAAACGCGTCGAAATGTTTCTGCCCCGCCGGGAATCGAACGCGGGCCCTCCGTGTGTCAAGCGAGAGCTTTACCATCCAGGGCACGTCATTTGTCCTATGTCAATAAATTAGACACTTGTGCAAACTTGGGAATCTTAACTGCGGGAACGTTTCGCCACACGGTAGCTTCATCTGTCCAGTACCAAGAATGGTGAAGAGCAGGAGTGTGAGGTGTCAGTCCCTCAGCCGCCTGGCTGAGGACAGTGAAGGACAGCCTGGCTGAGGACAGTGAAGGACAGCCTGGCTGAGGACAGTGAAGGACAGCCTGGCTGAGGACAATGAAGGACAGCCTGGCTGGGGACAGTAAAGGGACGCCTGGCTAGGACAGTAAGGACAGCCTGGTGAGGCAATAAAGGACAGTGGAAATATAAACAAAATGCAATATAATGTGATCCTTTATGAAACGTTTCACCCCAAGGGGCTTTTTTCAAGTCACCCGGGGTCACCGGGGGTTGGAAGGACAGAGTATTTAAGTAGTTCGAATGTTGGGGGTCGTGGAGAATATCATTATGATCTCCCGGGTGGGTTTGGTCTTGGGTAGCGGCAGGGGAAATTGGGGCAAGTTGTGAGTAGCCCTTCTCCGTGTTCTATGTTCTTTGGGGGATACATAAGAAGTTTCTTGGCAGGGGTTCAGTTGTTAAAAAGCCATTTTCGGGTTTGAAATTGTTGGTTGTAGAGGACGTGTTTCCCGGGATTTTTTCTGTTTGAGTGTTTTTTCTGTGGCATGTCTTGATTTTCTGTATTTTAAAAAAATTTTTGTGTGAATTCCGATGTGTACACGGGCATTCCTTGTTCGTCAGTCCTGCTTGCTTTTGGGTGTTCTGAAATACGTGTTTGGAGGTTCTTGATGTTTCGCCCAATATAATTTGTTGCAGTCATTAAAAGGGGTTATTATCCCCCTGCAGAGGATGGAGGCTTGCCTGCTACTACGGGTAGTCCTTGATGTCGTGGTTGTGGGGTAGTACTTGGGAAAAGTTTTGGCAAAAATCTGAAACATTTTTGGGCATGGATTGTTGGGGGACTATGTATCTCTTCTCGGGGGTTTCTCGGGGGTTTGAGTTTAATGCCCGCCCTGCAGTCCTGATAAGGAGAGGGTAGTGGGGTTTAGAAAATACTTTTCAATATAGGCTTCTCCCAAGGAACTCCCTTTTCTGCAGATTCGGTGCACTAAAGAACCTATAATTACACCCCGTTTTTTGGTTTTGGGTCTGGGAAGAGAAGTGGGGAAGATCGTTTTTGGGTTTGGGGGGGTTTTCGATGACTTTAAAAAAAGAATTCGTGGCAGCTTTGCAGAGCAGAACATCAAGGAAACATGGGTGAAACGTTGTCAATAAAGGATCACATTATACTGCATTTGTGTTTATATTTCCATTGTGTCGGTATTTTATACCATTTATTTCCACAATGAAGGACAGCCTGGCTGAGGACAGTGAAGGACAGCCTGGCTGAGGACAGTGAAGGACAGCCTGGACTGAGGACAGTGAAGGACAGCCTGGCTGAGGACAGTGAAGACAGCCTGGCTGAGGACAGTGAGGACAGCCTGGCTGAGGACAGTGAAGGACAGCCTGGCTGAGGACAGTGAAGGACAGCCTGGCTGAGGACAGTGAAGGACAGCCTGGCTGAGGACAGTGAAGGACAGCCTGGCTGAGGGACAGTGAAGGACAGCCTGGCTGAGGACAGTGAAGGACAGCCTGGCTGAGGACAGTGAAGGACAGCGGCTCCGTGGAACCATAGAACATTTTGTCAACGTCAGTGGTTACAGATTGTCTCCCCAGGAACACTCCTCCCTCTCTCCACAGGGGGGGCACTCCTCCCTCTCTCCCCAGGACACTCCTCCCTCTCTCCCCAGGACACCTCCTCTCTTCCCCAGGGACACTCCTCCCTCTTCCCAGGACACTCCTCCCTCTCTCCCCAGGACATTCCTCCCTCTACTCCCAGGACATTCCTCCCTCTCTCCCCAGGACATTCGCCTCTCTCCCCAGGACACTCGCCCTCTCTTTCAGGGGACACTCCGCCTCTTCCCCAGGACACTCCGCCCTCTCTCCCCAGGACACTCCGCCCTCTCTCACCAGGACACTCCGCCCTCTCTCACCAGGACACTCCGCCCTCTCTCACAGGAACGCTCCGCCCTCTCTCACCAGGACGCTCCTCCCTTCTCCCAGGACATTCCTCCCTCTCTCCCCAGGACATTCCTCCGCTGCTCCCAAGGACATTCTCCCTCTCTCCCCAGGACATTCCTCCTCTCTCCCCAGGTTACTCCTCCTCTCTCTCCCCAGGTTACTCGCCCTCTCTCCCCAGGACACTCCGCCCTCTCTCCCCAGGACACTCCGCCCTCTCTCCCCAGGACACTCCGCCCTCTCTCCCCAGGACACTCCGCCCTCTCTCCCCAGGACACTCCGCCCTCTCTCACCAGGACACTCCGCCCTCTCTCACCAGGACGCTCCTCCCTCTCTCCCCAGGACATTCTTCCCTCTCCCCAGGACATTCCTCCCTCCCCAGGTTACTCCTCCCTCTCCCCAGAACACACATTCGCTCATGGTTCCATGCCTTCCCTAAACTTGTTGACTAATAATAATAATACGTTTAATACTGGTAGTGTATGGTTCCTGGCTGCCTGCCTGCTGGCCAGTGCTCACTACACATGTTAAAACACCAGCTCCTCAGTATATTCTAATAACCTTCATTCAGCGGTACAAAAGTAATGAGAATATTTTCAGTGCAACTTGAGATCCTCCCCAGGCGCTCAAGTTATTAAATATTAGATGTATTCCTAGCTGACACTGAAGCTTGAAGCAGTAACCATTCTTATTGCTTGAGATTGTGGTTAATATATGTACTCACCCTGTCTCGGCGATAACTTAGACTCGGTATCTCATACTTATTCATATATCTCCTGTATACACCAAGAGACTCAGTATTTCATACTTATTCTTGTATCTCCAGTATACACCAAGAGACTCAGTATTTCATTCTGATCATGTTTCTTTGTTTACCGCCATGTTGTGTTGCCACATGTACTGTCATACAACTAATATATGATGCTCTTCATCGAAGCATTTAGTGCTCTCTATATCTCGTGTAGTTATTATACAATACTGTTAATTAAAATATTATTTGATATAATTATTATACAAAATTGATGGTGATGAAATTAGTGGGATGAGTTTGAAGTAAAAGTAGGAAACTTGGCATAGTGTGTCCAAATTTTTTTGGTCACCGGTGCGCACGCGCAGGGTCCAAAGTAGTTGCCAACTATTCAGTTAAATATACTCATTTTTCTTGTCTTTGTGTTTTAGGACTTAAAATCAGTACTGTATAAAGTATGGAAGTTATACCTCTGATTTAACTATGCGATATAAATGGTAATGAGTTGATTACTGTAAAATGAAAAATGTAGTGAAAATGTGGCAGTATGAGTGTTTGGTCACGTGATAAGAGGCAGCGATCAGCTGGAGACTGTCAACGTTGAGTGTGCCTGACCTCAACAATTGTTTCCACCACTAACTATCCCTCTCAGTCGTGATATATCATCAGCTATCTTCACATACATGAACTACCATCTCTGAAATATTCTAAAGCCAGTAAATAATTTAATTAGATTTTATTAATGTTTTATGATGCGAAATGCAAGGTAAATGTTATTTAAGTGAGCTTCTTGGGCCAATGTAAGCGATGGTAGGTGAGCGAATTATTTGAAAAAATGCGAAGATATGTGGTAGATGTGTGGTGGTGTGTGGTAAGTATAGCAGCTGAGCGAGGCTCTGGTGCTCCTCCACCCACCCGCCTCCAGTATTGATCTGTCCTCAGTACAGAGAAGTACTCTGCGGGATTCATTACATTACATATTAACATGTAAGTAGCCTACTTTGTGTTAAATGACTTAAATAATACACGAAGTTAACATAGCTGCTGTACAAGTCGTGCTAGTTTAGACTTAACATTTACTAAACTTTCGGAGTTCGCTTTGAGGCTCTTAGTACAGCAAACATGTATTTACCTTCATATTCATTAGCATTGAGGCTTGCTATCTTTTAGAAAGTAATATAGCTAATAGTTAAGGTGACAACCCTATGAGGGTTGTCACCTATGAGGGCTCGATGCGCCCTAAGTTGGGTAGTAACCAAGGTGAGTCAGCCTCTTTCTCCCAACAATTACCAATGGCTACATGTTTACTTTCTTTCTCTGCAGAGGTTATCCTTCATGTCGAGACTAACTTCAGTGTCATGGTAGACATTTTGAGTGAATATGGTAGGCGGCAGCATAATGAAAAACCTAAGTTTAGTTATTGACTTGTGTGGGAGGATGAGTTCATTGTTCACCCCAGGCTCTGCTGCTGTTGTTGCTGTTGCTGCTGTTGTGGTAGTGATGCTGCTGTTATTGTGGTACTGTTGCTGAAGAAATTATGTTGTGGTATCGGTGGTGATGCTGCCGCGGTGGTACTCCTGTTACTGCTGCTGTAAGGGTGGTGGTAGTGATGCTTTGTTGCTGTGACGGTGGTGCTTTGCTTCTGTGGCGGTGGAGGTGGTGCTTTGCTGCTTTGAAGGTGGTGGTGCTTCTCTTGTGGTGGTGGAGGTCGAGGTCGTGCTTCTCTTACTTTGGTGGCGATGCTGTTGGATTGTTGTACTGTTGTGGTTGTATTGGTGGTGATGCTCCTGTGATGGTGGTGGTGCTTCGGTTGCTGCTCCTTTGATGGTGACTTTGTTGCTGATTCTGTGGCGGTGCTTCTGTTACTACTGCTGTAGAGGAGATGGTGATAGTGGTGCCTCTGCTGCTGCTGTGGTGGTGGTGCTTCTGCTATTGTCATGAGGGTATGCTGCTACTGTTGTTGTAGTAGGATGGTGATGCTAATGTTGCTGTAGCGGTAGGGTGGTGGTGCTACTGTTGTGGTGGACTGGTGTTACTATTACTGTGGTGATGGTGCTTGTTGCCGATGCTGTATCATTTTGCTGTGATGGTGGTGCAAAGTTGCTGCTGTAATGGTGATGCTACTATGGTGTTGCCGTGGTGTTGGTGGTAGTGTTGCTGTGGTGTTGGTGGTAGTGTTACCATGGTGTTGGTGGTGGTGGTACTGCTGTGGTGTTAGTGGTTGTGGTGTTGCGTGTGGTGCTTCTAAGGTGGTGGTGGCGATGCTGTGGTGCTGGTAGTATTGCTGATGGGGTGGTAGTGTTGGTGCTGCTTCTCCCGCTAATTAATACATGGGGCGGCGTAATGCTCTTCAGGAGTCAAGGGGTGAAAGTTCTCACCTTGTAGAGTCCGTCACTCACTATTATTGATGAATATGACTCACTATAACGTGTAATCGGTGCACATGACTCGCTGTAACATGCCTCTACAAAGCGGAGAACACCTTATATATTCACTTAACCACACACTTAGTGACAATTCTCTTATATTCGTATCATTTACTGCTTACAATGGCTTAGCGCTTCTTTTTGATTACAATAATACTGCTTACAAAGTGGGAAGGAATCAGCGGCGCGTCTCTCACGTTAGATAGACTCAGTATCGAGCCTTCCGTTGGGTTGGATGAACAACACGAGTGTAGCGCTTTGTTTAACTGTAACAATAATTTGGCTACATGTACAGCTACAAATATTATATGTATAGAAGCAGGCGTACAGGGAATGAGTAGTGCACGTACAAGTCAGCACTGTACAGCTTACACACGTACGCTACACACCAAGAACGCCAGCACTACATACCTGCTTAACATGGTGAACATTCGGTTGTACTGGCAGTAAACAAGAGAGGAGAAAGTTAAAGATTCCATCACTGTGATGGACGGACAGATAAGACTCCATCACTGTGATGTAGAGATAATTCGGATGGATGTGCAGATTTCCCCTTAAAATTCCCTCAACTACAATTAAATACCACGTAAGTCATTGATGCTGTGAAACCAACTCACTGAAATTTTACAGACGATCTCAGAAGCTCATTAGAGTGTAGAATTATATAAAAGGTCAGTATAGTGCAGAGTAATATCACTAGTGGAAATAAGGAAAAGTGGTTGACTATTCAGTTTGTGGAAAATTGCATTTATCTGAATGTATCATTATGTACATAACAGTAAATGAGCAAACATAATTATTTATCAGTTAGACAAGTAGGAATTTGGGACACCTAGGTCGCAAAAAATGTCCCCCTTCGATACCTACCACTGTCATATCCACAAGTTGCTCTGGACCTATTAATTACAAATGAAAAATACATCACCAGGAATGCTGGTAAATATATAAATTTGTGGACTGTATATTAAATTAAAAAATTATATATAAACACATTTATATAACAGAAGGAGAATATATCTTAATCATAACACTCGCCAATTTGACTGAGATTAATGTGTCATGTACAGGACCCCCCTTTTGCCTACATTTATGAAAAATTTACTGACCAGAATTTAAACATAAATTAGACAGCTTATCTGAGGTTCCTGGAGTTGTCCTGTCCTGTCGACTGATACTCAAGTTATGCAGGAATGCACATCCAACAATATCGTCTCCTATTTGAGAGGTGTCAACCCAATTTTAACCTCTAGAGCACGAAAAATTCTTCCCAATGTTCACTAACAGTTGACCAGTTCAAACAGCAATGGCGAGTGTTCTGCGCAGGCGCAGCTTCCCGTTTTCTATGACATTATTAAATACAGTATGGCCATTTATTTACATATAACTACTGTATTTCTGGAAAATATATACAGTATTTTCCACACAGTTGTTTTAGGTTGAATGTACCTAATTAACATCTATTGCGCACCTAACATCTGTCTGCCTTTCATTGTAAATAAAAAAAATGGATATGTAATTTTAAAGGTTTGCTTAGACGGCTAATGTTTTTTGATGGTGAATGTTGTGTCTGTGTGTGACTTGTGTTGTTGATGTACAAGAATGGTATACAATACCGACCAGATGAAAATTAAGACACATGTGCAACATCTGGGTATCTTTATTGTAGACGTTTCGCCATCCAGTTTAAACATCATGGAATCTTGGTTCAGAGGACATCTATGTAACCTTCTTCACGGCTACTACAACTATTATTATAACCCATCCCTTTGAGTATGACCTACTTCCACTGGGGAATCTCGCCTACCAGTGATTATGCCCTCGTCTGCTACCCGTCCCTTTCCTTTTCAAGGGGGGCTCCTTGGCGGGGGTGAAGAGGCTCTTGGTCTGAGGAATTAGACCTATCGGTCTTTTCCTCAGACCGAACCTAATTACCCCCCAATCTCCCCTCCCCTATCCCATCCTCCAACCCTCCCCCTTTTTCCTTTCCTCCCCCTCCTCCCCACTCCTCCCTTTTCCCCTTCCTCTTTTTTTCCTTTGGGATTTTCTCCCACAGGCACGCTAGTTCCTAGGTAGAGGAAAGGACACCGGGGTCGATCCCATTCCGTTGAGGTTTCTTGGCGGTGGCGTAGTTTCCCGTGGAATCTGGATTGCCTAGGGATGCCCCGATCCCTCTCCGGTTCCGGAGTGCTTTGGGTGTCTTTTGGGCGAGGGTGTATCTCTGGAACCCCACCTTTCGGATTCCGGGGGTGGTGGCTGAAGGAGGTATGCTTTGTGGCGGATATCCGGCCGCCCTCTCTTTTGTCCACCGAGGTAGCTCGGCAGATGTGAGGTTGCTACCCCAGATTGCTGGTTTACTGGCATGAAGGGTAGGGTATGGCACGGGTTCCATGCTGCATCTGCGCTACTAGCGGTGTCGAGTCCTCTTGGGCGCGGAGGGAGATTTCTGGCCCTTTCATTCCTCTAGGAACTATCCCTCCCCGGTCCCCCCTTTTTTTTCTTTTTTTTTTTTTTATTTTCTTTTCTTCTTTCTTTTTTTTTCTTAAAAACAAAAAAGAAAGAAGTAACCTAACCATGGCAGCCTAGTCCATGAACCTGGAAACCCCCGGGCCCCTTTTGATAACCGCCCCCCGTTCTGACCCGCCTCGTCTTTGGCCCCCAAACTCTTCAGACATTCTCATGCCTCTGTACTATTCCCGGTGCTGTTTCTCACCTGCTTCAGGTACTGAGGCCTCGACTGACTCCTTCGATTTATCAGACCTTCGCTCTCCTCTGACTATGCTTCCGGCCTCTCCCTCTACGGTGCGGCAAATTTTCAAATCGCCGACCTTTCCCAACGTCGGACCAACTCTGGTCCCACGCCTAAACGTCAACGACAATTACCTGCTGATGATACTTCTCCACCTTCACCTCTCGTTCTTCTCAGAAAAGATCGACACGTCCTTCACTCCCTTTTCCAAACGCTCAGTTTCAGACTGAACAGTGGATTTAAATTCTTCACTTTACGACCAAATTTCCCTCTACTGCCTATCTTTCTGACCTAGTATTGGCAAGGCACTCCTACGCCATGTTGGTAAGTTTATTTCTTTTCATGCTCTTAAGAGCGGTAACGGCATCTTTTACCGTACAGAATGCTACCAGGCTCGTGAGCTCTCTCGTCTTTCCCATATAGATACTGTTCCTGTCACCCTTGAAAAACATCTTTCCCCTTTCAATTCTTGTAGTGGTCCCGTTATTCTGCCCCATACCATAGTTCAACAAAATTTCCAGACATGTGGCACCGACATCTAGAACAGCTGGGAACTCCAAGATCTCCCAATCCTCAAGGTAGACACTTACGTTCTTCCTGCCCGTGGGCGGAGACGATACCCTAGCAATGTGGCTCGTTTAACTTTTGACAGCCGAAAAACTCCATCCTCAGTTTATATAGCAGGACATCGGTTACAAGTTCGAAAGGTGATCCCTACACCACAACAGTGTAGAAATTGCGGGGCGATTTGGCCATCCAGCGAAATATTGCAGATCTATCCCCCGATGCCCAGTCTGTGGTGCCGATGACCATTCTAATACGTCTTGCAATCGATCTCCTCTTGCCTTAACTGTCATGAGGCTCACCCTTCGTACTCTCCCCGTTGTCAGGTCTATTTAAACGAGGGGGGGGAATCCGTTACCTCAAAGAGACAGAAGGTCTCCCTTATGCCATGGCAGTTTCTCATCTCCCCCTTTCCAAGGGAGACTCCCACGTGTTTCTTATTCCCGTGTTTCAAACGTCCCCCACTTCTGGTATCCCATCTTACACCCACCTCTGTGGTTCCTTCCCTTTAATCACTCCTGTATCTAATCCTTTTGCTGTCCTCGGCTCAGACGTCCCTACTTCAACGCCTCAGTCTAATCTCGCTTCTTCGAGTTCTCTCTTACAAGCCCATTTATCGACGAGCCCTCGACGACCCTCTTCCCAATCGTCCCTCTACTTCTCAAAAGTCAAAAAAAGGTCCGGGTAACCCCTCCTACCATCTTCCACCTCCTCATTTTACCCTCCCTGTCTCTGGTCCCCTAGTTCTTCCCCTCTCACTGGCTCAGTTACAAGTGCAGAGGTTCACCCTCCTCCTCGTAATGTACCTTCCTCCCCTGTTCCCTCCCAAGTTTCTTCCTCTTCTGCCACCTCCCAGGTTCCTGTCTCTTCTGTCCCCTGCCACGCTTCTCCAGTTCCCTCCACCCTTTCGCCCCCCCCTACCTTGGTACAGTCCAATACAGTTCCAATCTTTACTCATCCTCCCCTACCATTCCCAATATTGTCTCCCATACGACATCTCTGAATTCTGAAACACTTGAAGCAATCTCGGGAATATATTGCAGGGGACCAAACCATCAATGGACACTGATCCACCTTCCGCTCTTTCTCTCTCCTCTGCTCCATCTGCGCAACTCCTTTCTTCACAGCGCACCGTTCCTTCGCTGCTTGAACATTTTCCACTGCCTCCGCATGTGGACTTTTCTAACCCCCCTTAGTCCGTAGGAACCCTTACCTGCGGATTTCAAGTATCTTTATCATTGCCATTCAGGGCCTTTTTACAGTGGAATATACGTGGCCTCAGGGGTAATGGGGGTGAGCTTCAGATGTTACTCTCCCAGTTTGCCCCTGTTGGTGTTTGCTTACGGGAAACCAAAATTACACTCTGCTGTTATTTCTCACATTTTCAGGCTATAATTTATTGTATTCTTCAGATCCTTTTCCTGATGGGGCCCCTTTAATGAAAGTGCCCCTTTTTCTCCGCACTGATATTCCGTTTTTCCCTCAGCTATTTGTTCATACTTCGCTGCATTACACAGCAGCCCGTATCCACTTACATAGGTGGTATACGCTCTGTTCTTTATATCTCTCTCCTTCTGGGCATTATCTATTCCGGATTTTGCCTTCCTTTTTTGTCATTACCGCCCCAATTCTGTTACTTGGTGATTTTAAAGCCCCCCATTTCCTCTGGGGAGGGTCTCACTGTGATTTCCCGTGGAATTCAGTTAGAGGCTTTTCTTGCCACCCACCCCTCCATGTTTTAATTTCAGGTACTTTACACCCCTTTTGATCCTCGGAAATCATACTCTCTCTTGCATCGATCTCTCAGTTTGCTCTTCCTCCGCCGCATTAGACTTTACTTGGTCTGTTCTCGGACTTCATGACAGTGATCATTTCCCAATATTCTTACTTCCCCTTCATATTCGCCACCTCTTCGCACCCCACGCTGGCAATTTTTAAACGGGCAAATTGGAACCTTTACTTCAACCTGACTGTTTTTAAAGAGGTTCCTTCTTCGTCCTTTCCCTCGATGAGTTTTACACCTCTTCTCATCCTCCGTTTTCACCGCAGCTTCTCATTCTATACCCAACTTCGAGCGGCATTCTCAGAAATGGGGTGCCTTGGTGGTCTCCTGCTTGTGCTGTGCAGTACGTTTGAAACACGCTGCATGGGGCAGGTACCGGTACAATAGAACCACAGAGGGGACTCCTTGTTTTAAACAGAGCGTGCGATCGCTCGCGTGTCATCCGTGACGCTAAAAAGCACTTGTGGCGAGATTTTTGTCTCCACCATCACCCCTGCTTTCCCCTATGAGTGCGTCTGGAAAAGTACGAAAACTGAGTGGTAAATATTCTCCTGACCCGGCTCCTGTTCTGCGGGTTGCCGGTGTTGATATAGCAAACCCACTAGATGTTGCCAATGAAATTGGCAATCATCTGGTCCGTTTTTCTCAGGGACTCCATCTTTGCCCCCATTTCTTTCCTCAAAGTCTGCCAGAGGTTAGCACCCTTGGACTTTTCTTCTCTCAGAGAAGAACAGTATAATGTGCCTTTTACACTTCAAGAACTGGAGGCAACACTCTCAGCTTGTCGATCATCGGCAGCTGGGCCCGACGACATTCATATTCGTATGCTACAACATTTACATCAGTCAGCCCTTGCAGTCCTATTACGCCTTTACAACTTATTTGGTCACAAGGAGTTTTTTCCACAGCTGTGGAAATCCCCCATTGTTCTCCCTTTCCGCAAACCAGGCACTACGGACATGAAACCTCCCACTATCGTCCCATTGCTCTTACCAGTTTCAGTTTGCAAAGTAATGGAAACGTCTAGTAATTAGACGTTTAGTGTGGTTTTTTAGAGACACACAACAGTCTCTCCACTCGTCAATATGGCTTTCGTAAGGGACGTCTACCATAGACCCCTTACTGCGCTTGGATACGTATGTTCGTAATGCCTTTGCGAATAACCACTCAGTTATTGCCATATTTTTTGATCTTGAGAAGGCATATGACACAACTTGGAGGTATAATATTTTAGCCCAAGCCCACTCCTTAGGCCTTCGAGGCAATCTACCATCCTTCTTAAGAACTTTTTAACTGACAGGCATTTCCGTGTTCGGGTTAATAAAGTGCTCTCCCGGACTTTATCCAGCTGAAGGTGTCCCCCAGGGATTTTGTTCTGAGCACAACAACTTTTTCTCCTTGCTATTAATGATTTGGCCTCTAGTCTTCCATCAAATATTTGGTCAATCACTCTATGTTGATGACTTCGCTATTGCCCGTGCAGGCGCTGACTGTCACCCTCCTTACAGTTTCTCTCCAGCATGCAGTCGACCGTGTTTCCAATTGGGCCACCACACATGGGTTTAAATTTTCCAGCACTAAAACCCACCAAATCACTTTCACTAGACGCTCTGTCATCTCTGATCATCCTTTGTACCTCTATGGCTCACGTATCCCTGAACGTGATACAGTCAAGTTTCTGGGCCTCCTCTTTGATCGTAGGTTATCCTGGAAACCTCACATTACCTCTCTGAAGGCAAACTTGTCAACCGCCGGCTGAAACCTTCTTAAAACCCTTGCTCATCTTTCGTGGGGAGCTGATCGTCGAACCCTCCTTCACCTACATTCCACCCTTTTTTATCGAAATTTGATTATGGTGACCAATCAAATTCGCGGCATCTCCTGCTACTCTCTCTAGCTTTACCCCATTCATCACCAAGGATTACTTTTTATGCCTTGGTGCTTTCGCTTTTCCCCCTGTCGAAAGCCTCTATGCAGAAGCAAAAGTTCCACCCTTTTATCCGATCGCCGTAAATGCCATTCCCATGCGCTACTTGTACGCTCTCATGATCTCCGCAATCCTTCCATTTATAGAATGGTCACTGATATTAGTAGACATTTTTTTATTTGTTCGCCCCGCCCCTGCTTACTCCGTCCCTTCTCTCTTCGCCTTCATTCGCTCTTGTCTTCTCTTCAACTACCACCTTTCTATGTACATGTAGCATCACACTTTTCCCCTACCCCCCTGGGAAGTTCCAGCTGTTCGAGTCTGTTCTTTCTCCCTCCCTTGCTCGAAAGCCCAACTGTTACGGTCGCTTCCCGCTCTCTTTTTCTTGACCATTTTCACTCTCATTCTCATGCCATTGCTGTGTACACAGATGGCTCTAAGTCTTCTGACGGCGTAGGATTCGCAGCAGTGTTTCCGGACAGCGTCGTACAAGGGCATTTACTATCTTCAGCTAGTATTTTTACTGCTGAATTATATGCCATCCTTACAGAAATTATCCGTATTGCATCTATGCCTGTGTCTTTCATTTGTGGTTGTCTCAGACTCCCTTAGTGCTTTACAGGCTATACAAAAATTTGATACCCCTCACCCCTTAGTCCTCCGTATCCAACTTTGGCTACGCCGCATCTTTATAAGCATAAAGATATTGTTTTTTGTTGGGTCCCTGGTCATGTTGACGTACAGGGCAATGAACAGGCAGACACTGCTGCGCGGTCAGCAGTACATGACCTACCATTTCTTATAGAGGTTTTTCCATGTACGGACTATTTTGCTGTAATATCTTCCCACCTTCACACCCTTTGCAACAAGGGTTTGGTTACTTGCTCGGCAACAAACTTCAGTCTATTAAACCGAGTTAGGTTACTGGCCGTCTTCTTATCACCAGTGTCGAGGTTGGGAGACTACTCTCTCCCGTCTTCGCATTGGCCATACTCGTCTTACTTTATGGTTTTCTCATGGAGAGGGGGTCTTGCTCCTCTCTGTGAGAATTGCCCAAGCTCCATTATCAGTCAGGGCCCCATTTGTTGGACTGCCCACTTTATCAACGAGCACGCAGAATTTCCTCTTTTCGTCGTCTTCGCCCCGCTGCTCCTCTTTACCTTCCCTTCTCGCTGATGGACCAACCTTTCATCCGGACTCTCTCATTGACTTTTTGACAACGAATGACTTACTCCACAAATTTTGATTTCTTTCAGCCCTTTCTACTTGTATCTTTGCTACCTCTACCCCCGTACTATCCCCTGCCCCGCTGTTTTCTGTAAAACCTTGGATCATCCCCCCTCCCTTCTGCCATCCCCAATTCCCTTTTCTTCCTTCCCTACCCCGCAGGCTGGTTAGCCCTTGTGGCTTAGCGCTTCTTTTTGATTAAAATAATAATACCCGTCCCTTTTTCCACCTGAGTTTAGTATTTTAAGCGTCAGCCTTCTTGTTTGTGCTCCGAATCTTAAAGACTACGGTGTTCTTCACACCAACTCCAAAGGGTGAGGGACTGATTACCTCATCTTTTGTTTTCAAATTATGTCCTAGAATTGTATTGGATAAAGCCACTGGTGGCGAAACATCTACAGTAAAGATAGCCAGATGTTGCACATGTGTTGTTGATGTTGGTGAGTGTTTTATTAGGGTTGATGTTGGTTAGTGTTGTGACGTGGTTACGATGTTCGTAATGTTGTGACGTTGGTGGGGCGTTTTGACTTTTGTTTGTGAGTGTTGTGACTCATTGATGATGGTGAGTTGTAACTTTTTGATGTTTATTTGTTGGTTGTGTTTTTAACTTTATATTGTTGTTGGTAAATGTTGTGATGTTATTGTGGATAGGGGCGAGCTTTTTTTTCTAGGAAATTTTAAAAACCTATGGCCTTTTTCAAAACCTGTATTTCTGGAAAATATATACAGTATTTTCCACACAGTTGTTTTAGGTTGTAATGTTACTAATTAACATCTCTATTGCGCACTAACATCTGTCTGCCTTTCATTGTAAATAAAAAAATGGATATGTAATTTTAAGGTTTGCTTAGACGGCTAATGTTTTTTGATGGTGAATGTTGTGTCTGTGTGTGACTTGTGTTGTTGATGTACAAGAATGGTATACAATACCGACCAGATGAAAATTAAGACACATGTGCAACATCTGGGTATCTTTATTGTAGACGTTTCGCCATCCAGTTTAAACATCATGGAATCTTGGTTCAGAGGACATCTATGTAACCTTCTTCACGGCTACTACAACTATTATTATAACCCATCCCTTTGAGTATGACCTACTTCCACTGGGGAATCTCGCCTACCAGTGATTATGCCCTCGTCTGCTACCCGTCCCTTTCCTCTTCAAGGGGGGCTCCTTGGCGTGGTGAAGAGGCTCTTGGTCTGAGGAATTAGACCTATCGGTCTTCTTCCTCAGACCGAACCTAATTACCCCCCAATCTCCCCTCCCCTATCCCATCCTCCCCATCCTCCCCTTTTTCCTTTCCTCCTCTCCTCCCACTCCTCCCTTTTGCCTTCCTCTTTTTTCCTTTGGGATTTTCTCCCACAGGCACGCTAGTTCCTAGGTAGAGGAAAGGACACCGGGGTCGATCCCATTCCGTTGAGGTTTCTTGGCGGTGGCGTAGTTTGCCGTGGAATCTGGATTGCCTAGGGATGTCCGATCCCTCTCCGGTTTCCGGAGTGCTTTGGGTGTCTTTTGGGCGAGGGTGTATCTCTGGAAGCCACCTTTCGGATTCCGGGGGTGGTGGCTGAAGGAGGTATGCTTTGTGGCGGATATCCCGGCCGCCCTCTCTTTTGTCCACGAGGTAGCTCGGCAGATGTGAGGTTGCTATCCCAGATTGCTGGTTTACTGGCATGAAGGGTAGGGTTATGGCACGGGTTCCATGCTGCATCTGCGCTACTAGCGGTGTCGAGTCCTCTTGGGCGCGGAGGGAGATTTCTGGCCCTTTCATTCCTCTAGGAACTATCCCTCCCCGGTCCCCCCTTTTTTTTCTTTTTTTTTTTTTTATTTTCTTTTCTTCTTTCTTTTTTTTTCTTAAAAACAAAAAGAAAGAAGTAACCTAACCATGGCAGCCTAGTCCATGAACCTGGTACCCCCGGGCCCCTTTTGATAACCGCAACCAGTTCTGACCCGCCTCGTCTTTGGACCACTCTTCAGACATTCTCATGCCTCTGTAACCTATTGCCGGTGCTGTTTCTCACCTGCTTCAGGTACTGAGGCCTCGACTGACTCCTTCGATTTATCAGACCTTCGCTCTCCTCTGACTATGCTCCGGCCTCTCCCTCTACGGTGCGGCAATTTTCAAATCGCCGACCGTTCACGTCGGACAACTCTGGTCCACTGCCTAAACGTCAACGACAATTACCTGCTGATGATACTTCTCCACCTTCACCTCTCGTTCTTCTCAGAAAAGATCGACACGTCCTTCACTACCTTCCAACGCTCAGTTTCAGACTGAAACAGTGGACTAATTCTTCACTTTACGACCAACCTCTACTGCCTATCTTTCTGACCTAGTATTGGCAAGGCACTCCTACGCCATGTTGGTAAGATATTTCTTTTCATGCTCTTAAGAGCGGTACGGCATCATTACCGTACAGAATGCTACCAGGCTCGTGAGCTCTCTCGTCTTTCCCATATAGATACTGTTCCTGTCACCCTTGAAAAACATCATTCCCTCATTCTTGTAGTGGTACCGTTATTCTGCCCCATACCATAGTTCAACAAAATTTCCAGACATGTGGCACCGACATCTAGAACAGCTGGAACTCCAAGATCTCCCAATCCTCAAGGTAGACACTTACGTTCTTCCTGCCCGTGGGCGGAGACGATACCCTAGCAATGTGGCTCGTTTAACTTTTGACAGCCGAGAACTCCATCCTCAGTTTATATAGCAGGACATCGGTTACAAGTTCGAAAGGTGATCCCTACACCACAACAGTGTAGAAATTGCTGGCGATTTGGCCATCCAGCGAAATATTGCAGATCTATCGCCGATGCCAGTCTGTGGTGCCGATGACCATTCTAATACGTCTTGCAATCGATCTCCTCTTGCCTTAACTGTCATGAGGCTCACCCTTCGTACTCTCGCCGTTGTCAGGTCTATTTAAACGAGCGGGGGAAATCCGTTACCTCAAAGAGACAGAAGGTCTCCCTTATGCCATGGCAGTTTCTCATCTCCGCCTCCAAGGGAGACTCCCACGTGTTTCTTATTCCCGTGTTTCAAACGTCCCCCACTTCTGGTATCCCATCTTCTACACCCACCTCTGTGGTTACCTCCCATAATCACTCCTGTATCTAATCCTTTTGCTGTCCTCGGCTCAGACGTCCCTACTTCAACGCCTCAGTCTAATCTCGCTTCTTCGAGTTCTCTCTTACAAGCCTCAGTATCGACGAGACCTCGTACGACACCTCTTCCCAATCGTCCCTCTACTTCTCAAAAGTCAAAAAAAGGTCCGGTAACACTCCTACCCATCTTCCACCTCCTCATTTTACCCTCCCTGTCTCTGTCCCTAGTTCTTCCCCTCTCACTGGCTCAGTTACAAGTGCAGAGGTTCACCCTCCTCCTCGTAATGTACCTTCCTCCCTGTTCCCTCCCAAGTTTCTTCCTCTTCTGCCACCTCCCAGGTTCCTGTCTCTTCTGTCCCCTGCCACGCTTCTCCAGTTCCCTCCACCCTTTCGCCCCCCCCTACCTTGGTACAGTCCAATACAGTTCCAATCTTTACTCATCCTCCCCTACCATTCCCAATATTGTCTCCCATACGACATCTCTGAATTCTGAAACACTTGAAGCAATCTCTGAATATATTGCAGAGACCAAACCATCAATGGACACTGATCCACCTTCCGCTCTTTCTCTCTCCTCTGCTCCATCTGCGCAACTCCTTTCTTCACAGCGCACCGTTCCTTCGCTGCTTGAACATTTTCCACTGCCTCCGCATGTGGACTTTTCTAACCCTCCTAGTCCGTAGGAACCCTTACCTGCGGATTTCAAGTATCTTTATCATTGCCATTCATGGCCTTTTTACAGTGGAATATACGTGGCCTCAGGGGTAATCGGGGTGAGCTTCAGATGTTACTCTCCCAGTTTGCCCCTGTTGGTGTTTGCTTACAGGAACCAAAATTACACTCTGCTGTTATTTCTCACATCTCAGGCTATATTTATTGTATTCTTCAGATCCTTTTCCTGATGGGACCTTTAATGAAAGTGCCCTTCTTCTCCGCACTGATATTCCGTTTACCATCAGCTATTTGTTCATACTTCGCTGCATTACACAGCAGCACCGTATCCACTTACATAGGTGGTATACGCTCTGTTCTTTATATCTCTCTCCTTCTCGGGCATTATCTATTCCGGATTTTGCCTTCCTTGTTTCGTCATTACCGCCCCAATTCTGTTACTTGGTGATTTTATGCCCACCATTTCCTCTGGGGAGGGTCTCACTGTGATTCCCGTGAATTCAGTTAGAGGCTTTTCTTGCCACCCACCCCTCCATGTTTTAAATACAGGTACTCACACCCATTTTGATCCTCGGACTCATACTCTCTCTTTGCATCGATCTCTCAGTTTGCTCTTCCTCCGCCGCATTAGACTTTACTTGGTCTGTTCTCCCGGACTTACATGACAGTGATCATTTCCCAATCATTCTTACTTCCCCTTCATATTCGCCACCTCTTCGCACCCCACGCTGGCAATTTAATCGGGCAAATTGGAACCTTTACTCACACCTGACTGTTTTTAAAGAGGTTCCTTCTTCGTCCTCCATCGATGAGTTTTACACCTCTTCTCATCCTCCGTTTTCACCGCAGCTTCTCATTCTATACCCCAAACTTCGAGCAGGCATTCTCAGAAATGCGTGCCTTGGTGGTCTCCTGCTTGTGCTCGTGCAGTACGTTTGAAACACGCTGCATGGGGCAGGTACCGGTACAATAGAACCACAGAGCGACTCCTTGATTTTAAACAGAAGCGTGACGATCGCTCGCCGTGTCATCCGTGACGCTAAAACGCACTGTGGCGAGATTATGTCTCCACCATCACCTCTGCTTCCTCTATGAGTGCAGTCTGGAAAAGTACGAAAACTGAGTGGTAAATATTCTCCTGACCCGGCTCCTGTTCTGCGGGTTGCCGGTGTTGATATAGCAAACCCACTAGATGTTGCAATGAAATTGGCAATCATCTGGTCCGTATTTTCTCAGGGACTCCATCTATGCCCTCATTTCTTTCCTCAAAGTCTGCCAGAGGTTAGCACCCTTGGACTTTTCTTCTCTCAGAGAAGAACAGTATAATGTGCCTTTTACACTTCAAGAACTGGAGGCAACACTCTCAGCTTGTCGATCATCGGCAGCTGGGCCCGACGACATTCATATTCGTATGCTACAACATTTACATCAGTCAGCCCTTGCAGTCCTATTACGCCTTTACATCTTATTTGGTCACAAGGAGTTCTTCCACAGCTGTGGAAATCCGCCATTGTTCTCCTTTCCGCAAACCAGGCACTACGGACATGAAACCTCCCACTATCGTCCCATTGCTCTTACCAGTGCAGTTTGCAAAGTAATGGAACGTCTAGTAATATAGACGTTTAGTGTGGTTATTTAGAGACACACAACAGTCTCTCCACTCGTCAATATGGCTTTCGTAAGGGACGTTCTACCATAGACCCCTTACTGCGCTTGGATACGTATGTTCGTAATGCCTTTGCGAATAACCACTCAGTTATTGCCATATTTTTTGATCTTGAGAAGGCATATGACACAACTTGGAGGTATAATATTTTAGCCCAAGCCCACTCCTTAGGCCTTCGAGGCAATCTACCATCCTTCCTTAAGAACTTTTTAACTGACAGGCATTTCCGTGTTCGGGTTAATAATGTGCTCTCCCCGGACTTTATCCAAGCTGAAGGTGTCCCCCAGGGATGTGTTCTGAGCACAACACTTTTTCTCCTTGCTATTAATGATTTGGCCTCTGTCTTCCATCAAATATTTGGTCATCACTCTATGTTGATGACTTCGCTATTGCTGTGCAGGCGCTGACTGTCACCTCCTTACAGTTTCTCTCCAGCATGCAGTCGACCGTGTTTCCAATTGGGCCACCACACATGGGTTTAAATTTTCCAGCACTAAAACCCACCAAATCACTTTCACTAGACGCTCTGTCATCTCTGATCATCCTTTGTACCTCTATGGCTCACGTATCCCTGAACGTGATACAGTCAAGTTTCTGGGCCTCCTCTTTGATCGTAGGTTATCCTGGAAACCTCACATTACCTCTCTGAAGGCAACTTGTCACGCCGGCTGAAACCTTCTTAAAACCCTTGCTCATCTTTCGTGGGGAGCTGATCGTCGAACCCTCCTTCACCTACATTCCACCCTTATTTTATCGAAACTTGATTATGGTGACCGATCTATTCAGCGGCATCTCCTGCTACTCTCTCTAGCCTTTAACCCATTCATCACCAAGGATTACGTTTATGCCTTGGTGCTTTCGCTCTTCCCCTGTCGAAAGCCTCTATGCAGAAGCGAAGTTCCATCCTTTATCGATCGCCGTGATGCCCATTGCACTGCGCTACTATGTACGCTCTCATGATCTCCGCAATCCTTCCATTTATAGAATGGTCACTGATATTAGTAGACATTCTTTATTTGTTCGCCGCCCCTCCTGCTTACTCCGTCCCTTCTCTCTTCGCCTTCATTCGCTCTTGTCTTCTCTTCAACTACCACCTTTCTATGTACATGTAGCATCACACTTTTCCCTACCCCCCTGGGAAGTTCCAGCTGTTCGAGTCTGTTCTTTCTCCCTCCCTTGCTCGAAAGCCCAACTGTCTACGGTCGCTTCCCGCTCTCTTTTTCTTGACCACTTTCACTCTCATTCTCATGCCATTGCTGTGTACACAGATGGCTCTAAGTCTTCTGACGGCGTAGGATTCGCAGCAGTGTTTACGGACAGCGTCGTACAAGGGCATTTACTATCTTCAGCTAGTATTTTTACTGCTGAATTATATGCCATCCTTACAGCACTTATCCGTATTGCATCTATGCCTGTGTCATCATTTGTGGTTGTCTCAGACTCCCTTAGTGCTTTACAGGCTATACAAAAATTTGAATACACCTCACCCCTTAGTCCTCCGTATCCAACTTTGGCTACGCCGCATCTTTACTAAGCATAAAGATATTGTTTTTTGTTGGGTCCCTGGTCATGTTGACGTACAGGGCAATGAACAGGCAGACACTGCTGCGCGGTCAGCAGTACATGACCTACCAGTTTCTTATAGAGGTATTCCATGTACGGACTATTTTGCTGTAATATCTTCCCACCTTCACACCGTTGGCAACAACGTTGGTCTACTATGCTCGGCAACAAACTTCAGTCTATTAACCGAGTATAGGTTACTGGCCGTCTTCTTATCACCAGTGTCGAGGTTGGGAGACTACTCTCTCCCGTCTTCGCATTGGCCATACTCGTCTTACTCATGGATATCTCATGGAGAGGCGTCTTGCTCCTCTCTGTGAGAATTGCCCAAGCTCCATTATCAGTCAGCCACATTCTGTTGGACTGCCCACTTTATCAACGAGCACGCAGAATTTACCTCTGTCGTCGTCTTCGCCCCGCTGCTCTCTCTTTACCTTCCCTTTCCGCTGATGGACCAACCTTTCATCCGGACTCTCTCATTGACTTTTTGACAACGACTGACTTACTCCACAAATTTTGATACTTTCAGCCCTTTCTACTTGTATCTCTTGCTACCCTCTACCCCCGTACTATCCCCTGCCCCGCTGTTTTCTGTAACCTGCTGATCATCCCCCCTCCCTTCTGCCATCCAATTCCCTTGCTTCCTTCCCTACCCTGCAGCGCTGTATAGCCCTTGTGGCTTAGCGCTTCTTTTTGATTATAATAATAATACCCGTCCCTTTCCACCTGACGTTAGTATATAAGCGTCAGCCTTCTTGTTTGTGCTCCAGAATCTTAAAGACTACGGTGTTCTTCACACCAACTCCAAGGCTGAGGGACTGATTACCTCATCTTTTGTTTTCAAATTATGTCCTAGAACTTGTATTGATAAAGCCACTGGATGGCGAAACATCTACAGTAAAGATAGCCAGATGTTGCACATGTGTTGTTGATGTTGGTGAGTGTTGATTAGGTTGATGTTGGTTAGTGTTGTGACGTGTTACTGATGTTCGCTAATGTTGTGACTGTTGGTGAGCGTTATGACTTTTGTTGATGAGTGTTGTGACTCATTGATGATGGTGAGTTGTAACTTTTTGATGTTATATTTGTTGGTTAGTGTTGTAACTTACTGATATTGTTGTTGGTAAATGTTGCTGATGTTCATTGTGGATATTGTGTATATGTAAATACAAACTCAGGCCTTGTATCCCACTTGTGTATTTTAAAGCTACTTCAAAGCGAGGCCTGGTCACAGACCAGGCCGCGGGGGCGTTGCCCCCTAAATCCTCTTCAGGTAAAGCATTCTCGTCAGTGACGGTACTTGGCACTTTGTTAAACTCAGTAATAACGCTACTTGCTGCCCAATTCATTAGCTACACCCTTCTAGTACTGGGTATGTGCTGCTTACTTTTCCATGTTCGATACAGTAATACAGTCGAATTTACCAAGAAACTGCTATGCAGAGAAACTTTGTAAGAGAAGTGTGTTGTGTGTGTGTGTGTGTGTGTGTGTGTGTGTGTGTGTGTGTGTGTGTGTGTGTGTGTGTGGTCCCCAGTAATGCCTCTCTAAGCATCACTAATATTTTGCAGATAGAAAGGGATGGTATAAAATAACGACACTATAGAAACATTTGAAAAAGCCCATTTTGTGGAGAAACGTTGTAAATAAAGAATCTCATTACTCCGTTTCCATTTATAGAATATATCTTATTGAAGTGCTAAATTCGTGTTGGTCATTCAATGCAAGAAGTATCCGAGGCTTGGTCTCCCGTTCTGATCGCTTATGCTGTTTGTGACAGCCTTTTGTTTCATATATAACTTTTAAGTAGATCATACCTACTTAAAAGTTATATATGAAACTAGCTAGACTTCATAATTATCTGTGGATGAGAAGAAGAGAAGCAAACTGGAGAGAGAGAGACGTTTCCTCTACAGAAGGGGAAGAATTATCTGAAACACGGAAATAAGCGCTAACCAGGGATGTGGAAAATATTGAGCTTAAGTTAAAGGATTTATATAGGATCCAGGAGACGCAGGAGGGGCTAAAAACTATTAGTGGAATTGAAATAAATTCGAAATATTTCTTTTCATATGCCAAAAACAAGGCAAAAGCCACATCCAGTATCGGGCCCTTGCTCAGACAAGATTGAACTTACACAGATTACAAAGAAATGAGTGAAATGCTGAAATCTCAATACGACTGTGTTTAGCGAGCCACTAATCAGTCTAAAGATCGATAATTCAAATGGCTTTTTTCATGAATGAGCCTCAAAACCCTGTCAATGTATGCCATATTTCTGACATAACCCAAACTCCACTAGACTTTGAGAAAGCCATTAACAACATGCCCATGCACTCCGCCCAGTTCATTAAGAACTGCAAGAAACCTCTTTCGGGTGCCCTAAGTGCCCTATGGAGGAGCATAGTCATGGGTGAGATTCCAGTCACCAAATGCTGTATAGCCCTTGTGGCTTAGCGCTTCTTTTTGATTATAATAATAATCCAGTCACCAAAAACAATGGATCTAACCCTATTCCATTAAGGTCGCAATAGCTAAAAACTGGAGACCAATAGCGCTAACGTCCCACATCATAAAAATCTTTGAAAGAATACTAAGCATGATTGCAGAACATTTGGATTCTCAACAGTGCACAATCCAGGGCAACATGGGTTCAGAGCAGGTCGATCCTGCCTCTCGCAGCTACTGGACTACTGTGATATGGTTTTGGTTGCACTGAAAGACAAACAGAATGCAGATGTAGTGTACACAGATTTTGCAAAAGCATTTGACAAGTGCTATCATGGTGTAATATCGGAAGCTGCCATAGTCAAGAGCTCTGTTCCACAAGGCACGGTACTCGCTCCAATGAAGGAAAATTCCAGTTACTCTGTTATGGAAAACTGGAGGAAATATAGCTAGTACTGACTATACTACAAGCTCTAATCACATAGTAGAGAGGGGAAAAGTAACATGAAGGACCTGGAAGTGACAATGTCTGAGGATCTCGCCCTCAAGAAACAACAATGCCACTATCACATCTGCGAGGAAAATGATAGGATGGATAATGAGAACGTCCAGAACAGAAGATGCCAAGACAGTGATGATTCTTTTTAAATTACTTGTTCTCTCTACGCTGGAATACTGCTGTGCCAGTCAAACCAGGTGAAATCGTTGATATAGAGAATGTAGAGAGAACCATCACTGCACATATAAGTTCCGTCAAACACCTTGACTACTGGGAAAGCTTGGAAGCATTAACTTGTACTCACTGGAGCGCAGGCGAGAGAGAGAAATCATAATCTACAACTGGAAAATCCTAGAGGGACTGGTCCCTAATCTGCACACAAATATACTCTATTTTTTCGTTACTGTTAGGCTAGGTAAGATTCGTTAGGAGACAACTGCCTCCTGACGTAGCTCTTTGATCTTGATCTTAACATGTGTAAGAGTATGTACACCTATATGTGTAGGCCTCTATGTATATACACGGAGAGTTGATTTTAATACCTAAAGATTAAAGTATTCTTGACTGGTGGTGAACAGGTTTACATGCAGCCTTAATGACCCTCGTTGAGTCGATAGGATTTAAACCCCCATTAACCAGCCAAGCTGGATGTGACAACAGCGCACATTTATTGTATCATTAGCTGTATAGCCCTTGTGGCTTAGCGCTTCTTTTTGATTATAATAATATTGTATCATTAAAGGTGAAAAGGTTACATGCAATCTTAATGACCCTCGTGAAGTCGTTAGGCTTCAAACCCCATTAACGAACCAGTCAGTGATTGCGTCATTCACGCTACGATACGCAAAGTTTTGAGAGTATTTTCTTCCACCTGTAGAGAAGAGTACATTAAACCAAGTGTTTTATAAGGTGATTTTTACTAAAAAATTTTTTGTGAAAGGTTTTAAATGTTTTTAGTTGTAAGTGTTGGGTTAAAGTTGTGTTTTAGTTGTAAATGTTAAAGCTGTAAATATTGTTAGTTTCAAATGTTAAAGTTGTAAATGTTAGTTACTAGTTATTTCAGTATCAGTTGTAGTAGGGTCATGGGAGGGCGTCGTGAGGGAGACCGGAACAACAACAGTAGCGTCACTAGTTGGTGTTGAGACACTTGGATACTAGGTGCTGGGTGCCTCTTGTGCAGGTGGTGGAACGTCTCTCCAGGTGTTGTGCAGGTGTTGGAACGTCTCTCCAGGTGTTGTGCAGGTAGTGAAACGTCTCTCCAGGTGTTGTGCAGGTAGTGAAACATCTCTCCAGGTGTTGTGCAGGTGGTGAAACGTCTCTCCAGATGTTGTGCAGGTGAAACTTCTCTCCAGATGTTGTGCAGGTGGTGAAACGTCTCTCCAGGTGTTGTGCAGGTGGTGGAACGTCTCTCCAGGTGTTGTGCAGGTAGTGAAACGTCTCTCCAGGTGTTGTGCAGGTGGTGGAACATCTCTCCAGGTGTTGTGCAGGTGGTGAAACATCTCTCCAGGTATTGTGCAGGTGGTGAAACGTCTCTCCAGATGTTGTGCAGGTAGTGAAACGTCTCTCCAGGTGTTGTGCAGGTAGTGAAACGTCTCTCCAGGTGTTGTGCAGGTGGTGGAACATCTCTCCAGGTGTTGTGCAGGTGGTGAAACGTCTCTCCAGGTGTTGTGCAGGTGGTGAAACGTCTCTCCAGGTGTTGTGCATGTGTTCTAGCCATTAAGTGGTCACACTAGGAAAACGGTGATCAGTAGTCTCAACTTCCATCCTCACCTTAACCAGGCACGAGGAAATAGACAGAGAATCAAGGGAGGAAAATTAAGAACCTGGTCTAGTGTGGTACTGCAGTAGTTTCACACTAGACATAGACTTAATAGAACCAGAGACCCTGTTACTAGTGTAGCACTGCAGTAGGTCTACTTGACACGACTTACATAAAACCCGAGCCTAGTGTAGCACTGCAGTAGGTCTACTGGCACATACTTGGCAGGGCTTTCTCGAGCCCAAATTTTCTGTTTTTATCTGTGCAGTCTATTTGTGAAGCCGCCCAAGTTGCTAGTTTCCAACACTCAGTTGATTGTTCCACTCACCGACAATTCTATTTTCAAACCAGTACTTTCCCGTATCCTTTTTAATCTGAATGTATCCAGTTTTATCTATTGTTTAGAGTTCTTTTACATTTAGATATCCCCAGCACCCTATTTATATCTTTATACATGTCTTCCAATTGTAAAAATGGAGTATACAGTATCTGTTGTATACTTTAATCTCTTCCCTCATTCTACGTCTTTCAAGAATGCAGGTTTAGGGTTCTAAATCAGTCGTAGTATAAAAAAGTTCTTACATAATGGAATAATGTTGTCAACCTTCTCAGTATACTCTGATGCATTCATAGCCATTGTATAACGTAGAAACCGGAACTACGCTACATAAACTAAATTTGGCCTTAAAAATAACGATATGTAAAATAAACTTGAGTCTTGTCCTCCAGGCCCGTGTTGATGCTCGGTTAATCCTGTTTAAAGACTAGGGGCTACACGAGTCATTAAGGCTACATGTAACGTGCTCATCATCAGTCCAGAATGTTTTAATTCCCGAAATACGGATTAAACTCTCAGTATATATACACTGAGAGACATACACCTCTCGGCTGTCCATGCCCGTGTTTACCTGGTGTATTAGAAAGTTAGAAATTAGAAAATATTGAATTCCCCCAAGAACACGGTATTTGTATTTAAAAGCAATCATACTTTATTTGTAAAAATAATGTAGGACCATGCGTGTGTGCGTACAAGTGCATGCGTGTACAAGTGCGTGCGTGTACAATTGCGTGCGTGTGTACAATTGCGTGCGTGTGTACAAGTGCGTGCGTGATTACAAGTGCGTGCGTGATTCAATTGTAAAGCAGCTGCCTTTTATTGATCACTTTCCCGTCAATACTAGTGTGGTGGTGACATATTGATTGTGGTGTGTCCCTCTCCCAGGGTGAGGAAACTCACTCTACATGGAGCATTACCACAAACCTGAAGCTACATGCTTCTCACTACATGATTACTAGTAACCAGTAACTACATGATACTCTACATGATTACTAGTAACCAGTAACTGCATGCTACTCGCTCTACATGATTACTAGTAACCACATGATTACTAGTAACCACTAACTACATGATTACTAGTAACCACTAACTACATGCTGATCACTCTACATGATTACTAGTAACCAGTAACTACATGATTACTAGTAACCAGTAACTACATGCTGCACACTCTACATGATTACTAGTAACCACATGATTACTAGTAACCACTAACTACATGATTACTAGTAACCACTAACTACATGCTGATCACTCTACATGATTACTAGTAACCAGTAACTATATGGTAAGGTTTTACTCTTTTTGTAATAAAGAGTTCGGGATACGTAAATACACACATTAAAATCAATTAATCTTTAATATAATATAAAAAATCAACTATCTTTGGTCTAGAGGTATTTGAACTAACATCTGATAATATATACATGTTACAATAATAAATTATAATTAGCATTTTACTAAAATAAATAATTCCCGACCCTACACAGGGTACAACTCTTGACACTACTGTGTCATATATCTATATGCTAAAATAATAAATTAAGTAACATTTAAAATAATAAATTACAGTCAACTGCGTTTATCACGACACTTATCCGAGTTGTGACGCTCTTTCTCCACCGTGTCACTTGACACCCTTTTCTCCGTGTAATATACACTTTCGCAACCGTGTCACACTTGACACCCTTGTCTCTGCGTCACACTACCCGCATAGTGTCTTTGTCGAGGCCAGTCACACGACACCCTTTTCGTCTCAGTGTTCCACTACGGTCCTGTGCATATCTCAGTGTTCCACTCCATCATACTTGCTTAAGTGTCACACTACGGACCTAGCCCAGTTCATTGTAACACTCCAACCTTATCTTCATGTAATGTCCCACCAAACAGCATCCGATGACTCCGGCCCACAGTTGATCAGCGTAGGTGGCGAGTCCGCAGACATCACCGGTAGTCCTGTAAATACTCTCTAAGGCCGGTTGACACACCGCTTGCCGAACACCATGCTGCAAGCTCACTGAATGCGGCCGTCAACTGAGGCCAACAGACTCAGTGAGCTGCGGTGAGCGGTTCTTCTAACGCCAGTAGATGGGTACGATTAGGTGTTCAGGTACCTACTGCTTAGATGCGCACCGTGAGGCACTCAGGTACTTAATGCTTCTAAAGCCAGTAGATGTGTACGATTAGGTGGTCAGGTACCTACTGCTTAGATGCGCACCGTGAGGCACTCAGGTACTTAATGCTCTAAGGCCGGCTCAGCAGTCCCCACATTGGGTTTGTTGACGTACCCAGTGGTACTGCCGGCCGGCAGGTTAACTATTTAACCGCTAGTTTGGCAGGGGGCCGTAACACCACTACATGCTGCTCACTCTACATGATTACTGGTAATCACCCCTCAGGGAAGGTTCCTTGATGTTGGTGAGGGGCTCTTGATTTAGGGAATTGGATCTGTGCTCCAGTTCCCCGAATTAAGCCTGAATGCCTTCCACATCCCCCTCCCCAGGCGCTGTATAATCCTCCGGGTTTAGCGCTTCCCCCTTGATTATAATAATAATACTAGTAACCAGTAACTACATGCTGCTCACTCTATATGATTACTAGTAACCACTAACTACATGATTACTAGCAACCAGTAACTACATTCTGCTCATTCTACATGATTACTGGTAACCACTAACTACATGATTACTAGCAACCAGTAACTACATGCTGCTCACTCTATATGATTACTAGTAACCAGTAACTACATGATTACTAGTAACCAGTAACTACATGCTTACTGGTAACCAGTAACTACATGCTGATCACTCTACATGATTACTAGTAACCAGTAACTACATGATTACTGGTAACCAGTAACTACATGATTAATAACTAAATAACAAAAAGGCACAATACCGTGACTGGAACGATACACAAATAACCCGCACATAAAAGAGAGAAGCTTACGACGACGTTTCGGTCAATGGTCCAAGTCGGACCGAAACGTCGTCGTAAGCTTCTCTCTTTTATGTGCGGGTTATTTGTGTAACTACATGATTACTAGCAACCAGTAACTACATGATTACTAGTAACCAGTAACTACATGATTACTAGCAACCAGTAACTACATGATTACTAGTAACCAGTAACTACATGATTACTAGTAACCAGTAACTACATGATTACTAGTAACCAGTAACTACATGATTACTAGCAACCAGTAACTACATGATTACTAGTAACCACTAACTACATGCTGATCACTCTACATGATTACTAGTAACCAGTAACTACATAATTACTAGCAACCAGTAACTACATGATTACTGGTAACCAGTAACTACATGCTGCTCACTCTACATGATTACTAGTAACCAGTAACTACATGATTACTAGCAACCAGTAACTACATGATTACTAGTAACCAGTAACTACATGATTACTAGTAACCAGTAACTACATGATTACTAGTAACCAGTAACTACATGATTACTAGCAACCAGTAACTACATGATTACTGGTAACCAGCAACTACATGCTGCTCACTCTACATGATTACTAGTAACCAGTAACTACATAATTACTAGCAACCAGTAACTACATGATTACTGGTAACCAGTAACTACATGCTGCTCACTCTACATGATTACTAGTAACCAGTAACTACATGATTACTAGTACCCAGTAACTACATGCTGTTCACTACATGATTACTAGTAACCAGTAGCTACATGATTACTAGTAACCACTAACTACATGCTGATCACACTACATGATTACTAGTAACCAGTAACTACATGATTACTAGTAACCAGTAGCTACATGCTGTACCATCTGGTGGTAAGATGTGCTGCTCAACTGGTGTACGTTGTACCATCTGGTATGTGTTCCACTAGTCACAGCTCCTGGTCCGTCCCTCTTCGCTGGTCGCTACTAATACAGACGATCCCGGCTCCAAGAGCCTTATATCGTACCTCGTGTGTGTACTCATATTTGTACTCATGTTTGTGGTTGCAGGGGTCGAGAGAGAGCTCCTGGCCCCGCCTCTTCGCTTGTTGCTACTAGGTCGCTACTGTATATGTGTACTCACCTAATTGTGGTTGCAGAGGTCGATTCATAGCTCCTGGCCCCTGTGTGTGTGTGTGTGTGTGTGTGTGTGTGTGTGTGTGTGTGTACTCACCTAATTGTACTCACCTAATTGTGGTTGCAGGGGTCGAGAATCAGCTCCTGGCCCTGCCTCTTCACTGATCGCTACTAGGTCCTCTCCCTCTCTGCTTCCTGAGCTTTGTCATACCTCTTAAAACTATGCATGGTTCCTGCCTCCACTACACTTGCTAGGCTATTCCACTTCCTGACGACTCTATGACTGAAGAAATACTTCCTAACGTCCCTGTGACTCGTCTGAGTCTTCAGCTTCCAATTGTGACCCCTTGTTTTTGTGTCCCCTCTCTGGAACATCCTATCTCTGTCCACCTTGTCTATTTCCCGCAGTATGTCGTTATCATGTCTCCCCTGACCCTTCTGTCCTCCAGTGTCATGTGGGTTTGATAACGTGGATGGGGTAAAAATTCTCACTTAGGCTGGGTAGTACGTATAATTAAAACGGAAAGTATGGGAAGCGCCATCAGCCGCCCTGCCTCTCTCTGCTCCCTATCTCAGACTGACCCACCAGTGCCTAGTGGGTGAACGGCATTCAAAAACATGCTATGGTCAGTAGCAACATGAATAACAGTCAGTGATTCACACAGTCGGTTGATAGTGAGTCATCTACTGGTGACTGGTTACTGGTAACTGGTACTACTGAGAGCTCGGTGACGTTAACGTATGTCGTCCCGACATACAGCTAATACAAACTAGAGATGGCAGGTGTACGGCTTGGGCTGATTCTATACATTGTCAAAGTACACAACAATTGAACATTATAACATAAGGGGAATATTGGAATGGAAGCTTACGTAATTGACTGTAATGAAACTGTAATGCATTATAAGGTATATAGCACAACTCATCGAATGAGACTCAACATTGGGATTACGCAACAGAAGTGATAAAAAAATTTGATCGATTGATCTGTATTCATGTGATCTACAGATTCTGAGGAAGAAATATATACAAAGAAAAAAGTGTTTAACAGAAAGGCAGATTCGGTTCACTCAAATCTAGACTGTTAACTCTCAGAATTCGGAGAGAATGCGAACAGACAAAAAAAAAAAAAATTCTTGAATACTGATAAGTTGATATTGTAATTATTCATCTATACAGGTTATTTACATTTAACCTCAACTCTGCTAGGGTGAGATTGACATATGCAGAATGGGTGTCATCTCTGGGAGGATCAAACTGTTGCACTGGCTAACTCATGCTGTATTTGAGGCAAATCTGAATTGGTAGTTACAAATGGTTCTTGAGGATTCCTCAATACCTGCCATGTACGTAGGAATAACGACATTCAGGTTGATCGTCTGAGTATCAGAGGTAGAGAGTAAAGGATTAGGAGGATTGTCAGAGTCTGTCACATTAGTCTGGGTTGGAACATCATTATCATCACATACTAACTTCATATGATTTAAATGCGATTCTTTATACTGACCAGTACTAATTTATCTAACCTTATATTTATTGCCAGTGATATGTTCAACTACTCGACAAGGACCAACAAACTTTTGATCAAGCTTTGACATTGCAGACGTTTTGTTAAAGTTAGTCAGTATAACTCTCGAACCTACTTTGATTTTGGATAGTTTTGCTCGAATGTTTGTGACTTGTAAATTCCGCTCTTGATTTATGAAGTTCTTCACGGATTCTTCTAAAAACACTTTGAGCTAAGCTGATACAAGTTGCTATGAAATCATCAGGGTTGTAATTTGGTTTCGGATTAGAATATAGCAACTCATAAGGCAAACGTTTATCTACACCATACAATGCATAATGTGGAGTGTCACCTATGGAAACATTGTAAGCAGAATTTATAGCACACTGCACATCAGGTATAACTTCATCCCAAGTTTCACTGTTGGGATTGATAGTGGCTCTCAGGACATCAAGTACTTTCTTATTGGTTCGTTCCGCTAACCCATTGCTGGCAGGATGATGAGGAACAATGGTGGATTTAGAGATCTTGTACAAGGTACACAAATTTTCAAGAATCTCATTACAGAATTCACCTCCATTATCTGTTACTAGGGACTTAGGCGTGGTATGCCTGTAGATAATGCGTTCTTTAAATGCTTTAGCTACTGTCTCTGTAGTCTTATCTGCAATAGGAACTCACAATATCTGGTGAAATGGTCTACCATAACACACAGATGTTTGTTGCCCTGGAGGGAACATTGGAAATTAGTTAACAGATCTAGCTAGTAGTTGGATACACTTAGATTGGATTAGGACCATTAGCATTACCTTTGTTGCATGCAGACACTACATTTCTTAACATACTCAGAAATATCAGTTGCCATACGAGGCCAAAAGTATTTCAATCTGGCTTGTTTTACTGAACGATCCATACCAGGGTGCGCAACACCTTGTACATCATGAACTAGCTGTAAGGCTACATTCACTAGTGACTGTGGAATTACTAACTGGTATACTCTTCTGCTATGAGTACCCAACTCGGCTGTTCGATACAGTAATTCTTGGTTCATGACAAAGTCACTGATGGGTGCTGGTGGCTTCACAGTCAGAATAAGATCTTCCTGGAGCAGGAATCGAATCACACCAGACCACATGGGATCTGCTTGTTGAGCATTCTTTACATCTTCGGCAGTAAATGGAGGGTCTGCAGTTACTATACTAACATGTCGGGATAAGGCATCTGCGACTGCATTTGATTTGCCAGGTAAGTGTTCAAAAGTGGGATTGAACTCTTGGATAGTCAAGGTCCATCTGGCTAACCTTCCAGTAGGTTGTTTGTTCTGGAATAAAGGTATCAGTGGAGCATGGTCTGTCAAGACATGAACAGGGTACTGGTAAATAATGTCTCGGAAGTGCTTTAAAGACCATACTATTGGTAAAGCTTCTTGCTCAGTTACTGTATAATTACATTCAGCCTTTGTAAGGACTCTGCTAGCAAATGCAACTGCATTGTACTTGCCATCAGTCTTCTGGGCTAGTACGGCACCTATGCCAATAGAACTAGCATCAGTTGTCAGATAGAAGGGCTTAGAAAAATCTAAATTTCAAAATTGGAGCAGATGTTAGCTTTTCTTTTTGAGTTTGGAATGCTCTTTCTTGACGGAAGGTCCAAACAAAAGGAGCATCTTTCTTAAGCAACTCAAGAGGAGCAGCTATGGAAGAAAAAATTTGGGAATGAAAGATCTATAAAAACCCGCTAAACCACAAAGGATCTTACAGCATCAGCAGTTTTGGAGTTGGAAAATATAGTACTGCAGTTACTTTACTTTTGGGCGGTCCCTAACCCCTCTAGGAGTGACTACGTGACCAAGAAACTTGATTTCTGATCTGAAAAAAATTTACATTTAGACAGTTTGATCTTTAAATTGGCTTCTTCAAGCTTACCAAGTACTACATCAAGTCTTTTCAAGTGTGTATCCACTTCTTTAGACATGATTATGTCATCTAAGTACACCATAAGTGCATTAACTATGAGACCTCTAAAGATATTAGTCATGAACCTTGAGAACGTGATAGGGGAGGATCGTAATCCAAAGGCCATACGGAGGAAGTGATAATGATCTGTAGGAGTGGAGAATGCAGTTAGCTCTTGGCTGTCCTCGTGGAGGGGGGACTTGCCAAAACCCTTGTAACAAGTCCAGGGTTGAAAAGACTTTGTTATCTCCGATGTTTTGTAAAAGATCACCCAGTACAGGAAGTGGGAAGCGATCTGGAATAGTTTTCGCATTTAACTTCCTAAAGTCAATCACTGGGCGCCAAGTACCATCCTTCTTAGGTACTAGGATCAAGGGCGCATTCCAAGGTGAATTGCTCAGTCTGATTTCCCTCAACCTTTCCTCGTACGACATTCCCCTGAGCTCTGGAACCAGCCTTGTTGCAAACCTTTGTACTTTCTCTAACTTCTTGACGTGCTTGACCAGGTGTGGGTTCCAGACTGGTGCTGCATACTCCAGTATGGGCCTAACATACACAGTGTACAGTGTCTTGAACGATTCCTTATTAAGGTATCGGAACGCTATTCTCAGGTTTGACAGGTGCCCGTGTGTGTGTGTGTGTGTGTGTGTTGTGATGTGAGAGTTTAAGTTTTGCGTTTGCTTGTATGTTTTTCTACGAGGTGTGGGTAGTGTTGGTGGGAAGGAGAAAGAGAAAGTGACGGTAATTTGTCAAATAATTATAAAAAACTCAAATTGGTAATAAGGTGATTATAATAAGATACCAGTACAGTCTTCTTAACACTGACACACATGACAATGAACATTCTTCTTTCTCCAAAATTACAGTGTGAGAGCGTAAAAGAACTGTTATACTGGCATTGAAAGGAAGTATTTTGTACATAGGAGTACATCTGTGTGTATGTACACTTGTATATCTCTGTACTTAATTTACTTTTAATACCTATATGAGGAATTGAGTGGCGGTCAAATGTTCTCTCAGTTTCTGGTTCTTGTTTGACCAATGTAGACCAGGTAGACATGTGCGTACGTGCACAGGTGAGCATGAAGGTAACGGTGCAGGTGAGCCTACATGCACAGGTGAGCATGAAGGTAATGGTGCAGGTGAGCCTATGTGCACAGGTGAGCATGAAGGCAACGGTGCAGGTGAGCCTACATGCACAGGTGAGCATGAAGGTAATGGTGCAGGTGAGCCTACATGAACAGGTGAGCATGAAGGTAACGATGCAGGTGAGCCTACGTGCACAGGTGAACATGAAGGTAATGGTGCAGGTGAGCCTACGTGCACAGGTGAGCATGAAGGTAATGGTGCAGGTGAGCCTACGTGCACAGGTGAACATGAAGGTAACGATGCAGGTGAGCCTATGTGCACAGGTGAGCATGAAGGTAATGGCGCAGGTGAGCCTACGTGCACAGGTGAGCATGAAGGTAATGGTGCAGGTGAGCCTACATGAACAGGTGAGCATGAAGGTAACGATGCAGGTGAGCCTACGTGCACAGGTGAGCATGAAGGTAGGTGCAGGTGAGCCTACGTGCACAGGTGAGCATGAAGGTAACGATGCAGGTGAGCCTACGTGCACAGGTGAGCATGAAGGTAACGGTGCAGGTGAGCCTACGTGCACAGGTGAGCATGAAGGTAACGGTGCAGGTGAGCCTACGTGCACAGGTGAGCATGAAGGTAACGATGCAGGTGAGCCTACGTGCACAGGTGAGCATGAAGGTAATGATGCAGGTGAGCCTACGTGCACAGGTGAGCATGAAGGTAACGGTGCAGGTGAGCCTACGTGCACAGGTGAGCATGAAGGTAACGATGCAGGTGAGCCTACATGCACAGGTGAGCATGAAGGTAACGGTGCAGGTGTGCCTATGTGCACAGGTGAGCATGAAGGTAACGGTGCAGGTGAGCCTACGTGCACAGGTGAGCATGAAGGTAACGGTGCAGGTGAGCCTACGTGCACAGGTGAGCATGAAGGTAACGGTGCAGGTGAGCCTACGTGCACAGGTGAGCATGAAGGTAACGGTGCAGGTGAGCCTACGTGCACAGGTGAGCATGAAGGTAACGGTGCAGGTGAGCCTACGTGCACAGGTGAGCATGAAGGTAACGGTGCAGGTGAGCCTACGTGCACAGGTGAGCATGAAGGTAACGGTGCAGGTGAGCCTATGTGCACAGGTGAGCATGAAGGTAACGATGCAAGCGATCGTACGTGCACATATGAACGTGAAGGTAAGATGCAGGCGAGCGTGCGTGCACGTACAGGTAAGCGTGCATTGCACAATTGAAGGTGAAGGCGAGCTGTGTTATATCCAAGTCACTAGAGTAGTGACATGGTTCTCAGGCATCTAGGTAGATTAAATCCAAACTAGTCAATGAGCCCTGATGAGATGTTTTCAAAGATTCTTAAGGAATGTATGGAAGACCTTACCAGACATCAGCTGGTCTATGTAACACATCACTACAAAGACGTATTGTACTGGATAAGTGGAGAATGGCAAATATTATACCCATTTGCTAAGCGAGAGATACGTTCTTGGCTTCAGATTATAGACTAGTCAGCCTGATCTTAATCGTAAGACAGCTGTATAACCCTTGTGGATTTAGCGCTTTGGTATGATGATAATGTGGTAAAGTTGATGGAATTGATATTTACTGATGCAGTTTGATGCCATATTGAAAAATATAATTTGATCGAAGAATTACAGCAGGGTTTTACAAAGAGGCGTTCTTCTCTTACGAATTTACTAACCTTTGTTAGTCAAGTATTGGAGGTGGTAGACCAAGAGAAAGGTATGATACGACCTTTGGTAAAGTTCCACACATGAGACTAAGAAAGTAGCGGTACATGGTATAGGAAAAACTATATCCTGGGTTGAGGCATAGCTAACCAGTAGGTAAAAGACAGTTCTTATTACTGGGGAAAAAATAAAAATAGCCCATTACGAGTGGCGTGTCATAAGGGACCAAGTATTGGGACCATTGTTGTTTACATTCTACACAAGCAATTTATATGAGGGAATAAATAGTGACACAAGTTTACCGATGTCTCAAAAATAGACCACCCCGTAATTTTTGAGAAGAAACTGCTACAGGATGACCTGGATAGATTAATGTGATCGGAGAAGTGGCAGATGCAGTTCAGTACAGGCAGGCAAGACTAAGATTCTAATCCTAAGAAGAGAAAATAATGTAGAACTCAGTCATTCTGAATGTGAAAAAGACTTAGTTCTAGCTAGTAGTAATCTAAAGTCAAGACATCAGTGTAAATGTGGTCCCAGTAAAGCTAATAGAATGCTTGGTTTCATCTGAAGAAGTATAAATAAAGAAGGTCATCTGGCTATACTTCCGCTTTATAAATCCTTGCTAAAAGGCCTAATTTAAACTGTTGCTCAATTCTGGTCTCATATTACAGAATAGACATAAACGCTCTGGAAAACACCGAAGAATGACCACTTTAATTCCCAGTATCACAAAACTTTCCTACGAAGCTTGGCTGAAGGCAGTGAATTTGCACTCACTAGAAAGACAGAATTAGGAGGGATATGAATGAAGGGTGCAAATGGAAAACAATCAGAAAGGCTATAAATAACGTGTTGAAAAAATCTAACAGAGGACTCGAAGCAATGGATTAAAGTTAAACAAATTTAATTTAAAAAGGATATAGGGAAGCGATGGTTTGGCAGTAGAGTTGCGGATGAGTGAAGCAAACTCGTAGATAGCTTCATTGAGGTGAGAAATTTGGGTAGCTTTAAATGTAGGTTGGACGGGTATGTGAGTTGGACCTACCTAGCATGGGCCAAGAGGCCTTCTGCAGTGTTTCTTCAGCATTGTCTTTTCTTGTTAGCGAGGGTGCAGGTGAACATCGAGAGCACATAACACTGTCAAAGTGAACACCTAATGTAATTAACGAAAACTGTCTAATATTAAGGCTACTGCTGCTCCCGTCCTGGTTCTTCCCGTCCTGGCTCTTCCTGATGTGGTTCTTCCCGTCCTGGTTCTTCCTATCGTGGTTCTTCCCGTCCTGGATCTTCTTGTGATTCTTCCCTTCTTGGCTCTTGTTGTTCTTCCCATCCTGGCTTTCCCTGACGTGGTTCTTCCCATCCTGGCTCTTCCTGTCGTGGTTCTTCCCGTCCTGACTCTTCCTGTCGTGGTTCTTCCCATCCTGGCTCTGCTTGTCGCGGGTTTTTTTTCGTACTGATTCTTGTGGTTGTTCCGGTTCTTACCCTCCTAGCTCTTCCCGTCCTGGTTCTTCTTGTGGTTCTTCTCGTCCTGTTTCTTGTTCTTCATGTCCTGGTTCTTGTGGTTCTTCTCACCCTGGCTCTTGTGGTTCTTCCCGTCCTGGCTCTTCTTGTCGTGGTTCTTCACGTTCCGGTTCTTGTGGTTCTTCCCGTTTTGGCTCTTGTCATGGTTCTTCCGGTTTTGCCTCTTGTGGTTCTTCCGGTTTTGGCTCTTGTGGTTCTTCCCACCCCGGTTCTTATGGTTCTTCCCGTTCTGGCTCTTGTGGTTCTTCCCACCATGGCTCTTCTTGTCGTGGCTCCTGGACATCTTGAGGGTATTAAAGAAGATGTGTTAGCCGTCTTAAATGTGTAGAGATAAATCTGGCTCTTGAAGGTGTTGATCTTAAGCTCCTGGAGTTGAGAGGGTCGAAATATTTTGCTAGTTATCTTGAAGCTGTTGATCTGACGTGTTCTTCTGCCTCTGAAGAACGGTTACCAGTCCACTTGCATATGTTGACGTACAGTGACTGCGGTTATATACCAAGATGCCTCTTTTTTGATCGTCTTCCTCCTGACAGTCTAGGTTGTTGACGTTCACAAGATAAACATCTCATAAATGTAAGAAATATCAGTTAAATATCCCAGAATACATCTGTTGCCATCCTGTTTTAAATAAAATTTGCATCTACAAAACTCGGTAAAAAAATTTTTTCTTTAATACACAGTTCAGTTCAGTTTAATATGTTTATTATGCACCCCACACCCATCCTGTGGGCGGTAGTCAAAAGATTACAAAGGTACATAATGGGTCCAGGGACTGGACCCCAAAGTTATGATAGCTGAACTAGTTACAAAGGTAATGAACTTCAGGTAGATCTGGTCACAATCATGGCAAGTTACAGAGGTAATGAATCAGCCTCACTCCTATACATGGTTACAGTCATGAACAAATTACAAAGTAATGAACCACTGATACGTCCACACCTGGTCACAATTGTAATGAGTTATAAATACAAATATTAAGTGGGTCATACACCCACACTAGCGCGCGCGCGCACACATACCAGCGTTAAAAGTGTGAAGCTGATATGAGGAGGCAATGGTGAATAAGACACGTGTGCAGCACTTTAATAACCTTATCCTGATGACGTTACGCTAAACAGTGGCTTCACCAGTTCGGTGCGGAGATACGTGAAGGTGTTGAAAGTGGAGGCAGTAGAAGACCAGGTAATGAGACCTTCAACCTAGATGGTGTTCACCTCCTACCAGGTAACACCATGGTGGTACACTTGCGGGGGACACCCCCATAATACTGCTTTTAAATTTATAGATTTGGGAGACCAGCGAGAAAACACCTTTCCCAAACCTTTCTACCATAAATTTCTATCATGGGGGGAAAAAGTAAAACAAAATTTTTGACGCACCAACATAATTAACGCACTTTTTAAATGACACTCCCGGCCGGCTTCCCCGGGGCGGGAAAAAAATACTTTGGCAGCCGTAAACCATCACCACCATTCCCTCCTTTAAAATTTTCCCAGGGGGAAGAGCAAAATTTTTTTCCCGTTTCCAAAACCCCAGTGAAAAAAAGGGACAATAAATTTTGGGACCAAAGAATGGAGAGGGTCATTTTAATTAGTTTGTTTCAAAGTCTTGCTGCCCGCCCTTTGGGGGTCCCCACTGGAAACACTATAAAAAAATTTGAAAGGGTAGGATAACGCTTTAGCCTGAAAAAATTTGTTTTTTGTGAAAAAAAAAAAAATCCTCGAAAGGTTCAAGAAATGTGTAAATGTTTTTTTTTTTACAAATGTCCAAGAAATGTGTCCCTGTTACCATTTTCCCCCCCCTACCCCACACACACCCCACACACAATTTTCAGAGAATTGGGTGGTTTTCAAAATGGAAAGGAAAACGGCCTGGGCGAGTAACCCTTTTAAGGAAGAATCCAAAAAATTGAATCAGGGTTTTGCAAGAGAAAAACAAGCTGAGAGACAAAGAGGGGACCAAAGTATTTCCTCGACCCCCGACAGAACAAAAAGAAAAAGGGCTACCCTGAAAAGGGGAGGTACAGAACGCAAGGAGAAAGAAAAAAGCAATGGGAAAAAGAGCAGGACCCAGACACAGGGGGAAGGGGGAAAAACACCCCCCCCAGAATTCCCACCCCCCCAAAACCCCCCCCCCCGACATTCCAACGCAACTGAGCAAAAACCCCTACTCCAACCCACCCCACTGTTTCCCCCCCCTGCCACCCCAACCCCCCCTTTCCAAACCTCCCCCCCCAACACTTTTCCCTTATGGGCCCTTTTTGACCCCACCCCCCTCAACACATACCCCACCACACCACACCCCATATAGGCCCCCACCCCGGGCCTTTTCCCCCCCCCCAAACCCCCCTCCCCTTGCTGACCACAAGGGTAGAAAAGAAAATAAAGGGTTTGGGACACAAATGCGGATGGAAAAATGAATAAAAATGAGGATGGGAAAGAAAGAAACAAATGAAAAATCCCCAGACAAACATAGCAGTCAAAAACCAAAAATCGCTGAATAATAACAGACACAATCTTCCCAACAGGATATCAAACCGAGGGAAAAATTTGAAAAGTAAGGGGGGGGAGGGGGGCAAATGCTATAAAAAAACCAATGGGGGTTTTTGGAAAGGAAGGCATGGAAAATGAAATTTGGGGAAAAAAAGGGCTACATTGTAGGTACCCAATTAAAATCCGGGGGGAAAAATAAAATAGTCTTTTGGGGTGATGTATAACCCACCACAGAACGGCAGGGGGCCAAGAGGGAGTTTCGAAAAAAACAACAGGGGATGGTGGACACACTGGCTGAGGTGGCAAGAAGAGCTCACTCGAGCAGAGCAAAGTTACTGGTAATGGGCGATTTCAACCACAGGGAGATGGGACTGGGAAAACCTGGAGCCACATGGGGGTCCCGAAACATGGAGAGCAAAGATAAATGGGATTGGTACCTTGAAAAACCTCATGCATCCAACATGTCAGGGAACAACCAGAGGAGAGGGGGGGAGGATGAGCCAGCAAGACTGGATCTTGTGTTCACCCTGAGCAGTTCAGACATCGAGGACATCACTTACGAGAGGCCCCTTGGGAGCTAGCGATCATGTGGTTCTGAGTTTGTATATAGTAGAGTTACAAGTGGAGAAGGGAACAGGAAATGAAGGGGACAGGCCAAACTAAAAAAAGGGGGGACTACACAGGTATGAGAAACTTCCTGCAGGGGGGTTCAGTGGGACAGAGAAATGGTAGGAAAAAACAGTAAACGAGATGATGGAATATGTGGCAACAAAGTGCAAGGAGGGAGAGGAAAAGTTTTGTTCCCCAAAGGGAAACAGAAAAATAATAGGAAGACCAAGACGAGTCCTTGGTTTACCCGAAGGTGTTTGGGAGGCAAAAGCTAAGTGCAACAGAGGGGAAAGGAAAAGGTACAGGAGGCATAGGACCCAGGAAAACAAGGAGATTAGTAGAAGAGCAGAAACGAGTATGCACAGATAAGGAGGGAGGCCCAGAGACAGTATGAAAACGACCATAGGCATCGAAAGTCAAATCTGACCGAAACGCTTGTATAGCCACATTAGGAAGAAGAAAAACAGTCAAGGACCAGGTGATTTAAAGGGGAGGAAAGAAGGTGGGGAACTCACAAGAAACGATCAAGAGGTATGTGAGGAGCTCAACACGAGATTTAAGGAAGTATTTTACAGTAGAGACAGGAGGACTCTGGGGGGACAGACAAGATGGGGACCCCAACAAGGAATTACACCAAAAACAAGTGTTGGACGACATACATACAGATGAGGAGGAGGTAAAGGAAACTGCTAAGGACATCGATACCTCAAAGGCAATGGGAACCGGACAACATCTCTCCATGGGTCCTTAGAGAGGGAGCAGATATGTTGTGTTTTCCCACTTACCAAAAATCTTCAACACATCCCTGGAAACTGGGCAACAAACCTGAGGGTAGGGAAAGGGACAGCAAATGTAGTTCCCATTTTCAAAAAAGGAGACAGAAAAGAGGCACTAAACTATAGACCTGTGTCATTGCGTGTATAGTATGCAAAATTATGGAGAAGATTATCAGGAGGAGAGTGGTGGAGCACCTGGAACGGAACAGGAGTATAAATGCCAACCAGCACGATTCACGGAAGGCAAATCCTGTGTCACAAACCTTCTGGAGTTCTATGATAAAATAACAGAAGTAAGAACAAGAGAGAGAGGGGTGGGTTGATTGCATCTTCTGGACTGCAAGAAGGCCTTTGACACAGTTCCTCACAAGAGATTAGTGCAAGAAGCTAGAGCATCAGGCGCATATAACAGGAAGGGCACTGCAATGGATCAGAGAATACCTGACAGGGAGGCAACAACGAGTCATGGTACTGTAATGATGTATCACAGTGGGCACCTGTGACGAGCGGGGTCCCACAGGGGTCGGTCTTTAGGACCAGTGCTATTTTTGGTATATGTGAACGACATGACGGAAGGGTTAGACTCAGAAGTGTCCCTGTTTGCAGATGATGTGAAGTTAATGAGGAGAATTAAATCTGATGAGGACCAGGCAGGACTTCAAAGAGACCTGGACAGACTGGACACCTGGTCCAGCAAATGGCTTCTCGAATTTATCCTGCCAAATGCAAAGTCATGAAGATAGGGGAAGGGCACAGAAGACCGCAGGACAGAGTATAGGCTAGGTGGACAAAGACTGCAAACCTCACTCAAGGAGAAAGATCTTGGGGTGAGTATAACACCGAGCATGTCTCCGGAAGCACACATCAATCAGATAACTGCTTGCAGCATATGGGCGCCTGGCAAACCTGAGAACAGCATTCCGATACCTTAGTAAGGAATCATTCAAGACACTGTACACCGTGTATGTCAGGCCCATACTGGAGTATGCAGCACCTGTTTGGAACCCGCACTTGATAAAGCACGTCAAGAAACTAGAGAAAGTACAAAGGTTTGCAACAGGTTAGTTCCAGAGCTAAGGGGAATGTCCTATGAAGAAAGATTAAGGGAAATCGGCCTGACGACACTGGAGGACAGGAGGGTCAGGGGAGACATGATAACGACATATAAAATACTGCGTGGAATAGACAAGGTGGACAAGGACAGGATGTGTTCCAGGGAGGGGACACAGAAACAAGAGGCCACAATTGGAAGTTGAAGACACAAATGAGTCAGAGAGATAGTAGGAAGTATTTCTTCAGTCATAGAGTTGTAAGGCAGTGGAATAGCCTAGGAAATGACGTAGTGGAGGCAGGAACCATACACAGTTTTAAGACGAGGTTTGATAAAGCTCATGGAGCGGGGAGAGAGAGGGCCTAGTAGCAACCGGTGAAGAGGCGGGGCCAGGAGCTAGGACTCGACCCTGCAACACCAAATAGGTGAGTACAAATAGGTGAGTAAAACACACACACACACACACACACACACACACACACCCCACACACACACACACACACACACACACACACACCGAGATGATAACAGACGCAATCTTTCCACCCAGATATCAGATTCTGAGGAAAGATAGAGGGAGTAGAGGGGAAGGAGGAGTTGCACCGCTCATTAAAAACCAATAGGAATTTGAGGAAATGGAAGGAATGGACAAAATTGGCGAAAGGGACTACATAGTAGGTACAATTCAGTCTTGGGGACATAGTCATTGCAGTGATGTATAACCCACCACAGAACTGCAGGAGGCCAGGACAAGAATATGAAGAGAGCAACAGAGCAATGGTAGACACACTAGCTGAGGTGGCCAGAAGAGCTCACACGAGTAGAGCAAAGTTACTTGTTATAGGTGATTTCAGCCACAAGGAAATTGATTTGGAAAACTGGAGCCACATGGGGGTCCCAAAACATGGAGAGCCAAGATGATGGATGTGGTACTGGAAAGCCTCATGCATCAACATGTTAGGGACACTACTAGAGAGAGATGAGGGGATGAACAAGCAAGGCTGGGCCTCGTGTTTACCCTGAGTAGCTCGGACATTGAGGACATAACATATGAATGACCTGCCAGAGCTAGTGATCACGTGGTTCTGAGTTTTGAATACATAGAGTTACAGGTGGAGAGGGTAACAGGAATAGGATGGGAAAAGCTAAACTATAAAAGGAGGGGGGACAACACAGGTATGAGGAACTTCCTGAAGGAGGTTCAGTGGGAAAGAGAATTGGTAGGATAGTCAGTAAACGAAATGATGAACTACGTAACAACCAAATGCAAGGAGGCAGAGAAAAGGTTTGTTTCCAAGGGCAACAGAAATAATGGGAAGACCAGAACGAGCCCTTGGTTTACCCAAAAGTGTAGGGAGGCAAAAATTAAGTGCACTAGAGGATGGAAAAAGTACAGAAGACAAAGGACCCAGGAAAATAGAGATCTGTCGAAGAGCCAGAAATGAGTATGCACAGATAAGGAGGGAGGCCCAGCGACAGTACGAACATGACATAGCATCAAAAGTTGAGTCTGACCCGAAGCTGTTGTATAGCCGCATTAGGAGGAAGACAACAGTTAAGGACCAGATAATGAGGCTGAGGAAAGAAGGTGGGGAGCTCACAAGAAACGACCAAGAAGTGTGAGGAGCTCAACATGAGATTCAAGAAAGTATTTACAGTGGAGACAGAAAGGACTTGGGGAAATCAGAACAAAGGGGTACACCAACAAGGCTATACCATTAAAATGGTATAAAATACCGACAGATTGTTAGGTAAGACACATATGCAACAGTTAGTTATCTTTATTTCGAAATAAAGATACCTAACTGTTGCATATGTGTCTTACCTAACAAGGCTATACCAACAAGTGTTGGATGAAATACACACAAGCAAGGAGGAGGTGAAGAAGTTGCTAAATGACCTTGATACCTCAAAGGGGGTGGGGACTAGACATATCTCCGTAGGTCCTTAGAGAGGGAACAGACACTGTGTATGCCACTAACAACAACTTTCAACACATCCATTGAAACTGGGCAACCACCTGAGGTATGGAAGATGGCAAATGTAGTCCCCATTTTAAGAAAGGAGACAGACACGGAGCACTAAACTATAGACCAGTGTCACTGACGTGTATAGTATGCAAAGTCAGGAGGAGAGTGGTGGAGCACCTAGAAAGGAACAAGCTCATGAACAACAACCAGCACAGATTTAGGGAAGGCAAATCCTGTGTCATAAACCTACTGGAGTTTTATGACAAGGTAAGGGAAGACGAGAGAGAGGGGGTGGGTAGATTGCACTATCTTGGACTGCAAGCCTTCAACACAAGGGATTAGTACAAAAGCTAGAGGATCAGGCACATATAACAGGAAGGGCACTGTAATGGATCAGAGAATACCTGACAGGGAAGCAACAACGAGTCATGGTACATGACGAAGTATCAGAGTGGGCGCCTGTGACGAGCGGGATTCCACAAGGGTCAGGCCTAGGACCAGTGCTATTTTTGGTATATATGAATGACATGTCGGAAGGGATAGACCCAGTAGTGTCCCTGTTTGCAAACGATGTGAAGTTAATGAGGAGAATTAAATCAGATGAGGATCAGGCAGGACTTCAAAGAGACCTGGACAAGCTAGAACCATGGTCCGGCAACTGGCTCCTCGAATTTAACCCCGCCAAATATAAAGTCATGAAGATCGGGGAAGGGCAAAGAATACCGCAGATAGAGTATAGGCTAAGTGGCCAAAGGCTGCAAACCTCACTGAAGGAAAAGATTCTTGGGGTGAGTATGATACCGATCACATTTCCTGAGGCGTGCATCAACCAGATGACTGCTGCAGCATTTGGGTGCCTGGCAAACCTGAGAATAGCGTTCCGATACCTTAGTAAGGAATCGTTCAAGACTCTGTACACCGTGTACGTCAGGTCCATACTGGAGTATGCAGCACCAGTTTGGAACCTACACCTGGTCAAGCATGTCAAGAAATTAGAGAAAGTGCAAAGGTTTGCAACAAGGCTAGTTCCAGAGCTGAGGGGAATGTCCTACGAAAAAAGGTTAAGGGAAATCGGCCTGACGACACTGGAGGACAGGAGCGTTAGGGGAGATATGATAACGACATAAAAAATACTGCTAGGAATTGACAAGGTGGACAAGATGTTCCAGAGATGGGACACAGAAACAAGGGGTCACAATTGGAAGTTGAAGACTCAGATGAATCAAAGAGATGTTAGGAAGTATTTCTTTAGTCATAGAGTTGTTAGGAAGTGGAATAGTCTGGCAAGTGATGTAGTGGAGGCAGGAACCATACATAGTTTTAAGACAAGGTATGATAAAGCTCGTGGAGCAGGGGAAGAGAGGCCCTAGTAGTGATCAGTGAAGATGCGGGACCAGGAGCTGTATCGACCCCTGCAACTACAAATAGGTGAGTACACACGCGCGCTCGCCTAGCAAACCTAAGAACAGCATTCCGACATCTTAATTAGGAATCGTCCAGGACCATGTACATCGTGTATGTTAGAACCCACACCTAGGCAAGCACGTACGGAAACTAGAGAAAGTGTAAAGGTTTGCAACAAGACTAGTCCCGGAGCTAAGGGGCATAATCCTACGAGGAGAAGTTAAGGGAAATCGAACTGACGATACTGGAGGACAGGAGAGATAGGGGGATATGATAACGACATGTAAAATACTGAGAGGAATCGACAAGATGTTCCAGATAGGACAGGGCAACAAGGGGTCAAATGCATCACAGGGATGATAAAGTATTTCTTCAGTCAGAGTTGTCAGAAGTGGAATAGTCCGGGAAGTGATGTAGTGTTGGCAGGAGCCATAGAGGCATGATAAAGCTAGCTCATGGAGCAGGAAGAGTGACATAGAAGCGAAGAGGCGGTGCCAGGAGCCGTAACTCGACCCCTGCAACCACAACTAGGTGAGTACACACACACGCACCGATATGTTAGCACAAGATACCAGCTAAATACAATGACTGACTTGTGATGTAACTGTTTACAATCTTGTTACTTTCGATGTAACTATTACTATCCAGTAACTTGTGTAATAACACCAATTCAAGTTCATCAACCCGTCTTCCGAATAACTGTCACTTTTTTTATAGGGTTTACAGCCCATTTCTATGTTAGGCTAGGTTAGATAAGTTAGGTTACAACAAATAAATCCCTGCAATCACAAATGGGCGAGTACTAGTAAGTAGATAGGATAAAATAGTCTACTCTACGGCATGAACAGAAAAGGGGCAGTCACTGCGCACAGCTGTAACTCATATTTCAACGGTTGAAGACTCCGTAAACAGCCACCCATTTAACTGTATTACAACAGTGTCATGTTATCTGTGGTTAAGATTACAAGCCTAAGGGAAGAGATACAGGTGGCCACAAGAAAGTTGAGACGGGTTAGGGTCGATGGAGACATGTGGTAACTCCTCGAAGTAGTAGACAGTTTGATTACAAATGACTACGTGTGCCCACTCAATGTCGTAACAGAGGTGATTGGTAGTTAATTTGTTAATTTTTGTAATAATAGCTCCCTATGTGTTAAAAAACTGATATGAAGTATGGATAGGACATGTGGAAAATTGTATTTACTTGCATGTATTATTATATACATAACAGTAAATGAACATTGATAATTATTATTTATCAGTTAGACAAGTAAGAATTTGGGACACCTAGGTCGCAAAAAATGTCCCCCTTCGATACCTACCACTGTCATAACCACAAGTTGCTCTGGACCTATTAATTAAATGAAATATACATACACCAGGAATGCTGGTAAATATATAAATTTGTGGACTGTATATTAAAAATAAATGGTTATATATATACACAATTACATAACAGAAGGAAAATATATCTTAATATCACTCACCAATTTGACTGGAGATTAAGATAAGATTTCGTTCGGATTTTTAACCCCGGAGGGTTAGCCACCCAGGATAACCCAAGAAAGTCAGTGCGTCATCGAGGACTAACTTATTTCCATTGGGGTCCTTAATCTTGTCCCCCAGGATGCGACCCACACCAGTCGACTAACACCCAGGTACCTATTTGCTGCTAGGTGAACAGGACAATAGGTGTAAGGAAACGTGTCGAAATGTTTCCACCCGCCGGGAATCGAACCCGGGCCCTCCGTGTGTGAAGCGGGAGCTTTAGCCACCAGGCTAATACTCAGAAAACCTCACTCTAACTAATCTATGAAAATAATGCTGGCCAGAATTACACACAAATCTAGAGAGCTTATCTGAGGTTCCTGGAGCTGTCTTGTCCAGTCGCCTGATATCTCAAGTTATGCAGGAATGCATGTCCAACAATTTTGCCTCCTATTTGAGAGGTGTCAGCCCAATTTTAACCTTTAGAGCACGAAAATTCCTTCCCATTACACTAATGTTGTATCCAATTCAAAACCAAGATGGCGAGTCCTGTCTGCGCAGGCGCAGGCCCAGTTTCCCATTTTCGATAACATACTTCTTTTAAAAATACAATATAGGGCATCTATTTATCTATAAATTACCGTATTTCCGGAAAATATACAGTATTTTCCACACTGCGGCCAGGCGGAGGTCGTTGCAAAACGACTCAAATTGCTGATTTGGCAACGGTGGAGGACCTGGGTACATATAGGATCTGGCATCCACACGGCGACATATTACACAAGATTTAATCACCCTTTTTACATTTTGCCATCCTTGTGGAATCCAGAAAGTTTCCCTAATACAATTTAAGGTATCTTGTACCCCACCATGCATTACATTTTTGTGGGCATTTAGAACAATCAGATTTTTAGATGATAAGTTTTGGGCAGTAAGATAGGGTGTTTAGCATAATCACCCAATTCAGCATTTTGTAACCTACCTCTGCACCTAATTACACTGTTCTCTAAATACAGCCCCAATTTCTCTATTATGGAACCTTTCACAATTTTTCTTTCCATCATCAATTTAATCTCATTTCCATAGATTTCCTCCTGTACCCTTTTTATCCAATATTCAAGAGGATGTGAAAACTTATATGAAATATTCATCTTGTTTAGAAATTTATACACCAATTTAGTTACATTGATTAGTTTGGGTAAAGAAGAATACCTATTTATATCAATGGCTAAGGGAGGACAAACTATTGGAGCGATGGTCTCAGTAATTTCAACAGGAGCAATATACTCCTTTTGTACAGGCCAATTAGCTTTATTTACCAACCGGCTCGGTCCTTTAAACCATGATACAGCATTTGCAAATTTAGCATAAGGTAAACCTCGAGACAAGAAATCAGCTGGATTCTCCTCACCAGGTATATGATTAAATGTTAACATATGCTGACCCAAACTATTATACTTCTCTTGCATCTGATTAATTTCAGCGACTCTGTTTTGTATGTACACAATTTTACTGTTTCCATTACGCATCCATTGTAAGGATACCTCATTATCAGACCAAATTACAGTGTCACTAATATTTATCTCCTGCAACTTATTTCTTATATAATTAGCTAATTTGACACCTACATAAATGGCTGTTAATTCCAACTGAGGTAAGGTACGTGATTTAATTGGAGACACTTTAGCCTTAGACATAACAAGAGAAATAACACTATTACATTGAAGGTAAGCAACTGCTCCATATGCCAATTTTGAAGCATCACAAAAAATGTGGAGTACATTTTTCCATTTGGATTGGCCACCTGGCGTGGGAACTCCAACATTGGAATTTTTTCATAATCACCAATTAATTCATCCCACCTGTTAATGAATTCCTCAGGTAGAATTTCATCCCAAGCACATGCTTCCTGAATTAATGCTTCCTGAATTAATAATTTCCCTCTTATAGTAAGGGGTGACACTAAACCTAGTGGATCAAAACATTTGGAAACTTCAGCAAGCAAAACTCTCTTAGTTAATTTATTGGGCATACTGTAATTATTAGGTTTTAACATTAACAAATCTCTCTCAGTATCCCAATTTAAACCCAGTACATTACTACATTTTGGCACTTCATCTCCAGGGTAATCTTCACTTATTTTGTCCTTCAATTTGGACGAATTACTATTCCATTCTCTCAGAGGCATATTTGCACTTTGCATTACTTTATTAGCCTCTCCATAAGTCATTAACAGTTCCTCTTCAGGTGACGTCACACCCAGGAAATTGTCCACATAAAATTGTTTGCTCATTACTTTACTCAATGGACTTCCCATACATTTAAGGTGTGCATTTATAGTCGCTTGAAGTAGGAACGGACTGGATGTAGCACCAAATAATATGCTCCTAAAGCGAAAGGTTTTCAGAGGGCTAAGTAGGTCAATAGGATTCTCAGGCCATAAGAAGCGGGTACAATCCCGGTCAGCCTCTTGTAAACCCACTCTTAGGAAAGCTTTACTTATGTCAGCCGTAAAGGCATAATTCTTTACTCTGAAATTTAATAAGATATCTAATTTTTCCATCAACGACGGACCTGTCATCAAACAGTCATTTAAACTAGGTACATTTTTGTTACTCCTGGCACTACAATTAAACACAATCCTCAAAGGAGTGGTCTTAGAATCCTTCTTCACTCCGTGATGGGGCAAATAGTGACCATAAATTTTGGCTTGCTCAGGAGGTACCTCTTCTATAAATTTATTAATTAATTGTTCAGCAATTATATCATTATAGGCAGTTAACAATTCTGGTGTCTTACTCAGTTCGCAGAGCTGAGCCTTTAATTGTCCATATGCCATTCTGTAATTAGTGGGCAATTCTGGATGGTTCAGTCTCCACGGAAGTCGTACCCAGTATTGTCCAGATTCAAATTTTACATCTCTCAGGTATTGTTCTTGAGTAAAAGAATCGTCTGGACTTTCTTCATTTACATTTATTCCAATGCTGTCTAATTCCCACAAATTATGCACTGGCTCAACACCATCCTCTATGGTATTTGTAGTTTCCTCTAGTCATGAATTATTACGAGGAATCCTATCATACATTACATGGCCTCCTGCAGTCTTCAAAAGGGTGACACCACATTTCTTTACCATACCCTTTACAAAGGAGGCATAATAGTCACTATCAAAATATTTATTGGGCCTACAGAATCATCACTTACACCAGAAGGTGCTAAATTTACATTATGTGAAAGTCTTTCTGTAGCTTTACTTAGCCCTACTGTAGATATTTTCTCTGGAAGTCTATCTACAATTACTGCATTAACACGTTTTTTCTCATTGCCCAACCTGACAGTTACATAAACAGTGTCATACAATTGAGCCCTTTTATCCGAGAGAAAACCAGATAATTTTAAAGTTGTGGGATCTCCCATCTGTACTTTCATACCATCAAGACACTTACGTTTTATGAAAGTACGCTGGGATCCCTGGTCCAATAATGCAATTACAATTTTTGATTTATGCCTTTTATCATCAATTTTTACCTGTAACACAGGTAAGGCTACTTCAGCAAACCCATCATTATTAACATTAGTAGCAATTTTTACATTAGCCACTGTTGTCAGGATTGTCAACATTATCATTATCAACATTATCATATAGACCTTTACACATGACTATATGGTGTCTTCCTTTGTGACATTGATAACAGAAGTTTAATTTGGCATAACAATCCTTTACATTGTGATTACCCAAACACCTGATACAACTGTCAAGTTCCTCCAATCTTTCAACTTTATCATTCCATGAATTGTATGCATTGCAATTCTTAGAAACATGAGTACCCTTGCAGAAGAGACAATCTCTCCTTTCTTTGACTGGTTTCTTATTAACTGGGCTACTCTTAGGAGGGTACTTCTTCTTCTTACCTAGTGGAGAATCATTATTTCTGATGCTTGCTACTTGATATGCACTTATGCAACTCTTTTTAGGAAATGAATTTTGATTAACAACATTGGGATAATTTTTCCCTTTGTGAAACTTGACAGATACCTCAGAGTTATTATGTGTTGCATCTTTAAAATGAGTTAGTTGGCTGGTCTGCAACTGCACAATTAATTCTTGTAGACGTAGTCTTATTTCCTCCAGACCAAAATAACCCTTGTGATATTTGTTTGAGAGCCATTCAAGTGTTTTACAGCTTAATTTATTCTGTACCATGGCACTCAATAACCAGTCTGATTCCTTCAGATTATATTTATTATTTCAAGTTTTGAGAGTGCTCTCCAGTTTAACTCTGAACTGCTGTAAACCTTTGTAAGTGTGATCTGGAGATTTTAAATTAACAATGATATTCACTAGATCCAACCTACTTTGTTCTATATTACCATAAGTGACCTTCAAGTCAACTGCTTCCTTGTAAGAGTCATCTACATTGGGAAAGGCTTGTATCAGTATGTGAGCATCTCCTCTTACCTGTCCTTTGAGGTAAAATAATTTAGTTACACAGGCTAGGTCACTCCTGTCATGCACAGCTGCTTTAAAAATTGACCAAAATTCCTCCCAATTTTCTCCAGAATTAAACACAGGCAAACACAATTCTGGGAGTTTTGGCAAAGACATATTATTCGTTGGAACAGACTGACCAGCTGCCTGGTTTACACATTTTAATTTATTCATGGCCTGACTTTTACAAGAAAGAATCTTTTCCTCTAATTCATAATACTGATTAATCATGATCTATTTCAGTCTCATCTACACAGTTTACTAATAAATCTCCTTCATATTTGTTGTAATATAATTTGTATGAATCATATCTATTCCCTAAAGCATCTAAATACAATTTTAAATCATCAGTATTCACAGTTGATTCATTAATTCCAAGCACTTATTATATGCCTTGGTTACATGAACTTTTCTAGCCTGTATTGATGCTTTCTTTACTCTATATTCCATATGTTTGTCTTCTATATTAATTTCCTCATTTTCAGCCATGATGCAATGTATTAAATTCAACTTTATCAATAACACTGATTACAACTTACAACACTGATACAACTTACCTTTGAATAAATCCCAGCTACTTGAGCTTAGAAATTACATGTATAATATAAATTTTAAATGTACATTAATACAAACTTGGCTCATCAAAATTAATATACAAATTAATAAATCCTTGCCAGAATTTGGCATAGCAAAATTAATATACACATTAATAATTAGCTACACATGGCTTATCAATTACACATACACTGATATAAATCTTGGCCAAAATTGGCTTATCAAATTAATATTATACAAATATTAATCCTTGCCAGAATTTGGCATAGCAAAATTAATATACGCAATATAATCTTTATCCACACTTGTCTTATCAATTACACATACACTGATATAAATTGTCTTATCAAATTAGTATTATACAAATTAATATAAACTTAGCCAGACGAGCTTAGCTTATCAAAATTAATATTGTAATTATTATAATCCACTACACATTAAGTAAATTTGTGAACTTAACATCCACCTCCTTCTGTTATTTCACATATAATTATTAAGTAATTAACTAATTAATGACTTTACTAATTACCTCCGGTTCAAGAAGGACCAACGGGCAAATTAAATGTGGAAAATTACATTTACTTGGATGTATTATTATATACATAACAGTAAATGAACATTGATAATTATTATTCATCAGTTAGACAAGTAGGAATTTGGGACACCTAGGTCGCAAAAAATGTCCCCCTTCGATACCTACCACTGTCATAACCACAAGTTGCTCTGGACCTATTAATTAAATGAAATATACATACACCAGGAATGCTGGTAAATATATAAATTTGTGGACTATATTAAAAATAAATGGTTATATATATACACAATTACATAACAGAAGGAAAATATATCTTAATATCACTCACCAATTTGACTGGAGATTAATGTGTATCATACTCAGAAAACCTCACTCTAACTAAATCTATGAAAATAATGCTGGCCAGAATTACACACAAATCTAGAGAGCTTATCTGAGGTTCCTGGAGCTGTCTTGTCCAGTTGCCTGATATCTCAAGTTATGCAGGAATGCATGTCCAACAATTTCGCCTCCTATTTGAGAGGTGTCAGCCCAATTTTAACCTCTAGAGTGCGAAAATTCCTTCCCATTACACTAACGTTGTATCCAATTCAAAACCAAGATGGCGAGTCCTGTCTGCGCAGGCGCAGGTCCAGTTTCCCATTTTCGATAACATACTTCTTTTAAAAATACAATATAGGGCATCTATTTACCTATAAATTACCGTATTTCCGGAAAATATACAGTATTTTCCACAGGACATATACACCGAGAGTTGTGTGTGTGTGTGTGTGTGTGTATATATATATATATATATATATATATATATATATATATATATATATATATGAGAGTGTGTGTGTGTCGTGCCGAATAGGTAAAACTTGCTATTTTGGCTTAAATAGTAACGCTGTTCTTGCCGAGTAAGGTAGGCGAAAATTTGTGTATGCAGTAATTTCGCAAAAATCATTCTGAACCTAACGAAAAAAATATATTTCATTGTTTGTTTATTATTAAATTATTGTAAACTTGTGTAAAATATAGTTAGTTGAATTAGGGTGAATTAAATTGCGGTTGTTATAATAAGGTTAGGTAAGTTTTTTTAATTTTTTTTTTGGTACAAAATTATAAATTTTTACATTAATATAAATGAAAAAAAAATATATGTTTAAACGTATAAGAGAAAAATTTAGAAAGGACTTAATTTTAAATGAGTTCTTGCTAATTGACCAATTTTACCTATTCATTCGGCATGACACTCACACACACACACACACACACACACACACACACACACACACACACACACGAACCATACATAGTTTTAAGGCGAGGTATGATAGAGCTTATGGGGCAGGGAGAGAGAGGACCTAGTAGCAATCAGCGAAGAGGCGGGGCCAGGAGCTGTGACTCGACCCCTGCAACCACAAATAGGTGAGTACAAATAGGTGAGTACACACACACACACACACACACACACACACACTATAGACCAGTGTCACTGACGTGTATAGTATGCAAAGTCATGGAGAAGATTATCAGGAGAAGAGTGGTGGAATGCAAAGACAGAAATGAGCTTAACAGCCAACACGGTTTCCGGGACGGGAAATCCTGTGTCACACACCTACTGGAGTTCTGTGACAGGGTGGCAGCAGTAAGACAAGAGAGAGAGAGGGGTGGGTAGATTGCATTTTCTTGGACTGTAAGAAGGCGTTTGACACAGTTCCACACAAGGGGACTAGGGGAAAAAACTGGAGGCCCCAGGCAGGGATAACAGGAAGGCACTACAATGGATCAGGGAATACCTTCAGGGAGACAGCACTAGTCATGGAAACGCGGCAAGGTGTCAGATTGGGCACCTGTGACGAGTGGGTTCCACAGGGGTCAATCCTAAGACCGGTGCTGTATCTGGTATTTGTGAACGACATGACGGAAGGGATAGACTCTAAAGTGTCCCTGTTTGCATTTTGATGTGAAGTTGATGAGAAGAATTCGATCGGACGAGGACCAGAAAGAACTACAAAGGGATCTGGACAGGCTGCAGGCCTGGTCCAGCAATTGGCTCCAGGAGTTCAACCCCACCAAGTGCAAAGTCATGAAGATTGGGGAAGGGCAAAGAAGACTGCAGATGAGTACAGTCTAGGGGGACAGACTACAAACCTGATTTAAGGAAATAGATCTTGGGGTGAGTATAACACCAGGCACATCTCCTGAGGTGTACATCAACCAAATAACTGCTGCAGCATATGGGTGCCTAGCAAACCTATGAACAGCATTCCGCCATCTTAATAAGGAATCGTTCATGACCTTGTACACCGTGTATGTTAGGCCCATATTGGAGTATGCGGCACCCGTGTGGAACCCACATCTAGCCAAGCACATAAAGAAACTAGGGAAAGTGCAAATGTTTGCAACAGTAGAAGTCCCAGAGCTAAGGGGTATGTCCTACGAGAAGAGGTTAAGGGAAATCGACCTGACGACACTGGAGGACAGGAGAGATAGGGGAGACATGATAACGACATACAAAATACTAAGAGGAATTGACAAGGTGGACAGAGACAGAATGTTCCAGAGATGGGACACAGTTGGTAATTGAAGATACAGATGAATCACAGGGATGTTAGGAAGTATTTCTTCGGTCACAAAGTAGTCAGGAAGTGGAGTAGTTTGGGAAGCTATGCAGTGGAGGCAGCATCCATTCATAGCTTTAAGGAGAGGTATGATAAAGCTCATGGTGCACGGAGAGTGACCCAGTAGAGGCCAGTGAAGAGGCGGGGCCAGGAGCTATGACTCGACCCCTGCAACCACAACTAGGTGAGTACACACACACACACACACACACACACACACACACACACACACACACGCAGGCGTACACACACACACACACACACACACACACACACACACACACACACACACACGCACGCACGCGTACATACACATACATACACACACACGCACGCACGCGTACATACAATATATTTACACACACACATTCACACATGTATACACACACACATACAACAATAAGACTAGTCCCAGAGCTAAGGGGTATGTCCTACGAGGAGAGGTTAAGGAAAACCCATTTGATGACACTGGAGGACAGGAGAGATACCTGGAGTTTACCTGGAGAGAGTTCCGGGGGTCAACGCCCCCGCGGCCCGGTCTGTGACCAGGCCTCCTGGTGGATCAGAGCCTGATCAACCAGGCTGTTGCTGCTGGCTGCACGCAAACCAACGTACGAGCCACAGCCCGGCTGATCCGGAACTGACTTTGGGTGCTTGTCCAGTGCCAGCTTGAAGACTGCCAGGGGGGAGATGATAACGACATATAAAATAATGAGAGGAATTGACAAGGTGGACAAAGACAGGATGTTCCAGAGATTGGACACAGTAACAAGGGGACACAGTTGGAAGTTGAAGACACAGATGAATCACAGGGATGTTAGGAAGTATTTCTTCAGCCACAGAGTAGTCAGTAAGTGGAAATAGTTTGGGAAGCGATGTAGTGGAGGCAGGATCCATACATAGCTTTAAGCAGAGGTATGATAAAGCTCACGGTTCAGGGAGAGTGACCTAGTAGCGATCAGTGAAGAGGCGGGGCCAGGAGCTCGGATTCGACCCCCGCAACCTCAACTAGGTGAGTACAACTAGATGAGTACACACACACACACACACACACGGCCAGGAGCTAAGACTCGACCCCTGCAACCACAAATAGGTGAGTACACACACACACACACACAACAGGCCTAGTGTCTAATCGACATGTGCCTACGACAATATGGTAACACACACACACACCAAAAGTTCATTTTAATGCTTATTTAAGAATAAAGTGTTCTTGACCGGTGGTAAACATATTCCAGCCTTAAGGTGGGGGATGAGATATCATCGTTTGACTTTTACTGAAAAGTTCA
>NC_069445.1:32044486-32074042 GCF_026875155.1 Cherax quadricarinatus | reverse complement strand
TTACGAACATACGTATCCAAGCGCAGTAAGGGGTCTATGGTAGAACTCCCTTACGAAAGCCATATTGACGAGTGGAGAGACTGTTGTGTGTCCCTAAAAAACCACACTAAACTTATTTACTAGACGTTCCATTACTTTGCAAACTGAAACTGGTAAGAGCAATGGGACGATAGTGGGAGGTTTCATGCCCCGTAGTGCCTGGTTTGCGGAAAGGGAGAACAATGGCGGATTTCCACAGCTGTGGAAGAACTCCTTGTGACCAAATAAGATTGTAAAGGCGTAATAGGACTGCAAGGGCTGACTGATGTAAATGTTGTAGCATACGAATATGAATGTCGTCGGGCCCAGCTGCCGATGATCGACAAGCTGAGAGTGTTGCCTCCAGTTCTTGAAGTGTAAAAGGCACATTATACTGTTCTTCTCTGAGAGAAGAAAAGTCCAAGGGTGCTAACCTCTGGCAGACTTTGAGGAAAGAAATGAGGGCATAAGATGGAGTCCCTGAGAAATAACGGACCAGATGATTGCCAATTTCATTGGCAACATCTAGTGGGTTTGCTATATCAACACCGGCAACCCGCAGAACAGGAGCCGGGTCAGGAGAATATTTACCACTCAGTTTCGTACTTTTTCCAGACTGCACTCATAGAGGAAGCAGAGGTGATGGTGGAGACATAATCTCGCCAGCAAGTGCTTTTTAGCGTCACGGATGACACGCAGCGATCGCACGCTTCTGTTTAAAATCAAGGAGTCGCTCTGTGGTTCTATTGTACCGGTACCTGCCCCATGCAGCGTGTTTCAAACGTACTGCACGAGCACAAGCAGGAGACCACCAAGGCACGCATTTCTGAGAATGCCTGCTCGAAGTTTGGGGTATAGAATGAGAAGCTGCGGTGAAAACGGAGGATGAGAAGAGGTGTAAAACTCATCGATGGAGGACGAAGAAGGAACCTCTTTAAAAACAGTCAGGTTGAGTAAAGGTTCCAATTTGCCCGATTAAATTGCCAGCGTGGGGTGCGAAGAGGTGGCGAATATGAAGGGGAAGTAAGAATGATTGGGAAATGATCACTGTCATGTAAGTCCGGGAGAACAGACCAAGTAAAGTCTAATGCGGCGGAGGAAGAGCAAACTGAGAGATCGATGCAAAGAGAGAGTATGAGTCCGAGGATCAAAATGGGTGTGAGTACCTGTATTAAAACATGGGGGGTGGGTGGCAAGAAAAGCCTCTAACTGAATTCCACGGGAATCACAGTGAGACCCTCCCCAGAGAAATGGTGGGCATTAAAATCACCAAGTAACAGAATTGGTGGCGGTAATGACGAAACAAGGAAGGCAAAATCCGGAATAGATAATGCCCGAGAAGGAGAGAGATATAAAGAACAGAGCGTATACCACCTATGTAAGTGGATACGGGCTGCTGTGTAATGCAGCGAAGTATGAACAAATAGCTGATGGTAACGGAATATCAGTGCGGAGAAGAAGGGCACTTTCATTAAAGGTCCCATCAGGAAAAGGATCTGAAGAATACAAATAAATATAGCCTGAAAATGTGAAAAAACAGCAGAGGAAATTTTTGGGTTTCCGTAACCAAACACCAACGGGGGGAAAACGGGAGAGAAACATCTGAAGTTTCCCCCCCGGGATTACCCCTGAGGGCCCCGTATTTTCCCAAACTGTAAAAAGGCCATGAATGGCAAAATAAAATTCTTGAAATCCGCGGGAAAGGGGTTTCCTACGGCAAGGGGGGTTAAAAAAGTCCACATGCGGAGGCAGGGAAAAAATGTTCAAGCACAAAGGGAAAATTTGGCCTGTGAAAAAGGTTTTGCCCCAAAATGGAGCAGGGGAGAGAGAAAGAGCGGAAGGGGGGATCAGGGGTCCTTGATGGTTTGGTCCCTCTGCAATTTTTTTTCCGAGTTTCCCTTCAATTTTTTTCAGAATCAAGATTCGTAGGAAACAATTTGGGGAATGGTGGGGGGGAGGATGAGTAAAGATTGGAACTTTTAAGGGAACGAACCAAGGAAAGGGGGGGGCGGGGGGGAAAGGAACTGGAAAGCGTGGCGGGGACAGAAAAAACAGGAACCCGGGGGGTTTTGGCAGAAGGGGGAAGAAACTTGGGAGGGAACAGGGGGGGAAAGGGTAAAATTTACGAGGAGGGGGGTGAACCTCTCACTTGAAACGAGCCAGTGAGGGGGGAAAAACTAGGGACAGAGACGGGGAGGGAAAAAATGGGGAAAGGTGGAAGATGGGAAAAGGAGGGTTCCCGGGCCCTTTTTTTTGATTTTTGAAAGAAAGAGGGACAAAGGGGGAGGGCTTTCGGGGTCCCCTCGAAACTGGGTTTTGTAAGAGAGAACTCGAAAAGGGGAATTAGACTGAGGCGTTGAAGGGGGGAAACGACGAGCCGAGGACAGAAAAAGGGAAATTTAAAAACCAGGATGAAAAAAGGGGAAAAGGGGAAAAACCCGACGAGGGGGGTTGGAAAAGTTATACCAAAATTTGGGGGGATTTTTTTGGAAACCCAGGGGGAATAAAAAACCACGTGGGAGTCTCCCTTGGGGCGGAAAATGAGAAACTTCCAGGGCCAAAAGGGGAAAACCTTCTTTTCCCCTTTGGGGTAACGGTTTCCCCCGCTCGTTTAAAAAAGCCCTTTACAACGGCAGAGTACAAAGGGGGTGACCTCATAACAGTTAAGGCAAGGGGGAAAACGATTCCCAAGACGTATTGGGTGGAAAACGGCACCACAGACGGGGCATAGGGGCGATAAAATTCGGGCAAAATTTTCGTTTGGAGGGGCCCCCAAATGGGCCGGGCAATTTCTACACTTTTTGGGTGTGGGGAATAAACCTTTCGAACTTGTAACCAAAGCCCCTGCTTATAAACTGAGGAGGGAAAACTGGGCCGTCAAAAGTTAAACAGCCCCTTTGGGGCTGGGGTTTCGCCCCGCCCACGGGCAGGGAACGAAGTGCTACCTTGAGGTTTGGGGACCCTTGGATTTTCCAGCTGTTTTAAAAAATGTCGGTCCCAACATGCCCCGGGAAAATTTTTGGGTTAAACCCATGGTAGGGGGCAGAATAACGGTACCACTACAAGAATGGGGGGAATAAAGTTTTTCAAGGGTAAACGGGAAAAAAAAATCAAAGGGGAAAGACAAAAGAGAGCCACGAGCCGGTAGAAATACGAAAGGGGGTAATAAACCCGGTCCCCGCCTTAAGAGCATGAAAAGAAATATCTTTACCAACGGGGTTAGGAGTGCCTTTGCCAATACTAGGGTCAAAAAGTTTGGCAGTAAAAGGAATTTTGGTCGTAAAGTGAAAAAATTTTTAGTCCACTTTTTCAGTCTGAAATTTCCGTGGAAGGTAGTGAAGGACGGCATCTTTTCTGAAAAAGAACAAAAAAAGGTGAAGGGGGAGAAGTATCATCAGCAGGTAATTGTCGTTGCCCTTTGGCTAGGGACCAAATTTTGGCCAACTTTGGAACGGGTGGGCCCAAATTTAAAAATTTGGGCCGCACCGAAGAGGGAGGGGCCCGGGAAGCATAGTCAGGGGAAAGGCGAAGGTCTAAAAAATCGAAGGAGCCCTCGGGGGGCCTCAAACCTAAAGCAGGGGGGGAAACAGAACCGGGCAATGGGTTTACAGAGGCCATGGGGAAATTTTCCGAAAAAATTTTCCAAAGAGGGATGGCGGGGTCAGAAGGGGGTTGCGGAAACAAAAGGGGGCCCCGGGGGTCCCCGGGATAAAGGACAAAGGGTTTCCAATGGTTAGGTTACTTCTTTCTTTTTTTTTTTTTAAGAAAAAAAAAGAAAGAAAAAAAAGAAAATAAAAATAAAAAAAAAGAAAAAAAAAGGGGGCCCCGGGGGGGGAAATATTTCCCCTAGGGGAAAAGAAAGGGCCAGAAACCCCTCCCCCCCCCCCCCCAAGAGACCGAAAACCGCAAGTTAGCGCAGAGGGCCAGCATGGAACCCGTCCCCCATACCCTACCCTTCATCCCAAATTAAACCGGGCAATCGGGGAAGCAACCTCAAAATCTGCCGAGCTACCTCGGGGACAAAAAAGAGGGGGGCCGGAATCCGCCACAAAGCATACCCCTTCAGCCACCCCCCCCGGGAAAATCCGAAAGGGGGGTTTCCCCAAGATACACCCGTCCCCAAAAAACCCCAAAGCTATTTCCGGGTACCGGAGAGGGATGGGGACATCCCTGGGAAAACCAAATTCCACGGCAAACTACGCCCCCCAACCCCCCCAAAAACCTCAAGGGAATGGGATCAAACCCCCCGGTGTCCCTTTCCTCTCCCTAGGAACTGGGCCTTTCCTGGGGGAAAAAATCCCAAAGAAAAAAAAGGGGAAAGGGGCAAAAGGGAGGAGTGGGAGGAGGAGGGGGAAAAAAAAGGGGGGGATGGGGAGGATGGGATAGGGGGGGGGAATTTTGGGGGGGGTTAATTAGGTTGGGTTCTGAGTAAAAGCCCCAAATGGGGTCTAATTTTCCCAGCCCAAAAAGGGGCCTTTTTAAACCCACGCCAAGGACCCCCCTTAAAGGAAAGGGGCCCGGGTAGCAAAACGGGGGGCATAACCCACTGGTGGGCGAGATTCCCCAGTGGAAGTGGGTTTTCATACTCAAAGGGATGTTTTAAAATAATAGTTGTGTAGCCGGGAAAAAGGGTTTCCATAAAATTTCCCTGAACCAAGTTTCCCCAATGATGTTTAAACGGGGGCGAAAGGGCTCCAAAAAAAGTCCCCAAAATTTTTTGCAAAAGTGTAAAAAATTTTTCACTGGTGGGAAATTGTATACCATTTTTGTCCCATCAACAACACAAGTCACCCACAACAAAAAAATTCACCATAAAAAAAACCATTAGCCGTCTAAGCAAACCTTTAAAATTACATATCCTTTTTTTTTTATTTACAATAAAAGGGCAAACAGATGTTAGGGCGCAATAAAAGTTTAATTAGAAAATTCAACCTAAAACAAAATTGGTTTGGAAAAAAACTGTATATATTTTCCAGAAATACCCGTAGTTATAAGAAATAAAAAGGCCATACGTATTTTTAAAAATGTCAAGAAAACGGGGAAACTTTCGCCTGCGCAGAACCTCCCCCAATTTCTGTTTGAAAAAAGGTCCCCAAATGTTTTGTAACAATTTGGGGAAAAATTTTTCGGTCTCTAGAGGTTAAAAAATTTGGGTTTTACACCTTCAAATAAAGGGGACGATATTGTTTTGGGTTTGCATTCCTGGGTAACTTGATATCAGTCGACAGGGCAGGACAACTCCCCGAACCCCAGATAAAACTGCTAATTTAATTTTTTAAATTTTGGTCAGTAAATTTTTCATAAAAGTAGGCAAAAGGGGGTTTTCCCGTACATGGGCACATTAATCTCGTCAAATTGGGGATTTTTTATGATTAAGAAATATTCTCCTTCTGGTTTTAATAAAAGTTTTAAAATATAAATTTTTTTAATTTAAAATACAAATCCCCAAATTTATATATTTACCAGCTTCCTTGGTTTATTTTATTTATTTTTATTTGTAATTAATAGGTCCAAGCAACTTTTTTGGGTATGACAGTGGGGAGGAAACAAGGGGGGCCCTTTTTTTCGACCTTGGTGTCCCAAATTCCTACTTGTTTTAAATGATAAAAAAATTATGTTTGCTCAATTTTCTGTTTTTGTACAAAATGATACATTCAGAAAAATGCAATTTTTCCCCCAAACTGAAATTCCCAAACCCCTTTTCCTTATTTCCACTTTTTTATTAAATCTTCACTTAAACTGACCTTTTAAAATAAAAATTTTAAAACCTAATGAGCTTCTAGATCGGGCCCCGTAAAATTTCCCGGGAGTTTTGGTTTTTAAAAAGCATCAATGACTTACGGGGGTAATTTTTAAATTTTATTTTAGGGAATTTTAAGGGGGAAAACTGCACATCCATCCCCATTAAACTCTACATCACAAATGAAAGGGGTCTTTTTCGTCCTCCATCACAGTGATGGAATCTTTAAAATTTCTTTCCTCTCTTTTTAAGGGGTGCCAGTAAAAACCGAATTTTCACCAGTTTTTCAGGTATGTAGTTTCTGGCGTTCTTGGGGTGTAGCGTAAAGTGTTTTAAAACTGTACAGTGCTGACTTGTACGTGCACTATCATTCCCTGTCCCCCGGTTTTATAAAATATAAATTTTTAGCTTTTACATGGTTTGCCAAAATTATTGTTTTTCAGTTAAACAAAGCGTACACTCGGTTTTTTCATCCCAAACCCCAAAGGAAAAAATCGAAAACGAGTCCCATCTAACGTGAAGACCGCCGCTGATTCCTTCCCACTTTGTAACAGTATTAAAAAGTAATCAAAAAAAAGCGCTAAGGGCCCTTTTTAACATAAATGATACGAATATAAGAGAATTGTCACAAAATGTGTGGTTAAGTGAATATATAAGGGTTCTCCGCTTTGTAGAGGCATGTTACAGCGAGTCATGTGCACCGATTACACGTTATATGAGTCATATTCATCAATAATAGTGAGTGACGGACTCTACAAGGTGAGAACTTTCACCCCTTGACTCCTAAAAGAGCATTACGCCGCCCCATGTATTAATAGCGGGAGAAGCAGCACAACACTACCACCCCATCAGCAATACTACCAGCACCACAGCATCGCCACCACCACCTTAGAAGCACCACACGCAACACCACAACCACTAACACCACAGCATGTACCACCACCACACACCATGGTAACACTACCACCAACACCACAGCAACACTACCACCAACACCACAGCAACACTACCACCAACACCACGGCAACACCATAGTAGCATCACCATTACAGCAGCAACTTTGCACCACCATCACAGCAAAATGATACAGCATCGGCAACAAGCACCATCACCACAGCAATAGTAACACCAGTCCACCACAACAGTAGCACCACCACCCTACCGCTACAGCAACATTAGCATCACCATCCTACTACAACAACAGTAGCAGCATACCCTCATGACAATAGCAGAAGCACCACCACCACAGCAGCAGCAGAGGCACCACTATCACCATCTCTACAGCAGTAGTAACAGAAGCACCGCCACAGAATCAGCAACAAAGTCACCATCAAAGGAGCAGCAACAGAAGCACCACCATCATCACAGGAGCATCACCACCAATACAACCACAACAGTACAACAATCCCAACAGCATCGCCACCAAAGTAAGAGAAGCACGACCTCGACCTCCACCACCACAAGAGAAGCACCACCACCTTCAAAGCAGCAAAGCACCACCTCCACCGCCACAGAAGCAAAGCACCACCGTCACAGCAACAAAGCATCACTACCACCACCCTTACAGCAGCAGTAACAGGAGTACCACCGCGGCAGCATCACCACCGATACCACAACATAATTTCTTCAGCAACAGTACCACAATAACAGCAGCATCACTACCACAACAGCAGCAACAGCAACAACAGCAGCAGAGCCTGGGGTGAACAATGAACTCATCCTCCCACACAAGTCAATAACTAAACTTAGGTTTTTCATTATGCTGCCGCCTACCATATTCACTCAAAATGTCTACCATGACACTGAAGTTAGTCTCGACATGAAGGATAACCTCTGCAGAGAAAGAAAGTAAACATGTAGCCATTGGTAATTGTTGGGAGAAAGAGGCTGACTCACCTTGGTTACTACCCAACTTAGGGCGCATCGAGCGTCTCTCTCATAGGGTTGTCACCTTAACTATTAGCTATATTACTTTCTAAAAGATAGCAAGCCTCAATGCTAATGAATATGAAGGTAAATACATGTTTGCTGTACTAAGAGCCTCAAAGCGAACTCCGAAAGTTTAGTAAATGTTAAGTCTAAACTAGCACGACTTGTACAGCAGCTATGTTAACTTCGTGTATTATTTAAGTCATTTAACACATAAAGTAGGCTACTTACATGTTAATATGTAATGTAATGAATCCCGCAGAGTACTTCTCTGTACTGAGGACAGATCAATACTGGAGGTGGGTGGGTGAGGAGCACCAGAGCCTCGCTCAGCTGCTATACTTACCACACACCACCACACATCTACCACATATCTTCGCATTTTTTCAAATAATTCGCTCACCTACCATCGCTTACATTGGCCCAAGAAGCTCACTTAAATAACATTTACCTTGCATTTCGCATCATAAAACATTAATAAAATCTAATTAAATTATTTACTGGCTTTAGAATATTTCAGAGATGGTAGTCCATGTATGTGAAGATAGCTGATGATATATCACGACTGAGAGGGATAGTTAGTGGTGGAAACAATTGTTGAGGTCAGGCACACTCAACGTTGACAGTCTCCAGCTGATCGCTGCCTCTTATCACGTGACCAAACACTCATACTGCCACATTTTCACTACATTTTTCATTTTACAGTAATCAACTCATTACCATTTATATCGCATAGTTAAATCAGAGGTATAACTTCCATACTTTATACAGTACTGATTTTAAGTCCTAAAACACAAAGACAAGAAAAATGAGTATATTTAACTGAATAGTTGGCAACTAGTTTGGACCCTGCGCGTGCGCACCGGTGACCAAAACATTAGGACACACTATGCCAAGTTTCCTACTTTTACTTCAAACTCATCCCACTAATTTCATCACCATCAATTTTGTATAATAATTATATCAAATAATATTTTAATTAACAGTATTGTATAATAACTACACGAGATATAGAGAGCACTAAATGCTTCGATGAAGAGCATCATATATTAGTTGTATGACGGTACATGTGGCAACACAACATGGCGGTAAACAAAGAAACAGATGATCAGAATGAAATACTGAGTCTCTTGGTGTATACTGGAGATACAAGGATAAGTATGAAATACTGAGTCTCTTGGTGTATACTGGAGATACAAGAATAAGTATGAAATACTGAGTCTCTTGGTGTATACTGGAGATATATGAATAAGTATGAGATACCGAGTCTAAGTTATCGCCGAGACAGGGTGAGTACATATATTAACCACAATCTCAAGCAATAAGAATGGTTACTGCTTCAAGCTTCAGTGTCAGCTAGGAATACATCTAATATTTAATAACTGAGCGCCTGGGGAGGATCTCAAGTTGCACTGAAAATATTCTCATTACTATTGTACCGCTGAATGAAGGTTATTAGAATATACTGAGGAGCTGGTGTTTAAACATGTGTAGTGAGCACTGGCCAGCAGGCAGGTCAGCCAGGAACCATACACTACCACGTATTAAATATTATTATTATTAGTCAACAAGTTTAGGGAAGGCATGGAACCATGAGCGAATGTGTGTTCTGGGGAGAGGGAGGGAGTAACCTGGGGAGGGAGGAATGTCCTGGGGAGAGGAGAAGAATGTCCTGGGAGAGAGGAGGAGCGTCCTGGTGAGAGAGGGCGGAGTGTCCTGGTGAGAGAGGCGGAGTGTCCTGGGAGAGAGGGCGGAGTTGTCCTGGGGAGAGAGGGCGGAGTGTCCTGGGGAGAGAGGGCGGAGTGTCCTGGGGAGAGAGGGCGGAGTGTCCTGGGAGGAGAGAGGGCGGAGTGTCCTGGGAGAGAGGGCGGAGTAACCTGGGGAGAGAGGGAGGAGTAACCTGGGGAGAGAGGGAGGAATGTCCTGGGGAGAGAGGGAGGAATGTCCTGGGGAGAGAGGGAGGAATGTCCTGGGGAGAGAGGGAGGAGCGTCCTGGTGAGAGAGGGCGGAGTGTCCTGGTGAGAGAGGGCGGAGTGTCCTGGGGAGAGAGGGCGGAGTGTCCTGGGAAGAGGCGGAGTGTCCTGGGGAGAGAGGAGGAATGTCCTGGGGAGAGAGGGGAGGAATGTCCTGAGGGAGAGAGGGAGGAATGTCCTGGGGAGAGAGGGAGGAATGTCCTGGGGAGAGAGGGAGGAATGTCCTGGGGAGAGAGGGAGGAATGTCCTGGGGAGAGAGGGAGGAATGTCCTGGGGAGAGAGGGAGGAATGTCCTGTGGGAGAGAGGGGAGGAGTGTCCTGGGGGGAGGAGGGAGGAGTGTCCGGGGAGAGAGGGAGGAGTGTCCTGGGGAGAGAGGGAGGAGTGTCCTGGGGAGAGAGGGAGGAGTGTCCTGGGGAGAGAGGGAGGAGTGTCCTGGGGAGAGAGGGAGGAGTGTCCTGGGGAGACAATCTGTAACCACTGACGTTGACAAAATGTTCTATGGTTCCACGGAGCCGCTGTCCTTCACTGTCCTCAGCCAGGCTGTCCTTCACTGTCCTCAGCCAGGCTGTCCTTCACTGTCCTCAGCCAGGCTGTCCTTCACTGTCCTCAGCCAGGCTGTCCTTCACTGTCCTCAGCCAGGCTGTCCTTCACTGTCCTCAGCCAGGCTGTCCTTCACTGTCCTCAGCCAGGCTGTCCTTCACTGTCCTCAGCCAGGCTGTCTTTCACTGTCCTCAGCCAGGCTGTCTTTCACTGTCCTCAGCCAGGCTGTCCTTCACTGTCCTCAGCCAGGCTGTCCTTCACTGTCCTCAGCCAGGCTGTCTTTCACTGTCCTCAGCCAGGCTGTCCTTCACTGTCCTCAGCCAGGCTGTCCTTCACTGTCCTCAGCCAGGCTGTCTTTCACTGTCCTCAGCCAGGCTGTCCTTCACTGTCCTCAGCCAGGCTGTCCTTCACTGTCCTCAGCCAGGCTGTCTTTCACTGTCCTCAGCCAGGCTGTCTTTCACTGTCCTCAGCCAGGCTGTCTTTCACTGTCCTCAGCCAGGCTGTCTTTCACTGTCCTCAGCCAGGCTGTCTTTCACTGTCCTCAGCCAGGCTGTCCTTCACTGTCCTCAGCCAGGCTGTCCTTCACTGTCCTCAGCCAGGCTGTCCTTCACTGTCCTCAGCCAGGCTGTCCTTCACTGTCCTCAGCCAGGCTGTCCTTCACTGTCCTCAGCCAGGCTGTCTTTCACTGTCCTCAGCCAGGCTGTCTTTCACTGTCCTCAGCCAGGCTGTCTTTCACTGTCCTCAGCCAGGCTGTCTTTTCACTGTCCTCAGCCAGGCTGTCTTTCACTGTCCTCAGCCAGGCTGTCTTTCACTGTCCTCAGCCAGGCTGTCTTTCACTGTCCCTCAGCCCAGGCTGTCTTTCACTGTCCTCAGCCAGGCTGTCTTTCACTGTCCTCAGCCAGGCTGTCTTTCACTGTCCTCAGCCAGGCTGTCTTTCACTGTCCTCAGCCAGGCTGTCCTTCACTGTCCTCAGCCAGGCTGTCCTTCACTGTCCTCAGCCAGGCTGTCCTTCACTGTCCTCAGCCAGGCTGTCCTTCATTGTGGAAATAAATGGTATAAAATACCGACACAATGGAAATATAAACACAAATGCAGTATAATGTGATCCTTTATTGACAACGTTTCACCCATGTTTCCTTGATGTTCTGCTCTGCAAAGCTGACCACGAACTTCGTTTTAAAGTCTATCGAAAACCCACCAACCAAAACGATCTTCTCCACGTCTACTCTTACCACGACACCAAAACCAAACGTGGTGTAATTATAGGCTTCTTCCTACGTGCACTCAGAATCTGCAGCAATGAGTTCCTTGAGGAAGAATGCACTATAATTGAACAAGTATTTTCTAAACTCCACTATCCTCGTCACTTCATCAGAGACTGCAGACGGCGAGCATTAAACATCTTCAACACACCCAGAGAAGACACTGCCGAGAAGAGATACATAGTCCTCCCAACCAACTCCATTGCCAAACATGTTTCCAGCATCTTTGCCAAAACATCATTCCAAGTATCTACCTCCACAACCACGACCATCAAGGACATCACCAGTAGTAGACAGGACAAGCCTCCATCCTCTGCAGGGGTATACATAATCCCTTGTAATGACTGCAACAAATTATATGTGGGCGAAACATCAAGAGACCTCCAAACACGTATTTCAGAACACCAATATGCAAGCAGGACTGACGATACAAGGAATGCCTGTGTACAGCATCGCAATTCACACAACCATTTAATTAACTACAGAAACTCAAGACATCGCCACAGAAGACAACACTCAATACAGAAGAATCCTGGAATCATCGCTCATCTCTACAACCAACAATTTCAACCAGAACAATGGCTTCTATAACATAGCTGAACCACTCGCCAAGAAACTTCTTCATCGCTATCCCACATAAGAACATAGAACACTGGAGAAGGTCTACTCACAACTTGTCCAATACCCCTGCCTAGCTACCCCAAGACTCTATAACCCCACCCGGTAGATCATCAGATGCAGTATTCTCCACCTGACCTCAACATTCTGAACATGACTATAAATACTCTCGTACCTTCCAACCCCAGGTAGATCCGTGTGTGACTTGAAAAAGCCCACTGTGTGGGTGAAACGTTGTCAATAAAGGATCACATTATATTGCATTTGTGTTTATATTTCCACTGTCCTTCATTGTCCTCAGCCAGGCTGTCCTTCACTGTCCTCAGCCAGGCTGTCCTTCACTGTCCTCAGCCAGGCTGTCCTTCACTGTCCTCAGCCAGGCTGTCCTTCACTGTCCTCAGCCAGGCTGTCCTTCACTGCCTCAGCCATGCTGTCCTTCCACCCGTCCTCAGCCAGGCTGTCCTTCCACTGTCCTCAGCCAGGCGCTGAGGGGTGACACCTCAACACTCCTGTCTTTCACATTCTTGGTACTGGGAAGATGAAGCTACCGTGTGGCGAAACGTTCCCGCAGTTAAGATTCCCAAGTGTTGCACAAGTGTCTAATTTATTGACATAGGACAAATGACGTGCCCTGGATAGTAAAGCTCTCGCTTGACACACGGAGGGCCCGCGTTCGATTCCCGGCGGGGCAGAAACATTTCGACGCGTTTCCTTACACCTGTTGTCCTGCTCACCTAGCAGTAAGTAGGTACCTGGGTGTTAGACGACTGGTGTGGGTCGCATTCCCGGGACAAGATTGAGGACCCCAATGACAATAAAAGAGAGAGTCCTCGATGATGCACTGCCTTTCTTGGGTTATCCTGGGTAGCTAACCCTCCGGGGTTAAAAATCCAAACGAAATCTTATCTCTCTTAATATACACACCATGAAAGGGGTAGGTGTGTGTGTATGTACTCGCCTAATTGTAGTTGCAGGGGACGATTTATAGCTCGGGCCCCGCCCTTCACTGGTTTTTACGGTCACTCGTCCCTGTCCGTGAGCTTTATCATACTTTCTTAAAACAAAGTTGTTTTCCCGCCCCACTACTCATTTTCCGGGGTAAAATTTCCCCTTTCCCGACAACTCTGACAGAAGAAATACTGCATAACATCCCTTTTAAACTCATCTGAATATTCAAAATTCCCAATTTTGGCCCCTTGTTGCGTGTCCCATCTTTGGAACTCCTGTCTCTGTCCACCCTTTTTTATTCTCCCCAGTATTTGTAGTCGTTATCCTTCCCCCCTGTCTCCGTGTTGTCAGGGGGACCTCCCTTAACCTCCCCCGCAGGACATTCCCCCCTTTGCTCCGGGGTAGTCTCGTTGCAAAACCTTGCACTTTCTATAAAATTTTTGAGTCTTGGCCAGGTGTGGGTTCCAAATGGTGTTGCATACCCTAATACGGCCTGACTTACCCCCGGGTTTAGAATCTGAACGACTCTTTTTGAGATATGGAATCCCGAATGCCTGGCAGATAGTGGCTTTCTTTTTACAAACCAAAAATTTTTCTTACACATGTAACCTATCAAAGAAATAAAACTTTTTTTTTTCTTATTATCTTTGGTTTGCTAGTCGCCCCTATTCTGCAGCGTTTTTTGGTTGGGGGGCGCCCAGGAGATGCGCTCCGTATTTAACCACCCCAAGTCTTTTCCTTGAGGGTTTTTGCCCGGGGCCCCCTAGACTGTTAAACCTTTGGCCTTTTTTTTCCCCCTTCCCGTTTTTAGGGTTGGGGAAAACGGGGGGGGGGGGGGGGGGGGGGGGGGTTTTGGAACCCAAAGGCCTGCACCGGGTTAAAATCCCATTTGGGTAGGGCCCGAATCCTCCTTGGATTGCTTTTTTTTTATTAAAAAAATTTCACACTTTTAACCAAACGGGGGAAATTCTTTTTTTTTCCCCTTTCCGGTTCACCCCCCCATTTCCCACCTTACCCCAAAAAAGGCCCGATTATACTACCCCGTTTTTTTGGGGTTTTTGAAAAATTGGCCCCCAAAATACCCCGGTTGGGTTTTTTTTAATTAGGCCCACTTTGGTGGGGATTAATTTAACCCCAGACTGGAAGGGGAGAGCCCCACCCCTGCCTTTCCTGTTAACCCCTATTTCCCCGGTTAAACGGGAAAAGGGGGATACCTCCCGTTGCTTCCGTACCCCCAAAAACACAGGACCAAACAAGGTTTTCCGAAATTTTTAAAGGGAAAGGGTTTTTTAAATTTTTTTAAAGGGGGTATATAATACTGGGATAAGGGATGGACCCCAGCTGCCTTGGGGAACCCCCGGGGTTGGGGGGCCCCCGGGGAGCCCACCAAACCCCTTCCAGTTTTAACGGCGGCCTCCAAAGGTTTTCTATTTTGGGGAAATGGTCAAAAGGCTTTTTACGGGCCAAGAAAAGAACGCAAATTAACCCCCCCTCTCCGGACGGATGTCCCCTTTTCCCTTTAAATTCTGGGTTTATTTTGTATTTGTGGGGAACTGGTGAAAAAGGTTTTTCCTGCCCCAAGAAGGCTCCCCACCCCCCGTTTTTCTGACCCCTTTCAAAACCCCAAAATTTGGAAGGTTTTTCCCCCAAAATTTTAAACTATTACCCCGGACAACACAAGAAGGGCCCAAATGAATCAATATAAAAAAAATTTAAAACCAGGGAAACCCAGAAGGAAAACAAAAAGGTTTTTTCAAATAGAAAAAAATTGCCGCCTTTGCCCCCAGTTGCTTTAAACTTTAAACTTTTTTTAAAGGGAAAAGGTTGAGTTGTTTGTGCTTTTAAAAATTTTCAAATTAAAAATTTTTAAAGGTGTTTTTGTTAAGCCGGTAAAACATTTTATTATATAATATATATTTAATATTTTTAAAGGGTTAAAATTTATATATATATATAAAATTATATTTTAATATATTTTATAAAATATATAAAAATTTTAATAATATTTTATATATATAATAATTGTATATATATATATTTTTAAAATTTTTATATATTTATATATATTATATATATAAAAAATATATAATTTTAAAATATAAAAAATTTTTTAAAATATTAAAAATATTTATAAAAATATATTTTTAATATTTTTATATATTTTAAAATAAATATTATAATATATATATTTTATTTATATTATAATATATAATTTTTAATTATATATTTTATATTATAAAATAAAATATATATTATATAAAAATTTTTTTATAAAAATATATATATATTTATATATTTTAAAAAAAAATATTATTTTTTTAATTTTAAAAATTATATATTATATATTTATATAAATATTTTATATATATAAAATATTAATTATATATATATATATTTATATTATTATATATATTTTATATATAAATATTTTATTATATTATAAAATTTTAAATATTATATATATATATATATATAATTATATTATATATATATATATATATTTATATATTTATTTTTATATAAAATAAAAATTAAAATTATTTTAAAAATTTTAATTTTTATATATTATTTTTATATATATTATAAGATATAAAAATATTTTTATTATATAAAATTATATATAAAATATATATATTAAAAATATATATATTTTTATATTATTTAAATAAAATTTTTATATTAAATATATTATAAATTTATATATAAAAATAAAATATATATATATATATAAAATATATGCAAAAACCACTCTGAAAAATGGGAGAAATTCCAAGCGCTTTCGTGACTCCCACATTATAAAGGGAAAAACAAGTTCCTTGAAAGGGAAAAGTAGTCACGAAAGCGCTTGGAATTTCTCTTTTTTTTTCGAGTGGTTGTTTGCATATTCCGAAATAAACCTTTTTACGTGATTTTATTGCATTAATAAAATATATATATAATATTTAAAATTAAAAAATTATATATATATATATATATATATATTTTTATGCCCGTGCAAAATGGGGAATTTTCCGATTTTGGGTTTAAAATTTAGCAACGATCATCTTGCCATTTTGGGCAAGGGGAAAATTTTTTAAGCAAAAAATTTTTCGAAAAAAATCATACTGAACCAAAAGAAAAAAATTTAATTTCACTGTGTTTGTTTGTTTTAAAATTATGTAAACAAATCTAAAATATATTTATTTGGGGTTAGGCAAAAATTTAATTTGTTTTTGTTAAAATAAGGTTGGGTAATTTTTCAAAAATTTCCCTTTTGGAGAAAAAATTAAAATTTTTTACATTAACTTTAAATTTGAAAAAAATATATTTTTAAAAACTTTTAAAAGAAAAAATTTTTAAAAAGGGATTTAAAATTTTAAATGATTCTTGCAATTACCATTTTACATTTTTGGGCACCACATATAAGAAACCGGCCGTATCCCCCCAGGGGGTAAACCCAAAAAAACGAAAGTTTTTTTTTTAAATTTTTAGAAATTTAAAAAGGAAAAAGGGTCACAAAAGAGAAAAAATTGCCTACCTTGCCCTTGGCCGACCTAAAATTACCCCCTAGGCTACAGCCCAGGATCTGGGGGGCCTCTGTCTTTATCTTGGGGCAAACCCCCCTACCACTGTTTCCAGTGTGCCCAACATTTGTACAGTATGTGACCACCCCCAGGCTATCTGAGCCAGTGTATTTTTATACGTAACCGGGTTGACATGAGGGCCCGGGGGTAAAAGGGTTTAAAATCCGGGTTTTGGCCTGGGAAATTTTACCTAAAAAGAAACATATATAACTTTTTTAAAGGAAAACCCAATGTACCAAGTGTGTTGTTTTTGTGCTCAGTGCTTTAAACTCAGCATAAGACTTAAGAAAAAATGCAGTATAATGTGATCCTTTATTGAAAACTTTTCCCACCCACCCCGGGGGGTTTTTTTTAAATTTCCCCCAACGGATCTACCGGGGTTTGGGAAGGTACGGGGGAGTATTTTTATCAAATGTTGGGGTGGGGGGAAAGAATCCCTGCATCTATGATCTACCGGTGGGGTTTAGAGTCTTGGGTATTTTGGGCGGGGGTTTTGGACAAGTTTAGACCTTCTGCATTTGTTTTTGTTCTTATTTTGGGAAAATTATTTTTTAAATTTCAAAAAGAAGCGTAACCCAACAAGGACAAAAAATTTATGGGGGATAGGGGATGGGGAAGGGTTTTTTGGGCGAGTGGTTCAGCTATGTTATAGAAGCCTTTGTTCGGGTTTGAAATTGTTGGTTATAGAGAAAAGCGATTTTCCCCAGGATTTTCGAAATTGAATGTTTGTCTTCGGGTGGCTAAAAGTCTTGACCCCCCTTTTATTTAAATTTAAAATTGGTTGGTAAAATTGCTTGCTTTTACACGGGCATTTTGTTTTTCGCCCTTTCCTGTTTTGCATATTGGTTTTCTAAAAAATTCGTGTTTGGGGGTTTCTCTTTGATGTTTCGACATTTTAATTTTTTGAGTCATTAAAAGGGGTTTATTTTAAAACCCCTTTGCAGGGATGGGGGTTTTCCCCCTTTATTACGGGTTTGATGCCCTTAAATGGTCGGGTTTGGGAGGTAGTATTTGGGGAATGATTTTTTGGGCAAAAAAGTTGGGAAAACATTTTTGGCAATGGGTTGTTGGGGAGGACTAGTATCTCTTCTCAGCAGGTTTCTCGGGTTTTTTGAAGTGTTCCAAACCCCCTGCCAAGTACCCAAGACTCAAAACCCCCAAACCCGGTAGATCTTTCAATAACTTCTCCACCTGACCTCAACATTCACAAAAAAATACCCCTCGAACCTTCAACCCGGGTTAACCCGGGTGGGGGGATTTAAAAAAAAACCCCAAGGGTTGGGGGGGAAAACTTTGTCAATAAAGGATCCATTATACTCCCATTTGTGTTTATATTTCCTTTTGGCGGTTTTTTTTAATACCATTTTTTTCCCATAAGATTTTATAAAACCATCTTCAAATTGAATTTAAACCCAAAATAATGGTGATTTTTTTTATCTTTAAAAAATTATTTTTTCTTACCCCCCTTCCCCTCATTTTTTCCTTCATTTGCTCATCCTCTCCCATTTTTGAAAACATTCGTAGTTTTAAAAGGTGTGGGCAGCGCTCACTTTCTCCCGCTCCCCCAATTTTGCCTCCGTATTTTTGTAAATACTTTTAAAACAAATTTTTTCGGCGCATAAAAGTAAGGTTTAAGTTGTAGCAAGAAAGGGTTTTAAATTTTGGGTTTAAAGGGGCCGACAGATGGTTACTCACCGGGGAAAAAAAAGGGGAAACTTAAACCAAAGTAAAAAAAACTTCCCTCAAAAAGTATCAAAGGGGGGAGATTTGAAAAGTTTTAAAGGGGAAAAAAAGACGGGAACATTAAGGATGTTTCAGTGAAGTAAATCATAAAAAAGTTTATATGAAGAAAAATTTAAAGAAAATTCACAAGAAAAAAGATTAAACAAAAAGCGAAGAGGAACCCTGCAACAAAGTTATCCCATGTGGGCAGGACTATTTTCCACACTCTTGTACCTCCCCAACTTAATTTAAAAAGCTACGTAAGTTCAATGACGCTATTGGGATTTTCTTCCACATCCCCAAAACCCCAAGTATGAAATGATATACATAAATTTTCGGCCCAAAAAAAAAAGAAGCCATTCATTTTTGTGAAAATTATGATATACAAGATCAGTGTGTTTTTTAAATTTTTTTTAAAACCTTAAAAAGCGGCGGGGGTTAGTCTGCATCGATGAAAAATGAAAAATTTAGAATTTAAATCAAAAAACCAGTAAAAAAAAAAAACCCCACGGGGGATTTATTAAAATAAAGGGAAAAACTATATATGCTTTCCTTGGGTTTGCTGTTTTGAAGGGGTTAGTCGATAGAAAGCAGTTTAGGAGTATTCGGTGTGGACGGCCCACCGGTGTTTGGGCGTAGGGGGTGCACCCCTAATGGGGAAACAAAACGGGGGCAGGCTCCAGTTTAGGGGAGCTGGGTGATACTGTGGTGAAATGAGTGGATTGAAAATGGGGTGTGAGGGGGGTGGGAGGGGTGGGGGTTGTAAGGAATCATCAAGAACAAAGCTTACACAGGGAGGGAAGGGGATGACGGTTAATAAATCCTTAATTGACACACCAAAATATACATATATTGTTTTTGGGGAACCGTTTTCAGATAAGGCTAAAAAAGGTTTTTTTGGTTTCCCGGAAATTTTTTAAAAGGGGTATGCCGGGGATAGGGGGGGGAATGTGGCGATGGCAAATAAATGGAATTTGGGGGTATGTTTTCGAAAGCAGTGAAGAGTTTTTAAAGAGGAAAGGGGGCTTTAGGTTAGAGTTTGTGGAGAGAGGGATTTAAAATTTCCCAGTAAAAATGGCCCCCTTTGACAAGGGTTGTAATGTCACCGGGTTTTTTCAATATACGTATTTTTTGATGGAGTTGTAAAGAATGAATGCTAGGGTTTTTCAAGAGGGGTGGAATTTGAAGATAAAGAATCTAAACAAAAAAGGGGGGTTTTCCCCAAATTGCTCTTTCCCGAAAACACTGTGCTTTTGGGAGAAACCGAAGAGAATTTCAGAGGTTGGGGAAAGAGTTTGGTAGGGTAAGTTTAAAAAAGAAAATTAAAATGAATAAAGGAAAGATTTAAAGGGGTGAGGATAAAAAAAATTTTGGGAAGAAAGACAGGATATTTGGAGGGATATGTATGGAGGAGGTAATGAAATTAGATATTTAAATGGTGGTTGCCATTTAGATGGGCCCATGAAAAAGAGGTTTAATCATAGAAAAATGGAAGGAAAAAAGGGGAGTTTATGCACTGAGGAGTCTTTTGGAGAACGAACCTTTATCCATGGGGGAAAAAAAGGGGGAAAGGTATATTTTTTATTATTTATAACAAGGGGAAGCGCTTTAACCCCGGGGGTTTTACAGAATGGAGTATAATTTAAAAATGCCTTATATGGGTGTGAAGCATGGGTGGTGAATGTTGCAACAAGGGGAAGGCTAGCAGTAATGTCGGTTTTTAAGGGGGAATGTGGGTGTAATTAATTTAAAGGGAATTTGTGGTTTTTTGGGAAAAAGGGGAAAATGCGGGATTACCAAAAAAATTTTCCCGGAAAGGGGTGAGGAGGGGGGTTATTGAGGTGGTTCGGGTATGTCGAGAAAAAGGGTTTACCTAGGAAAGGTTTGGGGGGAGGGGGTAAAAAGGGGGTTGTGTGTGCAAGGGGTTTGGACTTCCGGTAAATGCATGAACATGTTTGATAGGAGCAAACGGGGAAATGGGTTTTTTGGACTTTGGGATGCTTTGGGGTGTGGCAGGGGAAAAATTTTTTGAGGCATTTAGGAAACCGGGAGGCCGGACTCGGGGTTTTGGGGATGGGAAGTTCAGTGCCTGCCCCTCTGAAAGGGGGGGTGTTAAGTTGCAAAATTTTATAACTTTTATGTAAGCGAGGGGTCCCGGGTTTTAAATCCCCCAGGCCCCCCCCCTTTTTAATTTTGAGTCTTTTGAGAGAGGAGACCATTTGTTCTTACTCTTTTCAATTATATATATATATATATATATATAAAATTTTAAAATTTATTTAATATATAATATAATATATGTCGAGCGAAAGGGGAGAAAATTTCGATCCTGGGTTTTTAAAAGCAAAGCTAAAATAGGAAAAAGTGAAAAATTTTGTATGCAATTAAATTTTTTGGGCCCAAAACAATTTTTGAACCTTTTTGAAAAAAATATATTTCACTGTGTTTTTTTTAGTATTAAATTACTGTAAACAAATCTTAAAAAAATATTTTGGGTTAGGCTAAAATAAATTGCTCTTGTTTTAATAAGGTTAGGTAAGTTTTTTTAAGATTTTTTTGGGTTCAAAATTAAAAATTTTTTACATTAAAAATTTTAATAAAAAAATTATCTTTAAAAAGTATTAAAAAAATTTCAGAAAGGGCTTAATTTTAAATGAATTTTTGCTTTAAATTAACCCCTTTTGCAATTCGGGACAAAAATTTAATATATATATATTAAAAATAAAATATAAATAATTTTATATAAATTTATATATAATATATTTTATATAAATATATATATAAATAAGGGAAAAAAGTTTTTTAATGCTTTTTCCCGGTTTTCTTCAAAATTTTAAACTAAGCTTTTCGATTTTCCCTTTGTAAAATTTAAAAATTAAAAAAAGTTCCCCCTACTTATAGGTGGGCATGAATAAATTTAGGTATAACCCTTTTTTAAATTTATTCATAAAAGTATACAATTACTTAGTTTATAATCAATGACCCCCAAAACAACACTGGGTCTCGACAAACAAATAAAGTACAGGAAGGTTCCCCTTTAACCCCCCTTTTCAAACATTTAATAAAACTCATTTTTGAACGGTTTTGAGGCTATCACAGACCCTTTAAAAGGTTTTCAAAAAACACACGTGGTCTATTCACCCAAATTTGGGTTCCCCTGAATTTTTGGGTGACAAAAACGGGCGAAAAACCCTTTAAGATTCCCCCCTGACGTTTAATTCCCAAACAACCTCAATTTTAACCTAGGGATCCCCGGTTTAAAGGGTTTTTTTCCCGGGGTTTTGCCGAAGAGATTAAGGGCTCCGTGGCTTTGCTTTTTCTACCAAAAGGGGAGAATGAACTACAGGGGGAAAACTCCCTTGCTCGACGTCACCTCGGAAAAAAAAACGGGGGGAGTTTGTGAAGGATAAACGATACAAGGCAATTCAACTATGAATACTAAAAACTACCGCTTTTTTAAAAACAACCCCACCAAACAAAAAAAAAATCAATAATTCAGGCCCGATAATTTTAAAAAATAGATCTTTTATTTTTGCTACGAATAAAGGGGGGACCCGTAATATAATATAATGAAAAAACCCTAATTTTCACCTAATCAAAGCCCCTTTTAAAAGTGAACAAAGGGGGTAAAATCTGGCAAGACAGTGAAGAGTTAATGGTGGTGACCGTTATTTTTTCGGGCCCCCCAAACCCGGTGGGAGACGGCAAATGTGTTAATAAAAATAACGTTTTTGTGTGGGCGGCCCAATACGGAAAACCCGCGATTTTGGTTAAATAAAAGTGCCGTTTTTGCCGAAAACGGCAAGCGAAAATTTTTGGTGTTTTTTTTAATAAATTTTGGGAAAAATCATTTTGAATCTAACGAAAAAAAATATTTCATTTTTTTATTTTAAAATTTTTGTAAACTTAAAATAAAATATATTTAGTTGGATTTGGCAAATTAAGCTGTGCTTGTTATAAAAGGGTTTAAATAAGTTTTTTAAAGGTTTTTTTAAATACATATTCCCTTAATTTTTTTTATTTAAAATAAATTAAAAAAAATATATCTTTTGATGTATAAGAGAAAATTTTAGGAAAGACTTAATTTTAAATGGGCTCTTGCTAATTGACCAGTTTTACCTATTCGGCAACACACACACACACACATACACACACACACACACACACACACACACACACGAGGAGAGTGGTGGAGCACTTGGAACAGAACAAGATTATAAACGACCATCAGCACGGATTCATGGAAGGCAAATCCTGTGTCACAAACCTGGAGTTTTATGACAAGGTAAAAGAAGTAAGACGAGAGAGAGGGGTGGGTTGAATGCATTTTCCAGGACTGCAAGAAGGCCTTCGACACAGTTCCTCACAAGAGATAAGTGCAGAAGCTGGAGGATCAGGCACGTATAACAGGAAGGGAACTGCAATGGATCAGAAAATACCTGACAGGGAGACATCAACGAGTCATGGTACGTGATGAGGTATCACAGTGGGCGACTCTGACGAGCAGGGTCCCACAGGGGTCAGTTCTAGGACCAGTGCTATTTTTGAAATATGTGAATGACATGATGGAATGGATAGACTCTGAAGTGTCCCTGTTCGCAGATGATGTGAAGTTAATGAGAAGAATCAAATCAGATGAGGATCAGGCAGGACTACAAAGAGACCTGGACAGGCTGGACACGTGGTCCAGCAACTGGCTTCTCGAATTCAACCCTGCCAAATGCAAAGTCATGAAGATTGGGGAAGGGCAAAGAAGACCGCAGAGTATAGGCTAGATGGACAAAGACTGCAAACCTCACTCAAGGAGATCTTGAGGTGAGTATAACACCGAGCACGTCTCCAGAGGCACATATCAACCAGATAACTGCTGCAGCATACGGGCGCCTGGCAAACCTGAGAATAGCGTTCCGATACCTTAATAAGGAATCGTTCAAGACACTGTACACTATGTTAGGCCCATACTGGAGTATGCAGCACCTGTTTAGAACCCACACTTGATCAAGCACGTCAAGAAATTAGAGAAAGTGCAAAGGTTTGCAACAAGGTTAGTTCCAGAGCTAAGGGGAATGCCCTACGAAGAAAGGGTGAGGGAAATCGGACTGACGACAGTGGAGGACAGGAGAGTCAGGGAAGACATGATAACGACATACAAAATACTGCGTGGAATAGATAAGGTGGACAGAGACAGGATGTTCCAGAGAGGGGACACAGAAACAAGGGGTCACAATTGGAAGCTGAAGACTCAGACGAGTCACAGGGATGTTAGGAAGTATTTCTTCAGTCATAGAGTCGTCAGGAAGTGTAATAGCCTAGCAAGTGACGTAATGGAGGCAGGAACCATACTCAGTTTTAAGACGAGGTATGACAAAGCTCAGGAAGCAGAGAGAGGACCTAGTAGCGATCAGTGAAGAGGCAGGGCCAGGAGCCGAGTCTCGACCCCTGCAACCACAATTTGGTGAGTACACACACACACACACATATATATATATATATATATATATATATTATATATATATAATATATATATAATATATATATATATATATATATATATATATATATATATAATATTATATATCTCACACACAGAGCTAAAAATACACAAAATATCCCAGCTGTTATCACAAGTGAGTTAATTCATATCATGTGGGGTTCCCAGAGAGTAGTGTGTGCTGCCAAGATCCAGAATAAGGTGACCTTCACACGGGTCTAGGTCACTTTTAACCCAGTGCCAACCTGCACAAAAATATCTAGCATGCAATTATTCAACAATGAAGAACAATGAAGAGGCTAAGATTCATGAAGGAAGGTTTGCTTTGTCTGTTTACAGAACTGTTCAAACATTTAAGAAGCAGAAGAAGTTTTGATGTAGACGGAGTAAGATTCCTCTAAGTTACCAACATGAATTATGCCAGAGAGCATTATGAAATAAACTATGTTACCTAAAAATACACACACATGATAGAGTTGAATAGAGAGGCTACCTATGATATACCTTGATGGGTATTGTGAGTTTTCCTACTCTCGCAGCCTGGCCCTGGGCCAGGGTTATAGTCTCAGTCTCAGTCAGTCAGTCAGTCAGTCAGTCAGTCAGTCAGTCAGTCAGTCAGTCAGTCAGTCTCTCTCTCTCTCTCTCTCTCTCTCTCTCTCTCTCTCGCTCACACTCACTCACTCACTCACCCACCCACCCACTCACTCACTCACTCCACCCACCCACTCACTCACACACACCACACACACACACACAACACACACACACACACACACACACACACACACACACACACAGGCTATCAAGAGCCACTGGAAAAATCAAGGGAGAAACTGACCACATACAGGCAGGATCCAGAGTCACAGAGGGTGAGGCAATGGGAGGAAGAAAGGGCAAAATCAGTGTTTATCCATGGGCTTCAGGAGAGAGAGGAAAGGACACACACTGAAAGGCAGCAGGAAGAAAGAAAGGAGATTGAGAAAATCATCACGGAAATAGGTGAAGAGATGGACGAGATTGTAAATTTTCAGAGAATAGGGGGGTACTCGAAGGGGAGAAACCGACCAATCAAGCTGATTCTCAGGACGGAAACAGTGCGGAACAGGATCCTCCAAGAGAAACCACGATTGAAATACTCGAAGAGTACAAGAGGGTGTTCCTAGACAGAGACAGAACAAAATCAGAACGACAGCAGCTGAGGGAGAGGACAAAAAAGCGAAAGGAGCTAGGAAAAGAGACAAGGATGGAACCAGCAGAGGTCATTTCAAGCAGAACAGAACAGCAAGGGCAAGCACACACACAACTATTCTCAGAACCATACAACCTATCACACCATCCCAACACACACTACAATCCTATACCCACAGCCTCCACCCAACACCGACTATAGAATCCCACAGAAATGCCACCAGGTCTCCCACCCTCACAGGCCCCCAAAACCACAGTGTTGGAAAGGAAATGAAGGTATGGTAACACAAACGCTGATGGAATAACAAATAAGTGGGAGGGGTGGCATGAAAGAGTCAAAGAAGCATCACCGGACATCATAGCTCTCACAGAAACCAAGCTTACAGGTATGATAAAAAGATGCCATCTTTCCAATGGGATACCAAATCCTGAGGAAAGACAGAGGAACAAGGGGGGTGGAGGAGTGGCATTGCTGATCAAAAATCGCTGGAAATTTTGATGAGCTGGAGAGAGGAGACGCGGAAAGAAAGTGATTACATACGGGAACACTTCACTCTGGAGGGCCCAAAGGGGGTAATAGCAGTGATGTATAACCCACCACAGAACAGCAGAGGCCAAGGGAAAGTACGACGAGAGCAATAGAGCGATGGTTGACACACTGGCTAGAGGGCCAGAAGAGCTCATGCATGCAGGGCAAAGCTCCTGATCAAGGGTGACTTTTAAACCCCAAGGAGATCGATTGGGAGAACTTGGACCCACATGGGGCCCAAAATACAATGGAGGGCTAAGATGATGGAGGTGGTACTGGAAAACTTCAGTGCCAACACGTAAGGGACACTACAAGAGAGGAGAGGGTGAACCACAAGGCTGGACTTAGTATTCACCTTTAGTAGTGCAGATATCAGGACATCACATATAAAGACCCCTTGGGGCCAGTGACCATGTGGTTTTAAGCTTCGAATACACAGCAGAGCTACAAGTGGAGGGAGAAGCAGGAAGGCCAGGACGAATAAACCAAACTAACAAAAAGGGACTACACAGAATGAGGAACACCCGAAAAGGGGGTTTATGGGACAGAGAACTCAGGGAAGCCAGTTAATGAGAGAGGAAGAGAACAAAAGCAAGGGGCTGAGGAGGTTTGTACCAAGGGAAAAAGGAAAAATGAAAAGCCAGGGTGAGCCCCTGGTTTTTCCCAAAGGGCAGGGAGGAAAAACCAAGTGTGCTGGGGAAATGGAAGAAAAAGAAGGAAAAGGGACCAGGAGAATAAGGAGAACAGTCTAAAACCAGAAACAAAAGCACAGATAAAAGGGAGGCCCAAAGACAAATGAAAATACATAGCACGAAAGCCAAATCTGACCCGAAAATGTTGTAACCCCATCAGAGAAAACAAAAGTCAAGGACCAGGAAAAACAGGCTAAGGAAGGAAGGAGGAGAGACAACAAGAATGACCGTAAGTATGTAAAACTCAACAAAAATTCAAAAAAAAGTGTTTTTCAGAGGAAAACGAAGGGACCCAGAAAGACGAGAGGTGGGGGACACCACCAATGCTGGGCACGTGCAACAACCGAGGGAAAAGTGAAAAGGCTTCTGATGACTAGATACCCCAAAAGGGAATGGGGCCGATAAAATCCCCCATGGGATTGAAAGGGAGCAGAGGGGGCATGTGTACCCCTAACAAAAAATTCATACATCTATCGAAACAGGGGGATTGCCTACATGGAAGACACAAATGTAGTCCCAATCTTTAAAAAAGGAGACAGACATGAAGCATTAAACACAGACCAGTGTCACTGACATGTAAAAGTATGCCCAAAATCAGGGGAAGATTTTCAGGAGAAGAGTGTTGGGAACACCTAAAAGGAACGACTCATCAACAGCAGCCAACATATTCAGGACGGAAATCCGTCACAAACCACTGGGTTCTATGACAGGGGAAAGAGTAGACAAAGAAGGGGGTGGGGATTGCATTTTCTTGGACTGCAAAAAGGGCTTTTGACAAGTTCCCACACAAAATTGGGTGCAAAAACGGGAGGCCCAAAGCAGGATAACGGGGAAGGGGACTACAATGGATAGGGAATACTTTCAGGAAGACACAGCGATCATGGTACTGGCGAGGTGTCAAGGGGGCACCTTACCAGGGGGGCCCGCAGGGTCTCCTGGGAAACCAGTGCGTTTCTGGTTTTTGTAACGACTTTGACGGAAGGGAAAACCTGGGGTGTCCCTTTCAGATGACGTAAGTTGATGAAAGAATTCAAACCTCGATCGAAACCAGGCAGAACTACAAAGGGATCTGGACCAGGCCCCGGACCTGGTTGCAAGGCCCGAGAACCCACCAAGGCAAACATGAAATGGGGGGGGGGGGGGAAAACACATTAAAACTAAAAAAACCTCACCAAAGGGAAAAAATTTTGGGGGGGTTCCACCCACACTCCCTGAAGCAAATCAAAACCAAATAATCTAAAATAGGGGCGCCTAGCAACCTCAGAACAGCATTCCACATCTTAAAAAGGAATCATTCAGGCCCTTACCCCTGTACGTTAGGCCCTATTGGAGTATCGCACCAGTTTGGAACCCACACCTAGCCAAGCACGTGAAGAAAACTAGAGAAAGTGCAAGGTTTGCAACAAAGACTAGTCCCACCCAGGCTAAGAGGTATGTTCCTATCGAGGAGAGGTTAAGGGAAATCAACCTGACAACACTGGAGGACAAGAGAGATAGGGGGACATGATAACGACTACAAAATACTGAGAGGAATTGACAAGGTGGACAAAGACAGGATGATTCCAGAGATTGGAACACAGTAATCAAGGGGACCACAGTTGGAAGTCTGAAGCACAGATGAATCACAGGGATGTTATGAAGTATTTCATTTCAAGCACAGAGTAGTCCAGTAAGTGGACTAGTTTTTTGGTAAGCGATGTAGTGAGGCAGAGGATCCATACATAGCATTAAGCAAGAGGTAATATAAAGCCACGGCTCAGGGAGAGGACCTAGTAGCCGATCAGTTGAAGAGGCGGGCCAGGAGCTCGGACTCGACCCCCGCAACCTCAACTAGGAGAGTACAACTAGGGAGTACAACACACACTACACACACACAGTAACGGCAAGCCTGATAGATCTGAGAAAATTTGTAAATCCCATAAGAGGATAAGAAACACCGATAACTGAAAACCGCAATCTACCTGCAAGGGCATTCGGAATCCACGCCCGCGGCCTGGTCCATGGCCAGGCCCCCTGGTGGATCAGAGGCCCTGGTCATGGGAGCAGGCCGCGGGGGCTTTATCCGAAATGCCCTCCAGTTAGACCCAGGTAATTGCAGTTTTTTCAGTCTTTCTGGTATTTCTTATCCTCTTATGTGGATACAAATTTTCTCAGACTATCAGGCTGCCGTTACTGTACTCACCTAATTGTACTTGCCTAATTGTGGTTGCAGGGGTCGAGACTCAGCTCCTGGCCCCGCCTCTTCACTGATCGCTACTAGGTCCTCTCCCTCTCTGCTTCCTGAGCTTTGTCATACCTCTTCTTAAAACTATGTATGGTTCCTGCCTCCACTACTTCACTTGCTAGGCTATTCCACTTCCTGACGACTCTATGACTGAAGAAATACTTCCTAACGTCCCTGTGACTCGTCTGAGTCTTCAGCTTCCAGTTGTGACCCCTTGTTTCTGTGTCCCCTCTCTGGAACATCCTATCTCTGTCCACCTTGTCTATTCCCTGCAGTATCTTTTATGTCGTTATCATGTTTCCCCTGACCCTTCTGTCCTCCAGTGTCGTCAGTCCGATTTCCCTCAACCTTTCCTCGTACGACATTCCCCTGAGCTCTGGGACTAGCCTTGTTGCAAACCTTTGTAATTTCTCTAACTTCTTGACGTGCTTGACCAGGTGTGGGTTCCAGACTGGTGCTGCATACTCCAGTATGGGCCTAACATACACAGTGTACAGTGTCTTGAACGATTCCTTATTAAGGTATCGGAACGCTATTCTCAGGTTTGCCAGGCGCCCGTATGCTGCAGCAGTTATTTGGTTGATGTGTGCCTCCGGTGACGTGCTCGGTGTTATGGTCACCCCCAAGGTCTTTCTCCCTGAGTGAGGTCTGTAGTCTTTGTCCACCTAGCCTATACTTTGTCTGCAGTCTTCTTTGCCCCTCCCCAATCTTCATGACTTTGCATTTGGCAGGGTTGAATTCGAGAAGCCAGTTTCTGGACCACATGTCCAGCCTGTCCAGGTCTCTTTGCAGTCCTGCCTCATCCTCATCCGATTTAATTCTTCTCATCAGCTTCACATCATCTGCGAATAGGGACACTTCAGAGTCTATTCCTTCCATCATGTCGTTCGCATATATCAAAAATAGCACTGGTCCTAGAACTGACCCCTGTGGACCCTGCTCGTCACAGGCGCCCACTGTGATACCTCTTCACGTACCATGACTCATTGTTGCCTCCCTGTCAGGTATTCCCTGATCCATTGCAGTGCCCTCCCTGTTATATGCGCCTGTCCTCCAGCTTCTGCACTAACTCTTGGGGAACTGTGTCAAAAGGGCCCTTCTAGTTAGGAAAACGCAAA
>NC_069445.1:32011212-32043986 GCF_026875155.1 Cherax quadricarinatus | reverse complement strand
CATTTTTTTATCGTCGCTTGAGTGGGAAACGGATGGATGTAGCACCAAATAATATGTTTCGTTGGACAATAAAGCAGACTGTAAACGGATGGGGTTTTTAGGCGCCCTTATAAACACAAACTTTAAAAAATTTCAGGAACGTGACGGTAAGCTGTCCAATAAAAAAAGAGTTAGAAACAGAAATAAAAATAGCTAGAGCTTCATTTAAGGTTATTAATATAATATTAAAGGGAGGTTGCTAGTAAATTGCAGTAAATCAACCATTCAATCATTATGAAGCTGTGTGTTAGTCTGTGGTCAGTCAAACAAACGGGCCTCCACATGGATAAAATTGTCATTTTTTGTGGAAATTGGTGTCACGCCCCTTGTGCAGATATCCAGATCTAGCTAAAAGCAGTATTAAAACAGAGAAGTGTTTCTGGGTATGCCAAATGAGGAAAATTCGTGGACTAAAATCACAAGGGTATTAAAAAAGAGGACAACATCAAAGCTGCTTTCATAGAAAACCTGGAAGCTTTCTACAACAGATGGGAACATAAAAAGTCTGGGTGAATGGTACGCCCTTGATACTGGCCATGTAGTCACAAACTGTAAGGGGGAGGTGATGTCCTGGGAGACAGAAATTTATTTAAAGCTGGAGGTGCTGTCCTGGGAGACAGTAATGGTGAAGTGGAGGTGCTGTCCTGGAGACAGTAATGGTGAAGCTGGAGGTGCTGTCCTGAGAGACAGAAATGGTGAAGCTGGAGATACTGTCCTGGGAGACAGTAATGGTGAAGCTGGAGATTTTGTCCAGGTAGTCGGGAATTAAATCGCAGGAAGGAATACATATAAATGACCTCTAGGGGATGGGGGAGCCATAGTAGGGAAACAAGTGTAGTCAAAGATAAGATAAAACCAATATTGCAAACTAGAAATACCGCAGGAAATAGCAAAAAAGAGGACTCCAATAGCAATATGAGGAAAAATTTACCAAAAACAACTGGTGGGAGCTCCATTGTTGGTGCTAGGGAGGTTTAGAAGTAAGACGGGAAACAGCACCAACAGGGAATACAGTCACAGAAACCCAAGGCAAGCGGAAACCAAGCCTGTGCACATACTATGCACTTGGTATCTGCTGGGATGGGAAATCTGGAAAAACAGATGGGACGTGCAACTATGACCACACTAGAAATGCCATGCCCATATGACACAGGAAAATGCAAACTCCCTTCCTGTAAGCTTTTTCACCCTGAAAAAGTGTTTCCTCTTCAGTACAGGAAAGACTGTGCTATAACTTAAATTGCCAGGCATACCATCTAAGGGACAAAAAAATTACAAAACATCCAGGCCATGGGAAAAACCTGGGGAGCCACAGCCACTCAAGAGGGGGAGGTTTTTTAGTGCCAGGAAGGAAAAAAAACTGGCAGGAAATGGCAAAAATTTGTACACCAAATCCAGTCATTTCCCGGAGTGGAACCACAGTCGATGGCCTCCACTCCAAACAACAGAACAGATACAATGCCGGAAAAAAATCCCCCCCAGTTTCCAACAATACCACCAGTCCCATAACATTCTTCTTTGCAAATATACAGGGTCTAAAGCCCGCAACAAACAACAAATACCTTTCATCCGTGGACTGCTTGCAGAGGAAAAGGCAATGTTCGGGGCTTTCATGAGACCCACATAAAGGATCACTTGGACAATAAAATATGGATCCCATTACAACCTATACAGTTACAGAGTGAACAGGCAAAAGGGGGGGGTGGCCTGTACTTGCGAGTCACTTGTTTGACAGAACTGTTTAAATCCTCAAAGCGTAGTGGAAGTTTTAGCAGTAAAGGCGAGAACAAAACCCTAGTCATTGGGGTAGTCACAACCCCGGGATGCAACACCCCAGCAATTCCAGGAAAGCTTTAAAATTGACCACTTTGGAAAATCTTCCAGCTCCTGCACCCAACATCTTTTTCCTGGGGGATTCAACTTAAGGCACCTAAAAATGGAGGAAAAAACAAATAATATTGTTGCAGTATAACACCAGGAGGCGTTCTGATGAAAACTCAACTCACACGACTTTTAAATCTGCACAAAATTCAATTTAAAAACCAGCAAATAATGAGCCTACAGACTGGAAAATACACTAGACCTCATATTCACTAACAATGATGATCTGAAAGAAATGTCACCATATCAAAAACAATATACTCGATCACAACAAATTTTGGCTTCAGACATTTTGGGGGAGCCCCCCCGACAAAAAATGAGACAGCACGAGGGAGCATTCACCAAATTCAACTTAAATAACAAAAACATAAAGTGGGGGCCAATAAACCCAAATCCTAAACCCATATAAGCGGGAAGATAACTAAGCAACACAGACCCAAACTTATGCCTGAACAATTAATCGGGGGGCACTCGATGTATGACAAGGCTTTTTCCCCCTTTAAAAAAAAGGAGGAGTAATGTAAAATGAAAGAGACAGGGGCCCCTTTTCAGGGGCGGAAAAGAATAACAGAGCGGCTAAAAAAGGTCAATAATTCTGAAATGCGCGGGGGGCCTGGCAGAGAAATAGCAAGCACGAACTTTTAAACTAAAAGAAACCCTTTTGGAGTCGGAATCGCGGGAAGAATAAAAGTATAAAAGAAAATCGAAAAAAACCCAAAGATTTCTCTCCCAGCCAAAACAAAATGAAACAACGCCCATATTGGGCCCCACTTAAAAAAGATGGGGCCTACACGATGACAGCAAGAAAAAGAGTGAGCTACTCAAAGTCCCAATATGACTCCCGTTTTTTCAGCCGCTAACCCGACTGAAGTCAAGTCAAAATGAATTTTTTATAGAGAGCCACAAAATTTTTATTTAACACAACCTATCCGATTTACCTGACCCCAAATGCTTCGAACAGGCGATAAAGACATTTCCCATGCACTCTGCCCCAGGGGCCCGACTCTGGACTCTTGTTCATCAAACGCCCAAAAAGCCCCACACGGCCTTTTTTCCCTCCTATGGAGAGGGGGCATGGGCAGGGGGGGCGTCCCTCAGTTATAAAAAAAACAGACAAAACCCCACTCCCACAAAGGGGGCAGTAAAGCAAAAGCAAAAACTACAGACCAATGCACTAACATCCCCCATCATAAAAAACTTTTAAAAGGGGCCTAAGAACAAATTTTCCACCCCTCTTTGAAACCATCGTTAAAAAACCCCCAGGGAAATGGGTTTAGAAAAGGTGCCCTGTCTGTCTAACAATGGATCACTACGACAAGGTCCTAAATCACTAAAGACAAAAAGAATGCAGATGTAATATTACAGACTTTTGAAAAAGCCTTCGACAATGTGACCATGGCGTAATAGCGACAAAATGCGCGCTAAAGGGAAATAACAGGGAAAAAGTCGGTCGATGGATCTTAATTTCCTCCTAAAGAACACAAGGGGTATCGTAACAGAGTAAAGCCCGAGGCACTACGGTGAAAAGCTCTGTTCCACAAGGCACGTACTAGCTCCATCTTTTTTCCTCATCCCCATGCCCGACATAGACAAGGATGTCAGCCACGCACCGTGTTTTCCCTTTGCGTGCACCCGAAATCTGCATGACAGTGTCTTCCATTGCAGACATGAAAGGGCCCCAGGCGACTCAACAAATTTTAAATGGGGCAGAAAACAATTAAAGTTCAACGAGAAAAATTTTTCAATTACTCAATATGGAAAACTAGGAAATTAAATCTTATCAGAGTACAAAGCAAATTTTCTGGCCCAAAAAAAGCGAAACACCAACGTCAAAAACTGGGGGTGATTATGTCGGAGGGGTCTCACCTTCAAGGCCATAACTTTATCAATCGATTGCAGAAAATGACAGGGTGGATAATGAGAACCTTCAAAACTAGGGAGGCCAAGCCCATGATGACACTCTTCAGGTCACTTGTTCTATTCTAGGCTGGAATATTGTGCACTCTAACAGCACCTTTCAAGGCTGGTGAAATTGCCGACCTAGAAAATGTACAGAGAACTTTCACGGCGCGCATAACGGGATAAAACACCTCAATTACTGGGAGCGCTGAGGTTTCTAAACCTGTATTCCCTGGAACGCAGGAGGGAGAGATAATGATTATATACACCTGGAAATCTTAGAGGGACTAGTACCGAACTTGCACACGAAATCACTCACTACGAAAGCAAAAGACTTGGCAGACGATGCACCATCCCCCAATGAAAAGCAGGGGTGTCACTAGCACGTTAAGAGACCATACAATAAGTGTCAGGGGCCCGAGACTGTTCAACTGCCTCCAGAACACATAAGGGGGATTACCAACAGACCCCTGGCAGTCTTCAAGCTGGCACTGGACAAGCACCTAAAGTCAGTTCCTGATCAGCCGGGCTGTGGCTCGTACGTTGGTTTGCGTGCAGCCAGCAGCAACAGCCTGGTTGATCAGGCACTGATCCACCAGGAGGCCTGGTCACAGACCGGGCCGCGGGGGCGTTGACCCCCGAAACTCTCTCCAGGTAAACTCCAGCTCCTAAAGCGAAAGGTTTTCAGAGGGCTAAGTGGGTCACTAGGATTCTCAGGCCATAAGAAGTGGGTACAATCCCGGTCAGCCTCTTGTAAACCCACTCTTAGGAAAGCTTTACTTATGTTAGCAGTAAAGGCATAATCCTTCACTCTGAAATTTAATAAGATATCTTCTAATTTTTCCGTCAACGACTGACCTGTCATCAGTCAGTCATTTAAACTAGGTACATTTTTGTTATTCCTGGCACTACAATTAAGCACAATTCTCAGAGGAGTGGTTTTAGAATCCTTCTTCACTCCGTGATGTGGTAAATAGTGACCATAAATTTTGGCTTGCTCAGGAGGTACCTCTTCTATAAATTTATTAATTGATTGTTCAGCAATTATATCATTATAGGTAATTAACAATTCTGGTGTCTTACTCAGTCTGCAGAGCTGAGCCTTTAACTGCCCACATGCCATTCTGTAATTAGTGGGCAATTCTGGATAGTTCAGTCTCCACGGAAGTCGTACCCAGTATTGTCCAGATTCAAATTTTTCATCTCTCACGTATTGCTCCTGAGTAAAAGAATCATCTGGACTTTCTTAATTTACATTTATTCCAATGCTGTCTAATTCCCACAGTTTATGCACTGGGTCAACACCATCCTCTACGGAAGAATTATACTGGGGCACGACTTCATGAGTAAGACACACAGTTATGGTATTTGTAGTTTCCTCTAGTCATGAATTATTATTACGAGGAATCCTACCATACATTACATGGCCTCCTGCAGTCTTCAAAAGGGTGACACCACATTTCTTTACCATACCCTTTACAAAGGATGCATAATAGTCACTACCTATCAAAATATTTATTGGACCTACAGAATCATCACTTACCCCAGAAGGTGCTAAATTTACATTATGTGAAAGTCTTTCTGTAGCTTTGCTTAGCCCTACTGTAGATATTTTCTCTGGAAGTCTATCTACAATTACCGCATTAACACGTTTTTTCTCATTGCCCAACCTGACAGTTACATAAACAGTATCATACAATTGAGCCCTTTTATCCGAGAGAAAACCAGATAATTTTAAAATTGTGGGATCTCCCATCTGTACTTTCATTCCATCAAGACATTTACGTTTTATGAAAGTACGCTGGGATCCCTGGTCCAATAATGCATTTACATTTTTTGATTTATGCCTTTTATCATCAATTTTTACTTGTAACACAGGTAAGGCTACTTCAGCAAAACCATCATTATTAACATTAGCAGCAATTTTTACATTAGCTACTGTTGTGTCAGGATTGTCAACATTATCATTATTATCAACATTATCATATAGACCTTTACACATGACTATATGGTGTCTTCCTCTGTGACATTGATAACAGAAGTTTAATTTGGCATAACAATCCTTTACATTGTGATTACCCAAACACCTGATACATCTGTCAAGTTCCTCCAATCTTTCAACTTTATCATTCCATGAATTGTATGCATTGCAATTCTTAGAAACATGAGTACCCTTGTAGAAGAGACAATCTCTCCTTTCTTTGACTCGTTTCTTATTAACTGGGCTACTCTTAGGAGGGTACTTATTCTTCTTACCTTGTGGAGAATCATTATTTCTGATTCCTGCTACTTGATATGCACCTATGCAACTCTTTTTAGGAAATGAAATTTGATTGTTAACATTGGGATAATTTTTCCCTTTGTGAAACTTGACAGATACCTCAGAGTTATTATGTGTTGCATCTTTAAAATGAGTTGGTTGGCTGGTCTGCAACTGAACAATTAATTCTTGTAGACCTAGTCTTATTTCCTCCAGACCAAAATAACCCTTGTGATATTTATTCGAGATTCATTCAAGTGTTTTACAGCTTAATTTATTCTGTACCATGGCACTCAATAACCAGTCTGATTCCTTCAGATTATATTTATTACTTAAAGTTTTGAGAGTGCTCTCCAGTTTAACTCTAAACTGTTGTAATCCTTTGTAAGTGTGATCTGGAGATTTTAAATTAACAATGATATTCACTAGATCCAACCTACTTTGTTCTGTATTACCATAAGTGACTTTCAACAAGTCAACTGCTTCCTTGTAAGAGTCATCTACATTGGGAAAGGCTTCTATGAGTATGTGAGCATCTCCTCTTACCTGTCCTTTGAGGTAAAATAATTTAGTTACACAGGCTGTGTCACTCCTGTCATGCACAGCTGCTTTAAAAATTGACCAAAATTCCTCCCAATTTTCACCAGGATTAAATACAGGTAAACATAATTCTGGGAGTTTTGGCAAAGACATATTATTTGTTGGAGCAGACTGATTAACTGCCTGGTTTACACATTTTAATTTATTCAAGGCTTGACTTTTACAAGAAAGAATCTTTTCCTCTAATTCATAATACTGATTAATCATAAGATCTACCTCGGTCTCATCTACACAGTTTACTAATAAATCTCCTTCATATTTGTTGTAATATAATTTGTATGAATCATATCTATTCCCTAAAGCATCTAAATACATTTTTAAATCATCAGTATTCACAGTTTCTTGATTCATTAATTCCAAACATTTATTGTATGCTTTTGTTACATGCCCTTTTCTAGCTTGCAGTGATGCTTTTCTTGCTCTATATTCCATATGTTTGTCTTCTACATTAATTTCCTCATTTTCAGCCATGATGCAATGTATTAAATTCAACTTTATTAATAACACTGATTACAACTTACAACACTGATACAACTTACCTCTGAATAAATCCTAGCTACTTGAGCTTAGCAGTTACATGTAAGAAAATTATAATATAAATTTTAGCTACACTTGAGCTTAGCAATTACACATACTCTGATATAAATCTTGGCCAGAATTGGCTTATCAAAATTAATATTACACAAATATATTAATATAAATCCTTGCCAGAATTTGGCTTAGCAAAATTAATATTATAACAATATAATCTTTATCCACACTTGTCTTATCAATTACGCATACACTGATATAAATCTTGGCCAGAATTGTCTTATCAAATTAGTATTATACAAATTAATATAAACTTAGCCAGACTTGAGCTTAGCTTATCAAAATTAATATTGTAATTATTATAATCCACTACACATTAAGTAAATTTGTGAACTTAACATCCACCTCCTTCTGTCATTTCACATATAATTATTAAGTAATTAACTAATTAATGACTTCACTAATTACCTCCGGTTCAAGAAGGACCAACGGGCAAATTAAATATGGAAAATTGCATTTATCTGAATGTAACTCATTATATACATACCAGAAAATGATAACAAAGATAATTATTCTTTTATCAAGTTTACATAGACAAGTTAGGAATTTGGGACACCTAGGTCGCAAAAATGTTCCACATATCCTGACACCTACCACTGTCATATCCCACAAGTTTCTACTGGACCTATTAAATTAAATGAAATATACAACACCAGGAATACTGGTAAATACATAAATTTGTGGACTGTAATATTAAAAATTAAAGAATAATATATAGATATACACAATTACATACATAAAGAAAATATATCTTAACATTCACTCACCAATTTGACTGGAGATTATTGTGTCTATCATACTCAGAAAACCTACTCTAACTAAATCTATGAAAATAATGCTGGCCAGAATTAGCACACAAATCTTAGAGAGCTTATCTGAGTTTCCTGAGCTGTCTTGTCCATCGTCCTGAATATCTCAGTAATGCAGGGAATGCACATCCACCAATTGTCGCCTCCTATTGAGAGGTGTCAACCACAATTTTAACCTCTAGAGCACGAAAAATTTCTTCCCATTACACAACGTTTGTACAAAATTCAAAACCGAGATGGCGAGTCTCGTCTGTGCAGATGCAGGCTTTCCGTTTTCTTATGACATAAATATTATTAAATACAGTATGGCCATCTATTTACATATAAAATACTAGAATTTCTGGAAAAAAAGTACAGTATTTTCCACCAACGATAGAGTCCAAAGCTCATGTCATAAGTTACCTTTAAGTGCCAGTAGGATTGCTAACAATTCAGTTTGCAGTGTATACGCCCAAGTTGGTTAATTCTTATGCTAAACTCAACAATTTATTATCGTTTCTTAACTAGGGAGGTGTGCAACAAGAGCAGATGCAGCCCCTGCCAGAAGACTCTTGTTTAGATCCATCAGTGTATATAACTTGTGATAACTTATTACTACCACTAGGTGAGAAATTTCTTCTTGAGCAGTTACTTTAAAAGTGATTTAAGGAAGGGATTACTAGCAATGACTTCTGGCAGTATGTGATATTAAATGAGCACATCTTCCATGGAGGGGTGAAATGCTCTTGTTGCCTACAGTGATAACAGTTCATGCAGGTTATAAAACTTAATGCAGTTATCACGTTTTCACAATCCATTTAGATCTTTGGATGTTACCTCAGACACTTGGTAAGATTCATTGTGACAGTGGCTGGTTTCATTTCTTAACATTCTATTGCCAAGTCAGTGTTTACTCTCAACAATCCATCAATGATATTAGAAATACCAAGCTCCTTCCCCTCATATTAAGAACCCTTTGGTAGATTTGGACTGCGAAGAATAATTCTGAGAGCTTAATTTTGCATTAACTTAAGGTCGAGAGAACTTTTCTCTAGCTAATATCAACATGGGAGGCAGCATAATTAAGGGACCTAACATAGGCTTATGACATCATCTCACTATTCCACATTAGCACCATAGTTGGGTTGCAGGCCAGTACCAATTGAGAGCATTTAGCCTATCTTGCATTTTCTATTTAGTTTGTGGTAATCGTGGATTTGTTAAAGAGTACATCTACACCAAAGATATCTGTAAGTTTTTAACGAGCTAATGTTTTCACCCTGCAAGTAATGGGTGGGAGGGATGTCGTTTTGCTTGTTAATATCTTTGTTTTAGAGGAAGATATTGTGAGGCCTAGTCGATACCAATTGCTTGAACTTCATAATGTAATGGTGCTCATCTTAGCCCTTTGTATTATCATGAAATCATCAGCGTAGCTTATAGATTATGTTAGGTGAGGCAGGTAGAGCATTTAGGAGAGCATTAATCAGAAATGGAGAAGGAGGGGGATAAAATAGCATGGGACTGAAGAACTCCTCCCTGCGGTGTACCTAGGCGTACATTTTCTTTAGACTCACTTCTAAAGCCTTGTAAAGGACAAGGATACTGTATTTGACAGGATATCCCTATTATCCAGCAGAGTAAACTACCACTATATCATTCTTTGGTATAGTTCATGTAGTATAAGGGTTCTGTTCGCAATATCAAATGCAGATCTTACGTCAAGAAAAGTGGTAAAACTAGTAGAGGTGTGTGCAGTGAGAAAGCTGGAAATACAGTTCTGCACACTTTTACCTTTCATGAACCCATAAAGGTAGGGGGAAAGTTGGTGTCTGATTCTGTAGTACAGTCTGTTAAGTATCATTCTTTCAAAAGTTTTACAAAGACAACTAGTTAAGGAGATCGGTCTAAATGTATCAGGCTGTTGGGACTTAGGGATAGGCACAATGAGACTATTGGTCCAGAAAGTAGGAAGAATGCCCTCAATGTAACTGAGATTATACAGTGCCAAAAAAGGGTTATCAGGCACGTGCCTTAGAGTTCTGAGAATATCATAGGTTTTACCATCCTCTCCAGGAGCAGTTGATCGACCTTTAGTTAATGCATTATCTAATTCATACTCGGTAAAGAGGCAATCACTCTCATCAATATTTTGGCTCATAAAATTAATCAGTTTCAACATTTCTTCAGAAGTACTCTCTAAATTTTTTCTAATATGAGATGGAAGGTTTTCATGCCTGGATGTTTTGGACCAGTCATTTATGAGTTCATTTGCTTTTTCAAGAGGAAGGGATGAGCAACATTGCCAGTCTTTTTCCTTGTTATTTTATTTATACCTTTCCAAGTCAAACTTAAAGGGGTGGACCTATTTAATCCATTAACAAATTGTTCCCATTCCTGTTGTCTAAGTTCTTGCTTTCTATTTCTTGCATTTGTTAGTGCAGCTTGGAACGTTCTGAGCAGGTCTGAGGTTCTACATTCACGGTATGATTTACCAATCCTCCTAGATGCTGCATGTGTTAGATTGCGTAGGTCTGGATCATTACAGTATTTACATTGGTTTTTATTGTTATTTATAGTGGAGGGTCTTTGTTTCATATTCCTGCCCACTTGATCTGTGAGGACAGTGGTAACTAAATCATCATTAAATTTTTGTGTGCCAGTGGGCTCGTAATTCTTATATCATTGATCCAAGTGGTTAATAAAGTTGAGAATAAGTTTCCTCCTTCTGAATTTAGCTCCTTGATTGCTGGAGATATGATCAAGATTGACAGTTGTGAGTCTTGGGAAGTGATCAGATAGAAGATCATCAACTATTACAGAGTCATGCATCGTATATGATGTATTAAATCCAAGACACAGATCTAGTATGCCACCATCCCCCCAATGAAAAGCAGGGGTGTCACTAGCACGTTAAGAGACCATACAATAAGTGTCAGGGGCCCGAGACTGTTCAACTGCCTCCCAGCACACATAAGGGGGATTACCAACAGACCCCTGGCAGTCTTCAAGCTGGCACTGGACAAGCACCTAAAGTCAGTTCCTGATCAGCCGGGCTGTGGCTCGTACGTTGGTTTGCGTGCACCCAGCAGCAACAGCCTGGTTGATCAGGCGCTGATCCACCAGGAGGCCTGGTCACAGACCGGGCCGCGGGGGCGTTGACCCCCGAAACTCTCTCCAGGTAAACTCCAGGTAATATATGTGAGTAGGCTCAGTAGTGCCCACAATTCGAACATTATCATGCTCATTTAGCAATTTCACTAGTTTAGTTCCATTGGTGTTTGTTATAGACCCACCAATATTCTTATGTCTGGCATTAAAATCTCCAAGAATGATGGTAGGTTCACTATTGATGCGATCTGGTAAAGCATCAGGTCGAAGCTGGTTCGCTGAGGCATAGAGATTAAAAATGTTTATGGAAAAATCGCCTGCATATACTTTGACACCATGATACTGCATGTTAACTCGACTCTGCAAGGAAAGGAGTGAATGTGGCAAGTTCTTTCTGACATACATCACACAACAGTTGGTTGACCTTAGGTTATAAGCTGCATATCCAGGCAAGTTTGGTGGAGGTGCTCCATCTTTCAATCTACATTCCTGCAAACAGATGACATCAATATTCTTGGTTGCACTAATATGATGTAAGTCAGGCAACCGCTTCCTGATGGAAGCAATGTTCCATGAAAAGATTTTTAATGTATCCATTGTAGTGAGTTATTACAATCTCTTGCTCATAAGATGGTAAAACTATTATGCTTTGACTACAGTGTGCAGGCACTTAAGAGCAAATAGCATAGTTTGTACGTGTTTATCTTCAGGACCTTTATTTTTAAGCATTTTTCGGCATCTTGACAGCCAGTTAAAAGGCAAGTTTTAAAGGCAAGAGTCATGGGCTTCTTTCTCACAAATTGCTGGAAGCTGAACGGGGATTGCTGCACTTTTGACATCATCACCATGCTCAAGAGCATCATCCTGATTACATATATTTATTAAACTTGTCAGGATCTGTTCAAGATGCTCAATTTTTTTCTGAAAATTTGTTATAATACTCCAGGTAAACTACAGGTAATATAAGGAAGGTCAGGCGAATCCAATGCCTCTCCGGAGGATGGCACTTCTCCATCTGGAGGAGTGTTCACCAGTGCTGAGGAAAGTTTGGAGGGCTTCTGTGCAGGGGTTTGAATGAGCTTGCCTGAGCATATTAACCCCAATTAAGATATTTCTTTCAGTAACACGATCTCTGATGCTTGGAATATCAAGTTCTTTTTGCATATTTAAAATTTTGGCAGTACGAGGGCATCCTAAAATGATCCTTATTGCTTCGTTCTGCAGTTTTTCCAGCCATCCAAGCTTCCAGTCAGGCACAAGAGCAAGTAGTGGCGCAGCATAATCAACCAATGATCTAATATAAGCAAGATACATCATCTTCACAGTTTTAACATTAGCTCCATACCTGGGGTGAAACCCAGCCACAACTCCAAGTGCTCTCAGCCTTTCTTTGAATTGACGACAAAGTCTCGTTACAACAGGTCCAAGTAGTGGGACCTCAAAGCCTAGATCCCTGTATCTGCTTACATATTCTAAAAGTTAGTTTAATATGTTTATTATGCACCCCATACCCATCCTGTGGGCGGTGTCTAAAGATTACAGAGGTACATAATTGGTCCAGGGACTGGACTCCAAAGTTTTGATAGCTGAGCAAGTTACAGAGGTAATGAACTCACAATTTACAAAGGTAATGAACTCACAATTTACAAATGTAATGAACTCCAGGTAGGTCTGGTCACAATCATGACAAGTTACAAAGGTATTTACAGATTACAGAGGTACGTAATGGGTCCAGGGACTGGGCCCCCAAAGTTTTGATAGCTGAACTAGGTACACAGGTAATGAACTCACAAGTTACAAAGGTAATGAATTCTGTAAGAATGGTTACTTACCTTTATGCATAGCTACAATCATGAACAAATTATAGTGTAATGAGCAATTCACACTTCCACACCCGGTCACAACTGTAATGAGTTATTGGTGCAACTATTCTAGAAGAGACCCATTATGCAACTGGATCTGGCGAACTGTGCCTCTCTGTCGAGGAGGACGCCTATTGAGTATCTTTATTTTATCAGTAGAGATTATCAACCCCAGGTCCTGACACGAGACTGGTACATGATTAAGAATGTTTTTGGGCGTTGGAGAATCCGGTGGTGTGAATCATTATATCATCAGTAAAACTAATCATATAATGATGGGGCTGACTAGGCATAGCATTAAGTAATGCATTAATTAGAATATTGAACAGTGTGGGACTGAGCACACCTCCCTGTGGGGTTCCTAATTCAAAGTCTTTAGTTACACTTCTATGTCCCTGGAACAACACAGACGATTTTCTGTTGAACAGGTAATCTTTAATCCAGCGGAGAAGCCATCCTCAACATCCATTCTGGCAAGTTCACAAAAGATCACATGTGGGTTGGCTACATCGAAAGCGGTTTTAAGGTCAAGGAAGGTAGTCCCATGAGCTGTCAGTGTGCAGGTGAAAAGGGTGGCTATGCAAGATGCACGCTCCTTCCATGCATGAAACCATCCCAAACCGGGGGAGAAAAATTGTTTGATTTCTGTACATGAACAAATTAAAAAACATTCCCTCAAATGTTTTACACAACAGCTAGTAAGAATATTGGGCGAAATGCTTTTTGTTTTTTTTGGGGTTTGGGAAATTTGGGAATTTTTAGGCTGTTGGTCCAAGTTTGGAGGGAGCTCCCCATTACATAGCTCATGTTATATAATTAAAGTAATGGATTACCTGAAACTCGACCAGCATGTTGAAGTAATACCATCCTCCCGGGGGGCGACGGGGATTCCCCTTATTTAGTGCTGCATCAATTCATAATTAGTGAAAGGAAAGTTGCAGCCACTTCCCCCTTTCTGAGCATAAAGCAAAAAAAATCTCTCCCTTGCATCATATTTTTTCATTTAATTTCGCCTGTGTGGTACTGGGGTGATTGTCATAGCTAGAAAGTAGCAGCCCAAGCACTAACTCATTCGCCCGTTTAAGGGGTGAGGGGGCGCGATCTGCCCCCGTTCTGTTACCCTTAATTCTAAATTTTTTTTCCCCCCATGGGCCCGGGTAAGTGGGGTGTGAGCATTAAACCGTTGACAAATTTTTCCCCGTCTGTTTGCCGCAGCTCTGTCATACCTCTCTGGGAGCAGCAAGGGGAGTTTGGAAAAAAGCCCAGCATTCCCAAGGGGGAAAGATGTTTTTTGAATTAGACACATGTGCAATCTTGGGGATCTTTAAATTTAGGAAACGTTTTTGCCACAAATGTGGCTTCCATCAGTCCAAACAAATAAAAAAACTTGAAGAACAGAGGGGAATGAGGTAATCAGTCCCTCCCGCCCCTTTAGTCCCATGGGTCAGTCCATCAATTTGAATAGAATACGGCATAGACGGAAAGCACTTAAAACCGTAGGCAGGGAGGTGCAGCAGTCGAGGTGGTGTCACATTTCCCCAAAGTGGGGAAATAAAGGGCGTGCCCAAGGGGTTTTGGCAAGTGAAGAATTCCCCCAATATTAAAAACCCCAAGAAGTGCAGTTCCCGACAGGGTTGGGAGATGGGAAAGGTTTAGAGAACCGACATTTTTTGAATTAGACACATGCGCAACTCTTGGGTATCTTTATTGAGAAAACGTTTCGCCACACAGTGGCTTCATCAGTCCATACAAAGGAGAAACTTTTATAAGCAGCTTCTCCGCTCATATGCCGTATTCTATTCAAGATTGATGGACTGACCATATCGACTCAAGACTGATTACCTCATTCTCCTCCTGTTCTTCAAGTTTCTCCTTTGTATGGACTGATGAAGCCACTGTGTGGCGAAACGTTTCCTCAATAAAGATACCCAAGAGTTGCACATGTGTCTAATTCAACAACATGTCGGTTCTCTGAACCATTCATCTACGATGTTTTCTATAGGCTAGGCCTAGTCTGCGAGCAGTACGTTTCAGTGTACGAAGTTTAGAATCATTGTAATAAGTATGGTTTTTAAAGGAGGTGTGATTATTATGGAAGCTTGCTGGTTTAGAGTAGTAGGAGGTTTCAGTGACGGCTCTAAGTAGTTCTGAATACTGCTCGCAAGGTCATTGTTACAGGTCTCAACAGAGGAACACTCATAGGAATTATACCAGCCAGTCACATGTGCAACAAAGTCATCATGCTGATCAGTGGGAACATTAAAACGTTTCCGTTTAAATATCCCACCAAGAAGGGTAGTATTACCAATATCTAGTGAAGTTAGTCTAGGGAAATGATCAGACGCTATATGTTACAATGGAAGACTCACAGCTGGCAGAAGTAATGTTGAAGCCCAGACACAGATCAAGGACACCTCCATAGATATGTGTGGGTTCAAGGTCACCTACAATTTGCACATTATCATGACTGTTTAGAGTGACAACAGTTGATTGCCATTACGATTACCAGACTGTGAGTTTCCAATGCATCTGTGTCTCGCATTGTAATCACCAATAATAAGAGTAGGTTCAGAATGGGCACAAGTTGGGAGCTCCAAGTAATTAAACTTATCAGCATGAGCATACAAGTTAAATATGTTGAGAGCAAGTTCCCTATAATAAATACAACTCCGTGATTATTGTTAGCCCCTCTGTTTTCTTATGTGCAAGAAGTTGATGTGGGAAGTGATTTTTAATATATAAACACAAGATTATGTGCAACAAATGATGGTAATTTAGGGGTTGGGATTTTTCAGGGACTCTGCACTCCTTCAGACACACAACATCAATGGCTTCATGTTACTTTATTGAAATGAGGTCAGGAAGTCTTTTTTTAAGTGATTCAATATTCCAGCTTAATTAAAAGTTTTATACAGTTTTGATCCATTATAGAAGTCCTGGGATCTTGTTGATTTTTTCCTCAGTCATAATGAAAAAATTTTTTTTCGATATAAATTACAAACCTTATCAGTGTCCAACAGAGGTGTTTACTCCTGTCTAAGTCACTTCCAGTTGTAAGGCCTCGTGGGAAGTCTCTGTATACTCAAGCCACGAACGCTGTTCATGTGTGAATTGTATGATAGGTGACACCATCACTCACATTACCTCCCCACTAACATTACAAGCATTCACTATAACTGCCTGACCCACACCACTACTCAACATTGTGTTCATTACATTTATCATCAGTATTGTATTCAACATTAATTCAATGTGGTTTAACCTCATCACACTCTGCACCACCACTTATATTACGCTCATCACTATTACTACATTACATAGACACCACCGCTCTCATCACACTCAGCACCACCACTTATATTACACGACATCACTATTACAACATTAAGACACCACTGCCCTTCATCACACTCTGCACACCACTTATATTGCACTTATAACTATACTAACTTATAGACACACTGCCCTCATCACACTCTGCACCACCACTTATATTACAACTCATCACTATTACTAACATTATAGACACCACTGCCCACACATCACACTCTGCACCACCACTTATAATTGCACCATCACTATTACTAACATTATAGACACCACTGCCCTCATCACACTCTGCACCACCACTTATATTGCACTCATCACTATTACTAACATTATAGGACACCACTGCCCTCATCACACTCTGCACCACCACTTATATTACGGTCATCACTATTACTAACATCATAGACACCATTGCCTTCATTATGATGCTCACTACAGTTACCAACACAAGTATTATATTCGTCATTACTGTAATTAAGAACACCACCACCACCTTGTTCAGCAACTGTATACTTGCTTTCACAAATTGTGACAATCTTGTTACTGGTACACTCTACACATCTTTCCTTGAGTTGTTCAAGTTGTTGTTTCAGGAGAAATTGTTGTGTTTCCAGTACCCTTATGCGCGACATCAGGTTGAGTACCACAATTCAAGTAAATTCAGTTCAAATTCAAAGTTTATTCTCTATAAGGATTACAATGCTGAGTTTACAGAATTTGATTATTGTGTGGTTTACATGTAGTAAAATAATAATTACAGAGTGTACCACTAGAACACCTAGCATGGCTAGGCATTTAGGGCAGACTTAGTTAAATTCTTAATTTTAAAATATTACAAATTATGAGGTAAGTTGGTATTATGGCTAAGTGACTAAATACTAGTTTGTGAGTTTAGCAATGTGAATGCTTTTGTTTTGGCACAGTACATAGTTTCTGTATTGGAGTATCACAGGATTCATTATTTTAAGATTGAGATTAATATTTCTCTTTATGGTCAAATGGGTGAGTGAGTGTAAGTGTGAACCACCAGGTGGTATTCGTGTAGTTAGTTGACGGGGTGTATCAGGGAGATAAGATGTTTTCTAATGGTAGTTTTGAAGGTGATGAATGTGTCTGCAGTTCTAGAGTTCTCAGGTAGGGTGTTCCAGATTTTAGGGCCTTTGACATACATTGAATTTTTGTAAAGGTTTAGTCGGACATGGGGAATGTCGTAGAGATGTTTGTGTCTGGTGTTATGCATGTGGGTTCTGTCACAACTATCAAGAAAGTGTTTTAGGTCAAGGTTGATATTGGAGTTTAAGGTCCTGTAGATGTAGATTGCACAGTAGTAAGTGTGGATGTACTGAACAGGGAGTAAGTTTAGATCTATGAAGAGTGGGGAGGATGTGTTGTCAGGGATGGGATTTAGTGATTATTCTTACTGCAGCTTTTTGTTGGGTTATTATTGGCTTTAGGTGTGTTGCTGCAGTTGATCCCCAAGCACAAATAGCATAGGTGAGGTATGGATAAATAAGTGAGTGGTATAGTGTGAGAAGGGCATTTTGCGGCACGTAGTATCGTATCTTGGAGAGGATCCCAACCGTTTTGGATACTTTTTTGGTATGTGTAGGATATGGGTGCTGAAATTCAGGTTGTTGTCAAGGTATAGGCCTAGGAATTTGCCCTCATTATGTCTGGCAATTAGAATGTTGTCGATCTTAATGTTAATTTGTGCATCTCCTGCTCTGCTACCAAACATAATATAGTAGGTTTTGTCAGTGTTAAGCATAAGTTTATTGGCTGTCATCCAAGTCGATATTTTGATCAGCTCCTCGTTAACAATGGTGTTGAGGGTGGCAAGATTAGGGTGAGAGATGACATAAGTCGATCAGCAAAGAGAATGGGTTTCAGGTGTTGAGATACGTTTGGAAGATCATTGATGTATATGAGGAAGAGCAGAGGACCATGGACACTTCCCTGCGGAACTCCAATATCAAGTGGCCGTGTTGTTGATGCTGTGTCTTTAATGGTGACATACTGATACCTATTAGTAAGGTAAGATTTGAAATAAGCAAGCGCATGGCCTCTTATACCGTAATGGTCAAGTTTGTGGAGTAGGATGTCGTGGTCTACTGTGTCAAAAGCTTTTCTTAGGTCAATAAAAATTCCTAGTGGATATTCCTTATTTTCCAATGCTGTGTAAAGCAGATCTAGCATTTTTATGATTGCATCATTAGTGCTTTTATTTTTCCTGAATCCAAATTGGCGGGGTTGAGTATGTTTTGTGCCGTTATAAATGAATATAGTCTCCTGTGCAAGAGTTTCTCAAAGATTTTGGACAGCAATGGTAAGTTTGATATTGGCCTATAGTTGTTTAAGTCTGTAGGGTCACCACCTTTATGTATTGGTGTAACCCTTGCCATCTTGAGTAGTTTTCGGGAAGGTGCTAGTTTCTAGTGACTTGTTAAAAAGTAATGAAATAGCATGCGAAAGGACATGGGCCGCTCGTTTGTACAGTAATGGTGGGACATGAGACAGATTCCCTGATTTATTTTAAGTGACTTTATAATCTCGGTGACTTCCATGGCTCAGTTGGTGCAAGATAGAAGGAATTTGGGAAATTCCCATCTAGGTAGTCCCCGGCATGGCATTGGTATGTGGGATTTTATTGGCGAGATTAGATCCTATGTTTGAGAAGAAGTCGTTTATCTTGTTAGCTGTGTCAGTGGGATGTAGTGGTGTTTCATTAGTTTAGTTAGGACAATATTCTTGGTTTCTTTCAGTTTGTGGGTCCCTAGAATCTGAGAGAGTGTTTTCCAGGACTTTTTTATATCTCCTCTAGTGTCTGTGAATCTACTGGAGTAGTATAGTTGTTTGGCTTTCTTTATTACTTTGGTGAGGACTGATGAATAGTGTTTAAGAATATCTTTGTGTATTAAGCCATGTCTATATTGCTTTTCATATTGGTGTTTCTTGTCAATGGATTTCAGAATGGTGCTAGTTAGCCATGGGCAACCAAGCCGTTTGTTTGTGATTGTTTGTGATCTGTTTCGTTTTTATAGGACAATGTTTGTTGTATAGTCTAAGTAATTTGTTAAGAAAAATGTCTGTCCCAGTCATCAATACCATTGGCCTTGGAGATTCTGTAGGCCAGTCAACAGTCTCTAGGTCAGCTGTGAACTTCCTTATTGAGGCTTCATCATGGAGTCTAAATAAGACTTTGTTGTATTCAAGTGGTGGTTTACTAATGTTTGTCAGGAGGAAGGTAGGGTAGTCGTCTGTAGTGCTATCTGTGATTATCCCTGATTTAAGGGGGGCTAGTATATTGGTCCATATGTGGTCTATCATGGTTGCACTTGTCTCAGTGAGCAAGACTTGGAATGGGCTGCACAAAGCAATACAAAGTTTAATGTAGAACAAATTTAAATTACTCTTCAATGAAATACTCGAGGAAATCAAAACTTTATCGGAGTATAAAACAAGTTAGAACAACACAATAGCGAGAAAAACTAATGCCAAGGACCACAGTGTTATAATGTCGGAGGATCTCACTTTTAAAGATCACAACAATGTATCTACCACATCTGCTAGGAAAATGACAGGATGGATAATGAGTACCTTCAAAACTAGGGATGCCAAGTCCATGATGAGATTAGATTTTGCCACCGAAGTGGCTAGTTTATTGTACACCCCATATCCATCCTGTAGACGGTAGCGCAAGAGCATATGGATACACAAAATGCCTAGGAACTAGCCCCAAAAGGTTAACAGGTGTATGTATGGGTTTATATCTAAATATCTATAGTTCACTTATCTGTTACGAGCAAATTTAGGAAATTTTCTTATTATATCTGGTATCTTATTTTCATTAATATGATATCTTGACATGTCACATAGGTTATTATACTGTCTGTCTCTGTATTCCTCAATAAGTGGACAATTAAGCACATAGTGTTCAAGACAGTGACCATATTGCTGGTCACATAATTTGCATTTAGTTTGATCATCATCTGTGTGTCTCCCAAACTGCCAGAAGTACTTGTAACCAAGCCTAAGTCTGGCCACCACATCAGTCAGCCTGTTCACATTGCAAGTTGCTCCATAAACATACTTATCCACGTTCATGTTATCATAGTGGGTTATAGATCTACTCAAGCTTTTAACTACATTCCTATAACAATCATTTTCATTATTTACTTTTCTCCTAATATTATTCCTAATGCTAGACACAGATATACCCAAGTTATATTCTACATTCCCCTTCTGAGTACTCTTCTTGGCTAACATATCAACTTTATCATGAAGGAGTAATCCAATGTGTAATGGGATCCATAGAAATTGTACATTAATTCCTTCATCCAGGATTTTGAGTATCTATACCTGGCTTCTCCAATTAGCATGTTGTTGGAGTCATTATAGGAGTCAAGAGCCTTCAATGATGACATAGAATCGGTAATGATGATAGAGTCAAGCTCAGTGTCATAAGTTAGCTTTAGTGCCAGAAGGATTACAAACAATTCAGTTTGCAGTGTAGACGGCAAGTTGATAATTCTTATGCCTACTCACAAATTTATTATCGTTCTTTACTAGGGAGGTGGCAACAAGAGTAGATGCAGCCATGCCAGAAGACTCCTGTTTAGATCCATCAGTGTATATAACTTGTGATAACTTATTACTACCAGCAAGGTGAGAAATTTCTTCTTGAGCAGCTGCTTTAACAAGTGATTTAAGGAAGGGATTACTAGCAATGAGCTTCTTGGGAGGGACTTGCAGGTATGTGATATTAAATGAACACATCTTCCATGGAGGGATGAAATGCTCTTCTTGTCTACAGTGATACAGTTTAAGCAGGTTATAAAACTTAAAGTAATCGCACGTTTTCACAATCCATTTAGATATGTGTGTATTTACTTCTAGACACTTCGTAAGATTTATTGTGACAGTGCCTGGTTCATTTCTTAACACTCTAATACCGAGTACAGTGTTATTCTCAACAGTAACATCACTGATACTAGAAATACCAAGCTCCTTCCTCATATTAAGAACCTTTGTAGATTTGGGACAGCCGAGAATAATTCTGAGAGCTTCATTCTTCATTAACTCCAAAGGTCGGAGAGAACTTTCTCTAGCTAATATCAACATAGGAGCAGCATAATCAATTAAGGACCTAACATAGGCTTTGTACATCATTCTCACGATTCTCACAATAGCACCATAGTTGGGGTTGCAGCCAGCAACATTAGCACCATAGTTGGTGAGCCACAACTTAGCACCATAGTTGGGGTTGTAGCCAGCAACATTAGCACCATAGTTGGGGTTGTAGCCAGCAACAGCTTTGAGAGCATTTAGCCTAGCTTTGCAATTCTTATTTAGTTGTGGTTTAGTGGATTTGTTAAAGGGTACATCTACACCAATGTTTTCACCCTGCAAATAGATAGGTGGGGGATGTCTTTTGCTTGTTAATATCTTTGTTTTAAAGGAAGATATTATGAGGCCTAGTCGATTACAAGTTGCCTGAACTTCATTAAGAATGGTACTCATCTTCCTATGCCCTGTTGTATGTATCATGACGTCATCAGCATAGCTTATAGCTATATGTTTAGGTGAGGCAGGTAGAGCATTTAGGAGAGCATTAATCAGAATATTAAATAGCATGGGACTAAGAACTCCTCCCTGCGGTGTACCTAAAGACATTCCTTTAGACTCACTTCTAAAGCCTTCTGTTAAGTATCATTCTTTCAAAAGTTTTACAAAGACAACTAATTAAGGAGATCGGTCTAAATGTATCAGGCTGTTGGGACTTAGGGATAGGCACAATGAGACTATTGGTCCAGAGAAGTAGTTAGAACTCCCTCAGTGTAACTGAGATTATACAGTGCCAACAGAGGGTTATCAGACACGTGCCTTAGAGGTCTGAGAATATCATAGGTTATACCATCCTCTCCAGGAGCAGTTGATCGACCTTTGGTTAATGCATTATCTAATTCATACTCGGTAAAGAGGCAATCACTCTCATCAGTATTTTGGCTCATAAAATTAATCAGTTTCAACATTTCTTCAGAAGTACTCTCTAATTTTTTTCTAATATGAGATGGAAGGTTTTCATGCCTGGATGTTTTGGACCAGTCATTTATGAGTTCATTTGCTTTTTCAAGAGGAAAGGGATGAGCAACATTGCCAGTCTTTTTCCTTGTTATTTTATTTATACCTTTCCAAGTCAAACTTAAAGGGGTGGACCTATTTAATCCATTAACAAATTGTTCCCATTCCTGTTGCTAATTCTTGCTTTTTATTTCTTGCATTTGTTAGTGCAGCTTGGAACGTTCTGAGCAGGTCTGGGGTTCTACATTCACGGGATTTTACCAATCCTCCTAGATCGCATGTTTTTGTTTGGCACAGTACATAGTTTCTGTATTGGAGTATCACGGGATTATTTTTTAAAATTTGAGTTAAATTTCTCTTTATGGTCAAATGGGTGAGGAGGTAAGTGTAAACCACCAGGGGGTATTTTGTATTTAGTTGACGGGGTGTATCAGGAGATAAATGTTTTCTAAGGTAGTTTTGAAGGGATAAATGTTCTCAGTTCAGAGTTCTCAGGTAGGTGTTCCAATTTTGGGGGCCTTTGACATACATTGAATTTTTGTAAAGGTTTAGTGGGGACAGGGGGAAATGTCGTAAGATTTTGTTCGGTGTTAGCTTTGGGGGTTTCGTCAAAAACTATCAAGAAGTGTTTTAGCAAGGTTGATTTTGGGAGTTTAAGGCCTGAGATTTTGATTGCCCAGTAGTAAGTTTGGATGTACGAACGGGGAGTAATTTAGATCTATGAAGAGTGGGGAGGATGTGTTGTCGGGGATGGGATTTAGTGATTATTTTTTACTGCGCTTTTTTTTGGGTTATTTTTGGCTTTAGGTGTGTTGCTGCAGTTGATCCCCAAGCACAAATAGCATGGGTAGGTAGGGAAAAATAAGTGAGGGGTATAGTTGAGAAGGGCATTTTGGGGCACGTGTATCGTTCTTAGAGGACCCCAAACCCGTTTTGGATATTTTTTGTTATGGGATAGGGGTCAAAATTCAGTTTGTCAAGGAAAGGGCCTGGGAAATTTGCCCTCTTTATGTCTGGCAATTTGGTGTTGTCATCAATGTTAATTTGTGCATCCCCTGCTCTGCCCCAAACAAAATATAGTAGGTTTTGTCAGTTTTTAACATAAGTTTTTTGGGCTTCATCCAAGTCGATTTTTTACACCCTCTTTAAAAATTTGTGTTGAGGGTGGCAAGATTGGGGGAGAGATGACATAATTTTATCAAAAAGAGAATGGGTTTCAGGTGTTGAGATACTTTGGAAGATCTTGAGATATAGGAAACAGAGGCCCATGGAACTTCCCGCGGAACTCCAATATCAAGTGGCCGTTTTTATGCTTTTCTTTAATGGACATACGATCCCTTTTAAAAGTAATAAGATTTAAATAAGCAAGCGCAGGCCCTTTTAAACCCGAATGTCAAGTTTGTGGAGTAGGATGTCGTGGTCTACTGTGTCAAAAGCTTTTCTTGGGTCAAAAAAAATTCTATGGATATTCCTTTTTTTCCCAATGCTGTTAAAGCAGATCTATTTTTTATGATTGCATATTAGTCTTTATTTTTCCTGAATCCAAATTGCAGGGGTTGAGTAGTTTTGTGCCTTTATAAGAATATAGTCTCCTGTGCAGATTTCTAAAAGTTTTTGGAAGCAAGGGTAAGTTTGATATTGGCCTATGTTGTTTAATCTGTAGGGTCACCACCTTATGTTTTTGGTGTAACCCTTGCCATTTTGGGTATTTCGGGAAGGGCAGTTTCTGGGATTTGTTAAAAGTAATAAAAAGCAGCAAAAGGACATGGGCCCTCGTTTTACGTAATGGGGGGACATGAGACAGACCCCGATTTTTTTAAAATGTTTTATAATCTCGGTGACTCCAGGGGCTCAGTTGGTGAAGATAAAGGAATTTTGGGGAAATTCCCATTAGGTAGTCCCCCGGCTGGCTTTGGGTATGGGGGATTTTTTTGGCGAATTAATCCTATTTTTGAGAAAATCGTTTATTTTGTAGCTGTTCAGTGGGATGTAGGGTGTTTCATTAGTTTAGTTGGGACAATATTCTTGGTTTCTTTCATTTTTGGGGGTCCCTGAATCTGAGAGAGTGTTTTCCAGGACTTTTTTATATCTCTCAGTGTCTTAAAATTATGGAGTTAAGTTGTTTGGTTTTCTTTAATTATTTTGGGAGGACGTTTAATGTTTTAAAATATCTTTGTTTTATTAACCCCATGTCTATATTGCTTTTCAATTTTGTTTTTTGTCAAGGATTTCAAATGGTGCTTTACCAGGGGAACCAAGCCGTTTTTTTGTAAACTTTTCTTTTTTAAGGGAAAATGTTTGTTGTAAGTTAAGTAATTTGTTAAGAAAAATGCGTCCAGCCAATACCATTCCCCTTGGAAAATTCTGTGGGCCCATAACAGTCTCTAGGTCAGCTGGAACTTCCTTATTGAGGCTTCATCAGGGTCTAAATAAGACTTTGTTGTTTTCAAGGTGGTTTACTAATTTTTTGTCAGGAGGAAGTAGGGTAGTGTCGTATTTGCTATCTTGATTTCCCTTTTTTAAGGGGGGGGCTAGTATTTTGGGTCCATAGTGGTCTATCGGGTTCCCTTTCTCATGAGCAAGATTGGAAGGGGCTCACAAAGCAATACAAAGTTTAATGAAAAAATTTAAATTACTCTTCAATGAAAACCGGGAAATCAAAATTTATGGGAGTAAAAAAAACAAGTTGAACAAACAATAGCGAGAAAAACTAATCCAAGGCCCCAGTTTATAAGTGGAGGATCTCACTTTTAAAGACCCAAAACAAGTACACCACACCTGGAAAATGACGGGATGGATAATGAGTACCTTCAAAACTGGGGTGCCAAGTCCATGAGAATTAGATTTTCCCACCGAAGTGGCTATTTATTGTACACCCCATACCCCCATCCTGTAACGGTAGCGCAAGAGCATAGGGATACACAAAATCCCTAGGAAAACTGGGCCCCAAAAAAGGGGTTAAAACAGGTGTTTTATGGGGGTTTATATCTAAAAATCTATATTACTTATCTGTTACGAGCAAATTTTGGAAATTTTCTTATTATATCTGGTATCTTTTTTTCATTAATTGATATCTTCATGTACATAGGTTTTTTTACTGTCTGTCTTGTATTTCCCCAAAAGTGGACAATTAAACACATAGGTTCAAGACATGACCATATTTCTGGGGCACATAATTTGCTTTAGTTTCATCATCTTGTTCCCCCAAAAAGCCAGAAGACTTGTAACCAAGCCCAAGTCTGGCCCCCACATCATCAGCCTGTTTACATTTCAAATTGCTCCATAAACTACTTTTCCCCGTTTATGTTATCAAATGGGTTATAGATCTACTCAAGCTTTTAAAATACATTCCTTAAAAAAATCATTTTCATTTTTTCATTCTCCAATATTTTTCCTAATGCAACACAGTATACCCAATTTTTTTCTACATTCCCCCTTTTATACTTTTTGGTAACAATCCCAAATTTATCATGAAGGAGTAATCCAATTTTAAGGGGTCCATAGAAAGTACATTAAATTTCCCTTATCCAGGGTTTTTGATATCTATACCTGGGTTCTCCAATTTGCTGTTTTGGAGTCATTATAGGAGTCAAAAGCCTTTAATGTACAAAAATGGGAATGATGATAGATCAAAACCCAGTGTCATAAGTTAGCTTTAGTGCCAAAGGTTACAAACAATTCAGTTTGCAGTGTAGACGGGAAGTTAAATTTATGCCAATCAAAAAATTTATTATCGTTCTTTATAGGGAGGTGGCAACAAGAGTAGATGCACCATTCAAAACCCGTTTAGATCCATCAGTGTATATAACTTTGATAACTTAACTACAGCAAGGGAGAAATTTCTTTTTGAGCAGCTGCTTTAACAATGATTTTAAAAGGGGTTTCTAGCATACTTCTTTTGGGGGGGACTTGCAGGTATGTGATATTAAATGAACACATCTTCCATGGAGGGTGAAATCTCTTTTGTCTACAGTGATACAGTTTTAAACAGGTTTTAAAAAATTAAAGTAATCGCACGTTTTTACAATCCATTTAGATATTGTGTATTTTCTTTAGACATTTGAAATTTTTTGTGAAAAGTGCTTTGGTTTTTTTTTAACACTCTAATACCCAGACATGTTATTCTCAACAGAACTCACTGAACTAAAATACCCAATCCTTTTCCCCATATTAAAAACCTTTTTGATTTGGGACAGCCGAGAAAAATTCTGAAGCTTTATTCTTATTAACTCCAAGGGGCGGAAGAACTTTTCTAGCTAAAATCACATAGCACATAATCAATTTGGGCCTAACATAGGGTTTGTACATCATTCTCACGATTCTACAATAGCCCATATTGGGTTGCGCCAACATTAGCACCATAGTTTTGGGGTTTTAGCCAGCAACATTAGCACCATAGTTGGGGTTTTTACCAGAACAGTTTGAAGCATTTACCTAGCTTTGCAATTTTTATTTAGTTGTGGGTTTTGTGGGGTTTGTTAAAAAGGTACATCACACCAAAGTTTTCACCCTGCAAAAGATAGGGGGGGTGTCTTTTCTTTTTAATACTTTGTTTTAAAGAAGATATTATGAGGCCCCCGATTACAAGTTGCCTAACTTCATTAAGAATGGGATCACTTCCTATGCCCTGTTTAGTATATGACTCATCAGCTAGCTTATAGCTATATTTTAGGGGAGGCGGTAGAGATTTAGGGGAGCATTAATCGAATATAAATAGCTGGGACAAGAACTCCTCCGCGGTGTACCCCAAAAAAAATTCCTTTTGACCCTTCTAAAGCCCTTCTGTTAATATTTCTTTCAAAATTTTACAAAGACAAATAATTAAGGAATCGGCTAAAGTACGGGTGTTGGGGCTTTGGGATAGGCACAATGGACTATTGGGCCAGAGAATAGTTTGAACTCCCCCAAAGTAACTGAGTTATACAGTGCCCAAAAGGGTACGACACGTGCCTTTGAGGTGAGAAATCATAGTTTTTACCCCTCTCCAAGCATTGATCGACCTTTGGGTTTAAGCTTATCTAATTCATACCGGTAAAGAGGCAAACACTCTCCATATTTTGGGTCATAAAAAAACAGTTTTAACATTTCTTCAGAAGTACTCCCCTAATTTTTTTCAATAGAATGGAAGGGTTTTTATGCCGGTGTTTTTTGGGCCAGTCATTTAAGTTCATTTGCTTTTTTAAGAGGAAAGGGATACAACATTGCCAGTCTTTTTCCTTGTTATTTTTTTTAACCTTTCCAAGTCAAACTTAAAGGGGTGGACCATTTAATCCATTAACAAATTGTTCCCATTCCTGTTGCTAAGTTCTTGCTTTCTTTTTTCTTGCATTTGTTAGTGCAGCTTGGAACGTTCTGAGCAGGTCTGGGGTTCTACATTCACGGTTGTTTCCCAAATTTCCTCCTAGATGCTGCATGTGTTAGATTGCGTAGGTCTGGATCATTATAGTATTTACATTGGTTTTTATTGTTATTTATAGTGGAGGGTCTTTGTTTCATATTCCTGCCCACTTGATCTGTGAGGACAGTCTCAATATTGGAAACTAAATCATCATAGAATTTTGGTGTGCCGATGGGCTCGTAATTCTTATACCTTCCATGATTATTCTCTTCAAATCGCTGGAATATTGCTGTATACTAACTGCCCCTTACAAGGCAGCAGAAACTGCAGACCTGGAAACTATACAGAGAATTTTGACTGCACATATAAGTACGATAAACCGTCTAAATAACTGGGAATGGTCGATGTCACTTGATTTCTACTCTCTGAACATAGGCAAGACTGATACATTATAACATATCCTTGGAAAATCCTAGAGAGACTTATCCTAAATCTGCACATGTAAATCACTCCCTACGAAAACAGGTGCTCCACGAGTGTGCTAAGAGACAACCAGTAAGTGTCAGGGGCCCAAGACTGTTCAATTGCCTCCCACATAATAAGGGGGATTACCAACGACCCCTGGCTGTCTTCAAAAAAGAGCTGGAAAGACACATAATATCAGTTCCTGACCAGCCAGGCTGTGGCTCGTACGTCGGTTTACGTACGGCCAGTAGTAACAGTCTGGTTGATCAGGCCCTGATCCACCGCGAGGCCTGGTCAAGGACCGGGCCACAGGGGCGCTGACCCCCGAAAGCCCCCTTCAGGTATACTCCAGGTATATCTACACCTGAATAAACTTACCAAGGAAACCACAAACACACATAGCAGTTAAAACACAAGCATCCTTAATTCCTTAATTTTTTTTTTGTTAGCACCGTCGTTGATGAAATGCAAGGGTCCCTCTTCCCCAATATTGGGCACATGCGATAAATTCCCTAATTTCCATATTATCTTTCAAGTTTTAGATTCGATTAATATCATTATTATGTACCCCATACCCATCTTGTGGGTGGTAGGCACCCCATACCCATCCCGTGGGTGGTAGGTACCCCATACCCATCCTGTGGGTGGTAGGTACCTCATACCCATCCTGTTGGTGGTAGGTACCCCATACCCATCCTGTGGGTGGTAGGTACCCCATACCCATCCTGTGGGCGGTAGTCAAAAGATTACTGAGGTACATAATGGGTCCAGGGACCGGGCACCAAAATTTTGATAGCTGAACAAGTCACAGTTTACCTGGAGTTTTACCTGGGGGAGAGAGTTTCGGGGGTCAAACGCCCCCGCGGGCCCGGTCTTGTGACCAGGCCTCCTGGTGGACAGCGCCTGATCAACCAGGCTATGCTGCTGGCTGCACGCAAACCAACGTACGAGCCACAGCCCGGTGATCAGGAACTGACTTTAGGTGCTTGTCCAGTGCCAGCTTGAAGACTCCAGGGGTCCTTGGTAATCCCCCTTTAGTGTGCGGGGAGCAGTTGAACAGCCGGGCCCCTGAACTTTTTGTATGGTCTCTTAACGTCTAGGACACCCCTTTTTTTCTTTGGGGGGGAGTTGCATCGCTGCCAACTTTGCTTTCGAGGATGTTTTTTTCATGTGCAAGTTGGGTCAGTCCCCTAGGTTTTTCCGGGTGTATAAAATCATGATCTCTCCCTCCTGCTTCCCACGGAAACAGGTTTAAAACCTCAACCTCCCAAAAATTGAGTGTTTTTATCTCCGTTATGCGCGCCGTGAAAGTTATCTGTACATTTTTCTAGGTGGAAATTTTTCACCGCCTTAAAAAGGGCGTTAGATGCAGCAAAATTCCGCCTAAATAGAACAATGACCTGAAGAGTTCATCAGGTTTGGGCCTCCCATTTTGAAGGTTCTCTTTATCCACCTGTCAATTTTTACAGATGCATTGATACAAGTTAGGTCCTTGGGGGAAAAATCCCCAAACACTCCCGGGCTTTGACGTTGGTGTTTCGCCTATTTTTGGGCCAAATTTTTGTTTTGACTCTGATGAAGTTTTAATTCCTCATTTTTTACCATTCGAGAAATTTGAAATTTCCTTTGTTGAACTTCATATTTTTTTCTGCCCCCTGAAGATTTGTTGATTTCCGCCGGAGCCTTGCAGTGCCAATGGAAACACTTCATCAATTGGGGTTTTCACTGCAAAGGAAGACACGGTGCGGGGCGACTCCTTGTCTAGGTGGGAAATGGGGAAAGGAACAAAGGGACTAACTGGCCTTGGGGAACAAGCTTTTCACCCCGTAGCGCCTCGGACTTTACCTTTGCGACTCCTCTCTGTGTTCGTTAGTGGGAAAAATTAAGACCCATCGCCGACTTTTTCCTGTTTAACCTTTAGCACGCATTTTGTGCCTATTACCCATGGCACACTTGTCGAAGGTTTTTGCAAAGTCTGTAAATTACATCGCATTCTTTTTGTCTTCTAGTGCATTTAGGCCCTTTGTCGTAGGATCCAATAGTTGAGACAGACAGGACGACTGTTTCAAAACCCATTTTGCCTGGGTTGTGTAACGAGGGGTTTTAAGGGTGGGATCTTGCTTCTTGGCCCCTTTCAAAGATTTTTATATAGGGGAATTTATGCTACTGGTCGTATTCTTTGTTTTTGTTTTTAACTGCCCCCTTTGGGAGTGGGGCTATGTCTTTTTTTTAGTAACTGAGGGACGACCCCCGTGTCCAGCTCCCTCCCATAGAGGGAAAAAAGGCTCTGATGGGGGCTTCGCAGTTCTTGAGAACACAGATTTTCCATGAGTCGGGCCCCGGGGGCAGAGTGCATGGGCATGTCATTTACCCTTTTCGAAGTCATTTGGCGTCGGGATAACATCGGATAGGCTTTGTTAAATAAAATTTTTGTGGCTCTCTCAAAAAAAAATTCATTTTGATCTTCGACCCAGTCGGTTGCGGTTTGCAAAAAACTGAGTCTATTGGGACTGAGTACTCACCCCTTTCCTTGATGTCACTGTGTAGGACCCACTTTTTTTAAGTGGGGGGCCCAAACTGGACTTTTCTCGATTTTGATTTGGCATAGGAGAAGAAATACTTTGGGTTTCTTTCGATTTCATTAGGGTTTTAGTTCTTCCCGCGATTTTCCCGACTCCAAAGGATTTTTTTAGCTTAAATTTGATGCTTGCTATTTCTCACCAGGTCTCCCCACGCATTTCAATATAGTGACCTCTTTTTTGGGCCCCTCTGTTATTCTTTTTCCCCGCCTTAAAGGGAGCGCCTGTCTCTTTCTATTTTACTCTACCCTCCCTTTTTTTTAGAGGGAAAAACCTTGGCATACACGAGTGCCACCGATTAAAACTGTTTAGGGAAAAAATTGGGGGCTGTTTGCTTAGTAAAACTTCCCACTTATACGTTTGGCCCCTTTGGGTTTTCTTTTCCCACTTTATGTTTTTTATTAAATTTAATTTGGGGAATCTCCCCGTGACATCTCAAAATTTGTCGGTCTGGGGGTCCACGCATAAGCTGAACCCCAAATTTTGTTGTGATCGAGTATATTGTTTTTGATAGGTGACATTCTTATCAGATCTCATTGTTAGTGAAGAAGGGCTAGTGATTCTCCAGCTAGTAGGCTCTATTATTTTCTGGTTTAAAATTTAATTTTGGAAGATTTAAAAGCTGGTGAGTGTGAGTTTTCACAGAGCGCCCCCCTGGTGTTATTACTGCAACAATATTTTTTTGCTATATTTCCTCCATTTTAGGTCCTTAAGTTAAATCCCCCCCCGGAGCAAGATGTTGGGTGCAGGAGCTGGGAAATTTTCCAGACGTGGTCTTTTTTTAAAAAGCGTTCAGAATTTCCGGGGTGTTTTCTCCGAGGCTTGTAGACACCACAAAGACTAGGTTTTTTTTCTGACCTTAACTGCTAAAAAAATTCCCCACTCATTTGGGGCATTAAGCAGTTCTGGCAACAAGTGACTCCGCAATGTACAGACCCAAACCCCCCCCCCTTTTGCCTGTTCACTCTTTTACCTGTAAGGTTTTAACCGGGTCCTATTTTGTTGTCCAAGTGATCCTTTATGTGGGGCTCAGGAAAGCCGCGAACATTGCCTTTCCCTGCAAGCATCCACGGGTGAAAGGTATTTTGTTGTTTGTTTCTGGCTTTTTGACCCTGTATATTTCAAAGAAGAATGTTTTCGGCTGGTGTATTGTTGGTACTGGGGGGGGGGGTTTTTTTTTTTGGGTTATACTGACTGTTGGTTTGGAGTGGGGGGGCCATCGACTGGGTTCCACTCCAGAAAGACTGGATTTGGTGTACGATTTCTGCCATTTCCTGCCATTTTTTTTCCTTCCGGCACTAAAAAACCCTCCCCCTTGAGTGGCTGTGGCTCCCCAGGTTTTCCCATGGCCTGATGTTTTTTATCTTTTTTTCCCCTTTAGATGGTTGCCTGGGAATTTAAATTATGCACTCTTTCCGTCTGAAAGGGGACACATTTCAGGGAAAAAGCTTACAGGGAAGGGAGTTTCATTTTCCTGTTGTCATTGGGCATGGCTTTTCTAGGGGGGTCACAGTGGTAATGAATCTTTACAATTTATATCCCACATTTGTAAGAATTATTTATCAGACATTTGTGAAAAAATGCTTTATTTTACAAAGACAAAGTCCCGGGGATTTTTTCAATGGTTTTTAATATACAACTGGAATTTAAAAACTTTGCCCTTTCTTGAAAATTTTTTGTGAGTTTTTTCTCTGAATTTATTAACTTTCGCATTCCCCAAACATAAGATCAAAGGGTTTTACAATTGCCATTTGGCAAAATTATATTTCGTTTGGTTTACATCTGGTGGGGGGATTTAAACCCGCTAAAAATACTGAACCCACCCGGGGCGGGCGGAGACTTTAAGAGTCGGGTTTTTTGTTGATGACCCAACAAAAAATTAGCGCCCAGCCCCGTGGAGAGAAACTGTCGTTCCCGCCTTCAGCGAACAACTCTGAAAACGTTGCCAAG
>NC_069445.1:31993492-32010712 GCF_026875155.1 Cherax quadricarinatus | reverse complement strand
AGACTTTGCAAAAGCCTTCGACAAGTGTGACCATGGCGTAATAGCGCAAAAAAAATGCGTGCTAAAGGAATAACAGGAAAAGTCGGTCGTTTTGGATCTATAATTTCCTCACTAACAGAACACAGAGAGTAGTCGTCAACAGAGTAAAGTCCGAGGCAGTACGGTGAAAAGCTCTGTTCCACAAGGCACTACTAGCCCCCTCTTGTTCCTCATCCTCAATCCGACATAGACAAGGATGTCAGCCACAGCCCCGTGTCTTCCTTTGCAGATAAACACCCGAATCTGCATGACAGTGTCTTCTTTTGCAGACACTGCAAGGCTCCAGGCGGACATTCAACAAATCTTACAGTGGGCTGCAGAAAACAATATGAAGTTCAACGATGAGAAATTTCAATTACTCAGATATGGAAAACATGAGGAAATTAAATCTTCATCAGAGTACAAAACAAATTCTGGCCACAAAATAGAGCAAAAACACCAACGTCAAAGACCTGGGAGTGATTATGTCGGAGGATCTCACCTTTAAGGACCATAACATTGTATCAATCGCATCTGCTAGAAAATTGGACAGGATGGATAATAGAAACCTTCAAAACTAGGGAGGCCAACCCCATGTGACACTCTTCAGGTCATTTGTTCTATTTAGGCTGGGAATATTGCTGCACTCTAACAGCACCTTTGAAGGCAGGTGAAATTGCCGACTAGAAATGTACAGTTTAAACTTTCACGGCGCGCATAACGGAGAAAAAAACCCCTCAATTACTGGGGAGCGCTTGAGGTTTCAAAAACCTGTATTCCGTGGAACGCAGGAGGGAGGGAGATACATGATTATATACACCTGGAAAATCCTAGAGGGACTAGTACCGAACTTGCACATGAAAATAAATCACTACGAAAGCAAAAGACTTGGCAGACGATGCAACATCCCCCAATGAAAAGCAGGGGTTTGTCACTAGCACGTTAAGAGACCATACAATAAGTGTCAGGGGCCCGAGACTGTTCAACTGCCTCCCAGCACACATAAGGGGGATTACCAACAGACCCCTGGCAGTCTTCAAGCTGGCACTGGACAAGCACCTAAAGTCAGTTCCTGATCAGCCGGGCTGTGGCTCGTACGTTGGTTTGCGTGCAGCCAGCAGCAATAGCCTGGTTGATCAGGCGCTGATCCACCAGGAGGCCTGGTCACAGACCGGGCCGCGGGGGCGTTGACCCCCGAAACTCTCTCCAGGTAAACTCCAGGTAAACTGTGACTTGTTCAGCTATCAAAATTTTGGTGCCCGGTCCCTGGACCCATTATGTACCTCAGTAATCTTTTGACTACCGCCCACAGGATGGGTATGGGGTACCTACCACCCACAGGATGGGTATGGGGTACCTACCACCAACAGGATGGGTATGAGGTACCTACCACCCACAGGATGGGTATGGGGTACCTACCACCCACAGGATGGGTATGGGGTGCCTACCACCCACAAGATGGGTATGGGGTACATAATAAAGATATTAACCGAATCTAAAACTTGAAAGATAATATGGAAATTAGGGAATTTTTCGCATGTGCCCCAATTTTGGGGGAAAGAGGGACCCTTGCATTTCATCAACGACGGTGCTAACAAAAAAAAAAATTAAGGAATTAAGGATGCTTGTGTTTTAACTGCTATGTGTGTTTGTGGTTTCCTTGGTAAGTTTATTCAGGTGTAGATATACCTGGAGTATACCTGAAGGGGGCTTTCGGGGGTCAGCGCCCCTGTGGCCCGGTCCTTGACCAGGCCTCGCGGTGGATCAGGGCCTGATCAACCAGACTGTTACTACTGGCCGTACGTAAACCGACGTACGAGCCACAGCCTGGCTGGTCAGGAACTGATATTATGTGTCTTTCCAGCTCTTTTTTGAAGACAGCCAGGGGTCTGTTGGTAATCCCCCTTATGTATGCTGGGAGGCAATTGAACAGTCTTGGGCCCCTGACACTTACTGGTTGTCTCTTAGCACACTCGTGGAGCACCTGTTTTCGTAGGGAGTGATTTACATGTGCAGATTTAGGATAAGTCTCTCTAGGATTTTCCAAGGATATGTTATAATGTATCTTTCTTGCCTATGTTCAGAGAGTAGAAATCAAGTGACATCGACCATTCCCAGTTATTTAGACGGTTTATCGTACTTATATGTGCAGTCAAAATTCTCTGTATAGTTTCCAGGTCTGCAGTTTCTGCTGCCTTGTAAGGGGCAGTTAGTATACAGCAATATTCCAGCGATTTGAAGAGAATAATCATGGAAGGTATAAGAATTACGAGCCCATCGGCACACCAAAATTCTATGATGATTTAGTTTCCAATATTGAGACTGTCCTCACAGATCAAGTGGGCAGGAATATGAAACAAAGACCCTCCACTATAAATAACAATAAAAACCAATGTAAATACTATAATGATCCAGACCTACGCAATCTAACACATGCAGCATCTAGGAGGATTGGTAAAGCATACCGTGAATGTAGAACCCCAGACCTGCTCAGAACGTTCCAAGCTGCACTAACAAATGCAAGAAATAGAAAGCAAGAACTTAGGCAACAGGAATGGGAACAATTTGTTAATGGATTAAATAGGTCCACCCCTTTAAGTTTGACTTGGAAAGGTATAAATAAAATAACAAGGAAAAAAGACTGGCAATGTTGCTCATCCCTTTCCTCTGAAAAAGGGAAATGAACTCATAAATGACTGGTCCAAAACATCCAGGCATGAAAACCTTCCATCTCATATTAGAAAAAAATTAGAGGTACTTCTGAAGAAATGTTGAAACTGATTAATTTTATGAGCCAAATACTGATGAGAGTGATTGCCTCTTTACGAGTATGAATTAGATAATGCATTAACCAAAGGTCGATCAACTGCTCCTGGAGAGGATGGGATAACCTATGATATTCTCAGACCTCTAAGGCACGTGTCTGATAAACCCTCTGTTGGCCTGTATAATCTCAGTTACATTGAGGGGGTTCTAACTACTTCTCTGGACCATAGTCTCATTGTGCCTATCCCTAATCCCCCAAAAGCCTGTACATTTAGAAACCCATCTCCTTAATTTGTTTTCTTTGTAAAAAATTTTGAAAGAATGATACTTAACAGAAGGCTTTAGAAGTGAGTCTAAAGGAATGTCTTTAGGTACACCGCAGGGGAGGAGTTCTTAAATCCCCTGCTATTTAATATTCTGATTAATGCTCTCCTAAAAGCTCTACCTGCCTCACCTAAAAACCCTATAGCTATAAGCTATGTGATGACGTCATGATACATACAACAGGGCATAGGAAGATGAGTACCATTCTTAATGAAGTTCAGGCAACTTGTAATCGACTAGGCCTCATAATATCTTCCTTTAAAACAAAGATATTAACAAGCAAAAGACATCCCCCACCTATCTATTTGCAGGGTGAAAACATTGGTGTAGATGTACCCTTTTTAACAAATCCACTAAACCACAACTAAATAAGAATTGCAAAGCTAGGCTAAATGCTCTCAAAGCTGTTGCTGGCTACAACCCCAACTATGGTGCTAATGTTGCTGGCTACAACCCCAACTATGGTGCTAATGTTGCTGGCTACAACCCCAACTATGGTGCTAATGTTGCTGGCTGCAACCCCAACTATGGTGCTATTGTGAGAATCGTGAGAATGATGTACAAAGCCTATGTTAGGTCCTTAATTGATTATGCTGCTCCTATGTTGATATTAGCTAGAGAAAGTTCTCTCCGACCTTTGGAGTTAATGAAGAATGAAGCTCTCAGAATTATTCTCGGCTGTCCCAAATCTACAAAGGTTCTTAATATGAGGAAGGAGCTTGGTATTTCTAGTATCAGTGATGTTACTGTTGAGAATAACACTGTACTCGGTATTAGAGTGTTAAGAAATGAACCAGGCACTGTCACAATAAATCTTACGAAGTGTCTAGAAGTAAATACAACATATCTAAATGGATTGTGAAAACGTGCGATTACTTTAAGTTTTATAACCTGCTTAAACTGTATCACTGTAGACAAGAAGAGCATTTCATCCCTCCATGGAAGATGTGTTCATTTAATATCACATACCTGCAAGTCCCTCCCAAGAAGCTCATTGCTAGTAATCCCTTCCTTAAATCACTTGTTAAAGCAGCTGCTCAAGAAGAAATTTCTCACCTTGCTGGTAGTAATAAGTTATCACAAGTTATATACACTGATGGATCTAAACAGGAGTCTTCTGGCATGGCTGCATCTACTCTTGTTGCCACCTCCCTAGTAAAGAACGATAATAAATTTGTCGAGATAGGCATAAGAATTATCAACTTGCCGTCTACACTGCAAACTGAATTGTTTGTAATCCTTCTGGCACTAAAGCTAACTTATGACACTGAGCTTGACTCTATCATCATTACCGATTCTATGTCATCATTGAAGGCTCTTGACTCCTATAATGACTCCAACAACATGCTAATTGGAGAAGCCAGGTATAGATACTCAAAAATCCTGGATGAAGGAATTAATGTACAATTTCTATGGATCCCATTACACATTGGATTACTCCTTCATGATAAAGTTGATATGTTAGCCAAGAAGAGTACTCAGAAGGGGAATGTAGAATATAACTTGGGTATATCTGTGTCTAGCATTAGGAATAATATTAGGAGAAAAGTAAATAATGAAAATGATTGTTATAGGAATGTAGTTAAAAGCTTGAGTAGATCTATAACCCACTATGATAACATGAACGTGGATAAGTATGTTTATGGAGCAACTTGCAATGTGAACAGGCTGACTGATGTGGTGGCCAGACTTAGGCTTGGTTACAAGTACTTCTGGCAGTTTGGGAGACACACAGATGATGATCAAACTAAATGCAAATTATGTGACCAGCAATATGGTCACTGTCTTGAACACTATGTGCTTAATTGTCCACTTATTGAGGAATACAGAGACAGACAGTATAATAACCTATGTGACATGTCAAGATATCATATTAATGAAAATAAGATACCAGATATAATAAGAAAATTTCCTAAATTTGCTCGTAACAGATAAGTGAACTATAGATATTTAGATATAAACCCATACATACACCTGTTAACCCTTTTGGGGCCTAGTTCCTAGGCATTTTGTGTATCCATATGCTCTTGCGCTACCGTCTACAGGATGGATATGGGGTGTACAATAAACTAGCCACTTCGGTGGCAAAATCTAATCTCATCATGGACTTGGCATCCCTAGTTTTGAAGGTACTCATTATCCATCCTGTCATTTTCCTAGCAGATGTGGTAGATACATTGTTGTGATCTTTAAAAGTGAGATCCTCCGACATTATAACACTGTGGTCCTTGGCATTAGTTTTTCTCGCTATTGTGTTGTTCTAACTTGTTTTATACTCCGATAAAGTTTTGATTTCCTCGAGTATTTCATTGAAGAGTAATTTAAATTTGTCTACATTAAACTTTGTATTGCTTTGTGCAGCCCATTCCAAGTCTTGCTCACTGAGACAAGTGCAACCATGATAGACCACATATGGACCAATATACTAGCCCCCCTTAAATCAGGGATAATCACAGATAGCACTACAGACGACTACCCTACCTTCCTCCTGACAAACATTAGTAAACCACCACTTGAATACAACAAAGTCTTATTTAGACTCCATGATGAAGCCTCAATAAGGAAGTTCACAGCTGACCTAGAGACTGTTGACTGGCCTACAGAATTCTCCAAGGCCAATGGTATTGATGACTGGACAGACATTTTTCTTAACAAATTACTTAGACTATACAACAAACATTGTCCTATAAAAACGAAACAGATCACAAACAATCACAAACAAACGGCTTGGTTGCCCATGGCTAACTAGCACCATTCTGAAATCCATTGACAAGAAACACCAATATGAAAAGCAATATAGACATGGCTTAATACACAAAGATATTCTTAAACACTATTCATCAGTCCTCACCAAAGTAATAAAGAAAGCCAAACAACTATACTACTCCAGTAGATTCACAGACACTAGAGGAGATATAAAAAAGTCCTGGAAAACACTCTCTCAGATTCTAGGGACCCACAAACTGAAAGAAACCAAGAATATTGTCCTAACTAAACCTAATGAAACACCACTACATCCCACTGACACAGCTAACAAGATAAACGACTTCTTCTCAAACATAGGATCTAATCTCGCCAATAAAATCCCACATACCAATGCCCATGCCGGGGACTACCTAGATGGGAATTTCCCAAATTCCTTCTATCTTGCACCAACTGAGCCCATGGAAGTCACCGAGATTATAAAGTCACTTAAAAATAACTCAGGGAATCTGTCTCATGTCCCACCATTACTGTACAAACGAGCGGCCCATGTCCTTTCGCATGCTATTTCATTACTTTTTAACAAGTCACTAGAAACTAGCACCTTCCCGAAACTACTCAAGATGGCAAGGGTTACACCAATACATAAAGGTGGTGACCCTACAGACTTAAACAACTATAGGCCAATATCAAACTTACCATTGCTGTCCAAAATCTTTGAGAAACTCTTGCACAGGAGACTATATTCATTTATAACGGCACAAAACATACTCAACCCCTGCCAATTTGGATTCAGGAAAAATAAAAGCACTAATGATGCAATCATAAAAATGCTAGATCTGCTTTACACAGCATTGGAAAATAAGGAATATCCACTAGGAATTTTTATTGACCTAAGAAAAGCTTTTGACACAGTAGACCACGACATCCTACTCCACAAACTTGACCATTACGGTATAAGAGGCCATGCGCTTGCTTATTTCAAATCTTACCTTACTAATAGGTATCAGTATGTCACCATTAAAGACACAGCATCAACAACACGGCACTTGATATTGGAGTTCCGCAGGAAGTGTCCATGGTCCTCTGCTCTTCCTCATATACATCAATGATCTTCCAAACGTATCTCAACACCTGAAACCCATTCTCTTTGCTGATGACTTATGTCATCTCTCACCCTAATCTTGCCACCCTCAACACCATTGTTAACGAGGAGCTGATCAAAATATCGACTTGGATGACAGCCAATAAACTTATGCTTAACACTGACAAAACCTACTATATTATGTTTGGTAGCAGAGCAGGAGATGCACAAATTAACATTAAGATCGACAACATTCTAATTGCCAGACATAATGAGGGCAAATTCCTAGGCCTATACCTTGACAACAACCTGAATTTCAGCACCCATATCCTACACATAACCAAAAAAGTATCCAAAACGGTTGGGATCCTCTCCAAGATACGATACTACGTGCCGCAAAATGCCCTTCTCACACTATACCACTCACTTATTTATCCATACCTCACCTATGCTATTTGTGCTTGGGGATCAACTGCAGCAACACACCTAAAGCCAATAATAACCCAACAAAAAGCTGCAGTAAGAATAATCACTAAATCCCATCCCTGACAACACATCCTCCCCACTCTTCATAGATCTAAACTTACTCCCTGTTCAGTACATCCACACTTACTACTGTGCAATCTACATCTACAGGACCTTAAACTCCAATATCAACCTTGACCTAAAACACTTTCTTGATAGTTGTGACAGAACCCACATGCATAACACCAGACACAAACATCTCTACGACATTCCCCATGTCCGACTAAACCTTTACAAAAATTCAATGTATGTCAAAGGCCCTAAAATCTGGAACACCCTACCTGAGAACTCTAGAACTGCAGACACATTCATCACCTTCAAAACTACCATTAGAAAACATCTTATCTCCCTGATACACCCGTCAACTAACTACACGAATACCACCTGGTGGTTCACACTTACACTCACTCACCCATTTGACCATAAAGAGAAATATTAATCTCAATCTTAAAATAATGAATCCTGTGATACTCCAATACAGAAACTATGTACTGTGCCAAAACAAAAGCATTCACATTGCTAAACTCACAAACTAGTATTTAGTCACTTAGCCATAATACCAACTTACCTCATAATTTGTAATATTTAAAATTAAGAATTTAACTAAGTCTGCCCTAAATGCCTAGCCATGCTAGGTGTTCTAGTGGTACACTCTGTAATTATTATTTTACTACATGTAAACCACACAATAATCAAATTCTGTAAAACTCAGCATTGTAATCCTTATAGAGAATAAACTTTGAATTTGAACTGAATTTACTTGAATTGTGGTACTCAACCTGATGTCGCGCATAAGGGTACTGGAAACACAACAATTTCTCCTGAAACAACAAATTGAACAACTCAAGGAAAGATGTGTAGAGTGTACCAGTAACAAGATTGTCACCAATTTGTGAAAGCAAGTATACAGTTGCTGAACAAGGTGGTGGTGGTGTTCTTAAATTTCAGTAATGACGAATATAATACTTGTGTTGGTAACTGTAGTGAGCATCATAATGAAGGCAATGGTGTCTATGATGTTAGTAATAGTGATGACCGTAATATAAGTGGTGGTGCAGAGTGTGATGAGGGCAATGGTGTCTATAATGTTAGTAATAGTGATGAGTGCAATATAAGTGGTGGTGCAGAGTGTGATGAGGGCAGTGGTGTCTATAATGTTAGTAATAGTGATGAGTGCAATATAAGTGGTGGGTCCCAGAGTGTGATGAGGGCAGGGGTTTGTCTATAATGTTAGTAATAGTGATGAGTGTAATATAAGTGGTGGTGCAGAGTGTGATGAGGGCAGTGGTGTCTATAATGTTAGTAATGTGTTTAAGTGCAATATAAGTGGTGGTGCAGAGTGTGATGAGGGCGGGGTGTCTATAATGTTAGAAATATGATGAGTGTAATATAAGTGGTGGTGCGGGAGTGTGATGAGAGCGGTGGTGTCTAATGTTAGTAATAGTGATGAGCGTAATATAAGTGGTGGTGCAGAGTGTGATGAGGTTAACCACATTGACATTAATGTTGAATACAATACTGATGATAAATGTAATGAACACAATGTTGGTAGTGGTGTGGGTGATGGCAGTTATAGTGATGCTTGTAATGTTAGTGGAGGAGGGAATGTGAGTGGTGGTGTCACCTATCATACATTCACACATGAACAGCGTCGTGCTCTGAGTATACAGAGACTCCCACGAGGCCTTACAACTGGAAGTGCACTTAGACCAGGGTAACACTGTTGACACTGATAAGGTTTGCTATTTATATGAAAAATTTTTTCATTATGCTGAGAAACTCAACAAGATCCCAGGACTTCTATAATGGATCAAAACTCGTATAAACTTTCTATATTAAGCTGGAATATTGCATCACTTAAAAAAAGACTTCCTGACCTTCATCATAAAGTAACCACTGAAGCCATTGATGTTGTGTGTCTGCAAGAGTGCAGAGTCCCTGAAAAATCCCAACCCCCCTAAATTACCATCATTTGTTGCACATAACTCTTGTGTTCTATATATTAAAAAATCACTTCCCCATCAACTTCTTGCACATAAGAAAACAGAGGGGCTACAATATCACGGTGTTAGTATTTATATAGGGAACTCTGCTCTCAACATATTTAACTTGTATGCTCCTGCTGATAAGTTTAATTACTTGGAGCTCCCAACTTGTGCCCATTCTGAACCTACTCTTATTATTGGTGATTACAATGCGAGACATAGATGCATTGGAAACTCACAGTCTGGTAATCGTAATGGCAATCAACTGTTGTCACTCTTAAACAGTCATGATAATGTGCAAATTGTAGGTGACCTTGAACCCACACATATCTGTGGAGGTGTCCTTGATCTGTGTCTGGGCTTCAACATTACTTCTGCCAGCTGTGAGTCTTCCATTGTAACATATAGCGTCTGATCATTTCCCTAGACTAACCTCACTAGATATTGGTAATACTACCCTTCTTGGTGGGATATTTAAACGGAAACGTTTTAATGTTCCCACTGATCAGCATGATGACTTTGTTGCACATGTGACTGGCTGGTATAATTCCTATGAGTGTTCCTCTGTTGAGACCTGTAACAATGACCTTGCGAGCAGTATTCAGAACTACTTAGAGCCGTCACTGAAACCTCCTACTACTCTAAACCCAGCAAGCTTCCATAATAATCACACCTCCTTTAAAAACCATACTTATTACAATGATTCTAAACTTCGTACACTGAAACGTACTGCTCGCAGACTAGGCCTAGCCTATAGAAAACATCGTAGATGAATGGTTCAGAGAACCGACATGTTGTTGAATTAGACACATGTGCAACTCTTGGGTATCTTTATTGAGGAAACGTTTCGCCACACAGTGGCTTCATCAGTCCATACAAAGGAGAAACTTGAAGAACAGGAGGAGAATGAGGTAATCAGTCTTGAGTCGATATGGTCAGTCCATCAATCTTGAATAGAATACGGCATATGAGCGGAGAAGCTGCTTATAAAAGTTTCTCCTTTGTATGGACTGATGAAGCCACTGTGTGGCGAAACGTTTTCTCAATAAAGATACCCAAGAGTTGCGCATGTGTCTAATTCAACAACATGTCGGTTCTCTAAACCATTCATCTACAATCCTGTCAGACACTGCAACTTCTTGGGGTCTTAATACTTGGGAATTCTTCACTTGCCTAACCCTTGGGCACGACCTACTTCCACATTGGACAAATGTGACACCACCTACGACTGCTGCACCTCTCCTGCCTACGGTTTATAAGCTGCTTCTCCGCTCATATGCCGTATTCTATTCAAGATTGATGGACTGACCACATCGACTCAAGGCTGAGGGACTGATTACCTCATTCTCCTCCTGTTCTTCAAGTTTCTCATTTGTTTGGACTGATGAAGCCACAGTGTGGCGAAACGTTTCCTCAATAAAGATACCCAAGAGTTGCACATGTGTCTAATTCAGAAAACATCGTACCCCTAGAATGCTGAGGCTCTTTCAAACTGCCCTTGCTGCTGCCAGAGAGCGTATGACAGAGCTGCGGCAAACAGACTGGGAAAAATTTGTCAACGGTCTTAATGCTCACACCCCACTTAGCCGGGCATGGAGGGACATAAATAGAATTAAGGGTAACAGAACTGGGCAGATCGCGCACCCTCATCCCTTACACAGGGCGAATGAGTTAGTGCTTGGGCTGCTACATCTAGCTATGACAATCATCCCAGTACCACACAGGCGAAATTAAATGACAAATATGATGCAAGGGAGAGATTTGTTTGCTTTATGCTCAGCAAGGAAGATGACTGCAACATTCCTTTCACTAATTATGAACTTGATGCAGCACTAACTAAGGGCAACTCCACGTCGCCCAGGGAGGATGGTATTACTTACAACATGCTGTGTCGAGTACCAGGTAATCCATTACTTGAATTATATAACATGAGCTATGTAACTGGGGAGCTCCCTCAATCTTGGACCAACAGCCTAATCATTCCAATTCCTAAGCCCAATCAACAAAATGCATTTCGCCCAATATCTCTTACTAGCTGCTTGTGTAAAACATTTGAGAGAATGATTCTTAATCGTCTCATGTACAGAATCAAACAATTTTTGTCTCCCCGGTTGCATGGTTTCATGCATGGAAGGAGCGTGCATCATTGCATAGCCACCTTTCTCACCCTGCACACTGACAGCTCATGCACTACCTTCCTTGACCTTAAATCCGCTTTCGATGTAGCCAACCGACATGTGATCATTAGTGAACTTGCCAGAATGGATGTTGGAGGATGGCTTCTCCGCTGGATTAAAGATTACCTGTCCAACAGAAAATCGTCTGTGTTGTTCCAGGGACATAGAAGTGTAACTAAAGACTTTGAATTAGGAACCCCACAGGGAGGTGTGCTCAGTCCCACACTGTTCAATATTCTAATTAATGCATTACTTAATGCTATGCCTAGTCAGCCCCATCATTATATGATTAGTTTTACTGATGATATAATGATTCACACCACCGGATTCTCCAACGCCCAAAAACATTCTTAATCATGTACCAGTCTCGTGTCAGGACCTGGGGTTGATAATCTCTACGGATAAAATAAAGATACTCAATAGGCGTCCTCCTCGACAGAGAGGCACAGTTCGCCAGATCCAGTTGCATAATGGGTCTCTTCTAGAATAGTTGCACCAATAACTCATTACAGTTGTGACCGGGTGTGGAAGTGTGAATTGCTCATTACTCTAAAATTTGTTCATGATTGTAGCTATGCATAAAGGTAAGTAACCATTTACAGAATTCATTACCTTTGTAACTTGTGAGTTCATTACCGGGTGTCCCTAGTTCAGCTATCAAAACTTTGGGGGCCCAGTCCTGGACCATTACGTACCTCTGTAATCTTTTAAATACCTTTGTAACTTGTCATGATTGTGACCAGACCTACCTGGAGTTCATTACATTTGTAAATTGTGAGTTCATTCCCTTTGTAAATTGTGAGTTCTTTTACCTCTGTAACTTGCTCAGCTATCAAAACTTTGGAGTCCAGTCCCTGGACCAATTATGTACCTCTGTAATCTTTTGACACCGCCCACAGGATGGGTATGGGGTGCATAATAAACATATTAAATATAATTTTAGAATATGTAAGCAGATACAGGGATCTAGGCTTTGAGGTCCCACTACTTGGACCTGTTGTAACGAGACTTTGTCGTCAATTCAAAGAAAGGCTGAGAGCACTTGGAGTTGTGGCTGGGTTTCACCCCAGGTATGGAGCTAGTGTTAAAACTGTGAAGATGATGTATCTTGCTTATATTAGATCATTGGTTGATTATGCTGCGCCACTACTTGCTCTTGTGCCTGACTGGAAGCTTGGATGGCTGGAAAAACTGCAGAACGAAGCAATAAGGATCATTTTAGGATGCCCTCTTTACTGCCAAAATTTTAAATATGCAAAAGAACTTGATATTCCAAGCATCAGAGATCGTGTTACTGAAAGAAATATCTTAATTGGGGTTAATATGCTCAGGCAAGCTCATTCAAACCCCTGCACAGAAGCCTCCAAACTTTCCTCAGCACTGGTGAACACTCCTCCAGATGGAGAAGTGCCATCCCCCGGGTGAGGCATTGGATTCGCCTGACCTTCCTTATATTTACCTGTAGTTTACCTGGAGTATTATAACAAATTTTCAGAAAAAAATTGAGCATCTTGAACAGATCCTGACAAGTTTAATAAATATATGTAATCAGGATGATGCTCTTGAGCATGGTGATGATGTCAAAAAGTGCAGCAATCCCCGTTCAGCTTCCAGCAATTTGTGAGAAAGAAGCCATGACTCTTGCCTTTAAAACTTGCCTTTTATTTCCACTGGCTGTCAAGATGCCGAAAAATGCTTAAAAATAAAGGTCCTGAAGATAAACACGTACAAACTATGCTATTTGCTCTTAAGTGCCTGCACACTGTAGTCAAAGCATAATAGTTTTACCATCTTATGAGCAAGAGATTGTAATAACTCACTACAATGGATACATTACAAATCTTTTCATGGAACATTGCTTCCATCAGGAAGCGGTTGCCTGACTTACATCATATTAGTGCAACCAAGAATATTGATGTCATCTGTTTGCAGGAATGTAGATTGAAAGATGGAGCACCTCCACCAAACTTGCCTGGATATGCAGCTTATAACCTAAGGTCAACCAACTGTTGTGTGATGTATGTCAGAAAGAACTTGCCACATTCACTCCTTTCCTTGCAGAGTCGAGTTAACATGCAGTATCAGGGTTTGTCAAAGTATATGCAGGCGATTTTCCATAAACATTTTTAATCTCTATGCCCCAGCGAACCAGCTTCGACCTGATGCTTTACCAGATCGCATCAATAGTGAACCTACCATCATTCTTGAAGATTTTAATGCCAGACATAAGAATATTGGTGGGTCTATAACAAACACCAATGGAACTAAACTAGTGAAATTGCTAAATGAGCATGATAATGTTCGAATTGTGGGCACTACTGAGCCTACTCAATATATGACCTGGAGTTTACCTGGAGAGAGTTCCGGGGGTCAACGCCCCCGCGGCCCGGTCTGTGACCAGGCCTCCTGGTGGATCAGCGCCTGATCAACCAGGCTGTTGCTGCTGGCTGCACGCAAACCAACGTACGAGCCACAGCCCGGCTGATCAGGAACTGACTTTAGGTGCTTGTCCAGTGCCAGCTTGAAGACTGCCAGGGGTCTGTTGGTAATCCCCCTTATGTGTGCTGGGAGGCAGTTGAACAGTCTCGGGCCCCTGACACTTATTGTATGGTCTCTTAACGTGCTAGTGACACCCCTGCTTTTCATTGGGGGATGGTGGCATACTAGATCTGTGTCTTGGATTTAATACATCATATACGATGCATGATCTGTAATAGTTGATGATCTTCTATCTGATCACTTCCAAAGACTCACAACTGTCAATCTTGATCATATCTCCAGCAATCAAGGAAGCTAAATTCAGAAGGAGGAAACTTTTTTCTCACTTTATTAACCACTTGGATCAATGGTATAAGAATTACGAGCCCACTGGCACACAAAAATTTAATGATGATTTAGTTACCACTGTCCTCACAGATCAAGTGGGCAGGAATATGAAACAAAGACCCTCCACTATAAATAACAATAAAAACCAATGTAAATACTGTAATGATCCAGACCTACGCAATCTAACACATGCAGCATCTAGGAGGATTGGTAAATCATACCGTGAATGTAGAACCTCAGACCTGCTCAGAACGTTCACAAGCTGCACTAAAAATGCAAGAAATAGAAAGCAAGAACTTAGACAACAGGAATGGGAACAATTTGTTAATGGATTAAATAGGTCCACCCCTTTAAGTTTGACTTGGAAAGGTATAAATAAAATAACAAGGAAAAAGACTGGCAATGTTGCTCATCCCTTCCTCTTGAAAAAGCAAATTTAACTCATAAATGACTGGTCCAAAACATCCAGGCATGAAACCTTCCATCTCATATTAGAAAAAATTTAGAGAGTACTTCTGAAGAAATGTTGAAACTGATTAATTTTATGAGCCAAAATATTGATGAGAGTGATTGCCTCTTTACCGGGGTTTTGAATTAGATAATGCATTAACTAAAGGTCGATCAACTGCTCCTGGAGAGGATGGTAAAACCTATGATATTCTCAGAACTCTAAGGCACGTGCCTGATAACCCTTTTTTGGCACTGTATTAATCTCAGTTACATTGAGGGCATTCTTCCTACTTTCTGGACCAATAGTCTCATTGTGCCTATCCCTAAGTCCCAACAGCCTGATACATTTAGACCGATCTCCTTAACTAGTTGTCTTTGTAAAACTTTTGAAAGAATGATACTTAACAGACTGTACTACAGAATCAGACACCAACTTTCCCCCTACCTTTATGGGTTCATGAAAGGTAAAAGTGTGCAGAACTGTATTTCCAGCTTTCTCACTGCACACACCTCTACTAGTTTTACCACTTTTCTTGACGTAAGATCTGCATTTGATATTGCGAACAGAACCCTTATACTACATGAACTATACAAAATGAATATTGAGTGGTAGCTTACTCTGCTGGATAATAGGATATCTGTCAAATACAGTATCCTCTGTCCTTTACCAAGGCTTTAGAAGTGAGTCTAAAGAAATGTCCCTAGGTACACCGCAGGGAGGAGTTCTCAGTCCCATGCTATTTAATATTCTGATTAATGCTCTCCTAAATGCTCTACCTGCCTCACCTAAACATACATCTATAAGCTACGCTGATGATATCATGATACATACAACAGGGCATAAGATGAGCACCATTCTTAATGAAGTTCAAGCAATTTGTAATCGACTAGGCCTCATAATATCTTCCTCTAAAACAAAGATATTAACAAGCAAACGACATCCCCCACCCATCTACTTGCAGGGTGAAAACATTAGCTACGTTAAAACTTACAGATATCTTGGTGTAGATGTACTCTTTAACAAATCCACGATACCACAACTAAATAAGAAATGCAAAGATAGGCTAAATGCTCTCCAAGCTGGTACTGGCTGCAACCCCAACTATGGTGCTAATGTGAGAATCGTGAGAATGATGTACATAGCCTATGTTAGGTCCTTAATTATGCTGCTCCCATGTTGATATTAGCTAGAGAAAGTTCTCTCCGACCCTTAGAGTTAATGCAAAATTAAGCTCTCAGAATTATTCTTCGCAGTCCCAAATCTACAAAGGTTCTTAATATGAGGAAGGAGCTTGGTATTTCTAATATCATTGATAGGATTGTTGAGAGTAACACTGTACTTGGCATTAGAATGTTAAGAAATGAACCAGACACTGTCACAATGAATCTTACCAAGTGTCTAGAGGTACATACACACAGATCTAAATGGATTGTGAAAACGTGTAACTGCATTAAGTTTTATAACCTGCATGAACTGTATCACTGTAGGCAACAAGAGCATTTCACCCCTCCATGGAAGATGTGCTCATTTAATATCACATACCTGCAAGAAGCTCATTGCTAGTAATCCCTTCCTTAAATCACTTTTTAAAGTAACTGCTCAAGAAGAAATTTCTCACCTAGCTGGTAGTAATAAGTTATCACAAGTTATATACACTGATGGATCTAAACAGGAGTCTTCTGGCAGGGCTGCATCTGCTCTTGTTGCCACCTCCCTAGTTAAGAACGATAATAAATTTGTTGAGTTAGGCATAAGAATTAACAACTAGGCGTCTACACTGCAAACTGAATTGTTTGCAATCCTACTGGCACTAAAGCTAACTTATGACACTGAGCTTGACTCTATCGTTGTGGAAAATACTGTACATATTTTCCAGAAATTCAGTATTTATATGTAAATAGATGGCCATACTGTATTTAATAATATTTATGTCATAGAAAACGGAAAGCCTGCATCTGCACAGACGAGACTCGCCATCTCGGTTTTGAATTTTGTACAAACGTTGGTGTAATGGGAAGAATTTTTCGTGCTCTAGAGGTTAAAATTGTGTTGACACCTCTCAAATAGGAGGCGAAATTGGTGGATGTGCATTCCTGCATAACTTGAGATATCAGACGACTGGACAAGACAGCTCCAGGAACCTCAGATAAGCTCTCTAGATTTGTGTGTAATTCTGGCCAGCATTATTTTCATAGATTTAGTTAGAGTGAGGTTTTCTGAGTATGATACACATTAATCTCCAGTCAAATTGGTGGTGATGTTAAGATTATTTTCTTTATGTTATGAATTGTGTTTTATAATTATTTTTTAATTTTTAATATACGTCCACAATTTATGTATTTACCGTTTCCTGGTGTTGTA
>NC_069445.1:31973636-31992992 GCF_026875155.1 Cherax quadricarinatus | reverse complement strand
CAACCCCTCCGGAGAAAATTTCTCCACAGCATCTGTTGGTTTGGAGTGGAGGCCATCGACTGGGGTTCAACTCGAGGAATGACTGGATTTGATGTACAATTTCTGCCATTTCCTGCCAGTTTTTTCCTTCCTGGCACTAAAAAACATATCCCTCTTGAGTGGCTGTGGTACCCAGGTTTTCCCAAGGCCTGGATGTTTTGCATTTTTTTGTCCCCTTAGTTGGTGTGCCTGGCAATTTAAGTTAAAGCACAGTCTTTCCTGTACTGAAGAGGGAAACTTTTCAGGGTGAAAAAGCTTCAGGAAGGGAAAGTTTGCATTTTCCTTTTGTCACATGGGCACGGCATTTTCTAGGTGGTCATAGTTGCACGTCCTATCTGTTTTTTTCCAGTTTTCCCCCATGCCTGCAGATACCAAGTGCATAGAAATGTGCACAGGCTTGGTTCCATTTGCCTTGGGTTTGTGACTGTATTCCCTGTTGGTGCATTTTTACCTGTCTCTTTCCTATCCTCACTAGCACTAACAATGGAGCTCTCACCATTTGTTTTTGGGAATGTATCCTCAATATTGCTAGTGGAGACAATGTTTGCTATCTCCTGTGGTATTACTAGTTTGTAATATTGGTTCATCTTGCCCTTGACTACACTTGTTTCCCCACGACAGCTCCTGTCTCCCTCGGGGTCATTTATATGCATTCCCTCCTGTGCACAATTACTGACTACCTGGAAGCATTTTCCACCCTCACCATTACTGTCTCCTAGGACCACACCTTCAGCTTCACCATTACTGTCTACCAGGACAGCTCTAACAGCCCCACATTTACTGACTCCCGGGGGCAGCACCTCCAGCCTTACAGTTTCTGACTACAATGGCCAGCCCCAAAGGGCGGGTCCCCATCCAGCCCAGACTTTTATTTCTCCTATCTGTTATAGAATGCTTCCAGGTTTTCTATGAAGGCTGCTTTGATGTTAAACTCTTTTAATACCAATGTGATTTTAGGGCCACAGATTGATCTCATTTAATACTGCTTGTAGATAGTTCTTGGATATCTGCACAAGAGGCGTGACACCAATTTCCAACAAAAATGGCAATTTATCCATGTGGAAGCCCGTTTGTTTGATGTACTGCAGACTACACAGAGCTTCATAAAGTGATTTGAATGGGGTTGATTTACTATAGTTCTACAAATAAATAACAAAAAGGCACAATACCGTGACTGGAACGATACACAAATAACCCGCACATAAAGAAGAAGCTTACGACGACGTTTCGGTCCGACTTGGACCAAATTTACAAAGTCACACTAAACAGAGGTGGAGCAGGATGGCTATATATAGGCAGAAGAGGTGGAGGTATAGTAAGTATAGTAGCAGTAGCAGTAGCAAATTTGTAGGGAAAAGGGATAGTAGTAAAAGAATTGTATATAATACCGACAAAATGAAATTAAGACACATGCACAACACCCGGGTAAACCCCATCATAGACGTTTTGCCTCCAGCCAGCCAACTGGATGGCGAAACGTCCACAACAAAGACAACCAGACCCGCACATGTGTCTTAATTCATCAGTAGTTGTAGTAGTAGTAGAAGAAGAAGAGGTAGTAGTAGTGGTAGTGGTAGAAGTGGGAAAAAAGGATGACGAGCCAGTCAAAAACAAAGACAAAAGGGAAAGGGGAGCACTGCAAGAGAGCTAGATGCCCACAGAGGGAGAGCAAGCGCACAGAGGTGCGTGAAAGGGGAAGTGGTGAAATAAAATAAATGAAGAAGGAACAGAAACACGAGACAGGAGAGAGAAAGACAACCCAGAGGAGAAAAGGAAAGAGGAAAGGGGAAGAGGAAGAAGAAAAAGAAAGAAAAATGAGGATTCAGGTTAATCACGGGTGTTCTGAAGTTTGGAGCATTTTACAATGTAGTGGGAGAGGAAGGCATCTACAGAGACCGAAGCCAGGCTAAGGTTCATACAAGGAAAGTTTTGTATTAGAGAGGATTCAACTAGACGGCGACTGTTCGAGTTGGAAGTAGGGAAGACAGTTTTAGCAGAAGACCAGTCAATAGGATGGCTATGATCTCTGACATGACAGAAAAGAGCATTGTTAGTGTCGGCAAGCCTAACACTATTTTTGTGCTCCCTAAGTCTGTCAGAAAGAGATCGACCAGTTTCTCCGAAGTACGTATTGAAGAGGACAGGAGGAGCAAGAAATAGAGTAGACACCAGGAACATCTGTAGAGGGAGGAGAGGTATGAACGAGATTAGTGCGAAGAGTGTTAGTCTGGCAGAAGGTAAGCTTGATGTCTAAGGGACGGAGAGAATTGTTGAGATTAGAAAGACCGGAAATGTAGGGAAGGCAGAGGATAGAAGAGTTTCCATGAGTAGAGAGTTTGGGAGAGAAGAAATTGCGTTTAGCACGTGAGAGGGCAGAGTCTATGAATGGGAAGGGTAGCCAAGACGGGAGAACGAATTATGAAGAGTGGAAATTTCTGCTGGAAGGAACTGAGGATCACAGATGCGGAGGGCACGGAGAAAGAGGGAGATAAGAACACTTTTCTTGACAGGGGAAGCATGATAGGAAAAGTAGTGAATGTACATGCCACTGTGCATAGGTTTACGGTAAACGGAAAAGGAAAAACCTGTATCTGAGCGGTGGACATGGACATCAAAGGAAAGGAAGCAAGGAATTAGATTTCCATTCAGCTTTAAAACTTAATGAAGGGGCAAGATTATTAATAGCTTCAAGAAAAGGTTGGAAGAGACTGGAGTCATGAGGCCACAGAGCAAAGATGTCATCCACATAGCGGAGCCAGAGTGAAGGTTGCACATCGAGGGTAGGAAGAAGAACAGTCTCGAAGTATTCCATGTAAAGATTAGCAAGGACAGGAGAGAGAGGAGAGCCCATAGCGACACCGAAGGTTTGAGAATAATATTTCCCTTGGAAGGAAAAGGAGTTAGAGTTCACACAGAGGCGGATCAGATCAAGAAAGACATCAGTGGGGATAGGGAGATGAAGAAACCCTTCATGGGCCTTCTCTCTAAGGAAATCAAGGACATCATCAAGAGGGACATTGGTGAAGAGGGACTCAACATCAAGACTAAGCATCTTACAGGTTGGGAGAGAGCGAACCCGTTCAATGAAGTCTTGAGAGTGACGGAGGTGGGCAGGAGAAAAAGTACCAAGAAAGGGAGCGAGGGTTTTGGCCAGCCAAGAAGCAAGAGAATAAGAGACAGAACCTCTAGAGGATATGATAGGACGAAGAGGAATATCAGGTTTATGAGTTTTGGAAAGGCCATAGAAATAGGGAAGAGAGGGACAGATGACACGAAACCGTTGAACAAGGTCAAAGTCAAGAGGACAGAGGTCGGAGAGAGTCCTTAGTTTTTTGTTGAAAGTTCTCTTGATGCGATCAAGAGGGTTGGAAACGAGAGGAGTGTAGTGTGTGAGTCAGAGAGCAAGACATCTCAGCTTTACGAAGGTAATCCTCGCGATCAAGGATAACTACCAAATTACCTTTGTCAGAAGATAGTATGACAATGTTAGTGTTGGATTTAAGAGAAGAAAGGGCAAGTTGGTAACGGCGTACGAAGGTGGTGATTCTTGGAAAACAGACTAACAAGAGCAGGAAGGAGAGCACCACGAAAAGTGGACAAATCAGGAAGATTACGGAAGCGAGATTGACGAAAGGAATCAAAAGAGCTAATCAGGGAAATACCAGCGCGAGGAGTAGGCGAAGTGGCAAAGGAAAGACCAAAACCAAGAAGTTCAAGCTCGTATTGAGAGAGTGAGACAGAAGACAGATTAGTAACACAGTCAGTGAGGGAGAATTTAGACCAAGCTTCTCTCTTTTATGTGCGGGTTATTTGTGTATCGTTCCAGTCACGGTATTGTGCCTTTTTGTTATTTATGGACCCCGCAGTTAAGCGTCATATTCTCTCCAACTTTTTTAATGTTCTTCCCTCTTTTAAACCCCTCTTTCGATCTTATGAGGCTGCTCTTATTGCTACCAGGCGTCGTAAGAATCAGCTTCGCTTCCTACGTGACTGTCTTGCTGAACAAGTTCTGCCCCCTTCCTTCTCCCACTTCCTGAAAACCAACCCACTGGGCACTCCCTTTCCTGATCATGCCCATCTCCTACTTCAACAGCTCATTCTTTCTACTAAATCACAGGTTGAAGATGCCTTCTTTACTTTCCGTCAACGTCAACGTGCTCTCTTTGCGGCTCTACCACAGGATCTCTGTAACCTTCTCTCTACCATTGCCTTTGACACTGCTCGCCTGAATGCACAAATTCATTCTTCCAAACTACAAAATAAACTTCAACGTCTCATCTCAGCTAGCCCTTGGTCTAAATTCTCCCTCACTGACTGTGTTACTAATCTGTCTTCTGTCTCACTCTCTCAATACGAGCTTGAACTTCTTGGTTTTGGTCTTTCCTTTGCCACTTCGCCTACTCCTCGCGCTGGTATTTCCCTGATTAGCTCTTTTGATTCCTTTCGTCAATCTCGCTTCCGTAATCTTCCTGATTTTGTCCCACTTTTCGTGGTGCTCTCCTTCCTGCTCTTGTTAGTCTGTTTTCTAAGAATCACCACCTTCCACGCCGTTACCAACTTGCCCTTTCTTCTCTTAAATCCAACACTAACATTGTCATACTATCTTCTGACAAAGGTAATTCGGTAGTTATCCTTGATCGCGAGGATTACCTCCATCAAGCTGATGTCTTGCTCTCTGACTCACGCACCTACACTCCTCTCGTTTCCAACCCTCTTGATTGCATCAAGAGAACTTTCAACAAAAAACTAAGGACTCTCTCCGACCTCTGTCCTCCTGACTTTGACCTTGTTCAACGGTTTCGTGTCATCTGTCCCTCTCTTCCCTATTTCTATGGCCTTCCCAAAACTCATAAACCTGATATTCCTCTTCGTCCTATCATATCCTCTAGAGGTTCTGTCTCTTATTCTCTTGCTTCTTGGCTGGCCAAAACCCTCACTCCCTTTCTTGGTACTTTTTCTCCTGCCCACCTCCGTCACTCTCAAGACTTCATTGAACGGGTTCGCTCTCTCCCAACCTGTAAGATGCTTAGTCTTGACGTTGAGTCCCTCTTCACCAATGTTCCTCTTGATGATGTCCTTGATTTCCTTAGAGAGAAGGCCCATGAAGGGTTTCTTCATCTCCCTATCCCCACTGATGTCTTTCTTGATCTGATCCGCCTCTGTGTAAACTCTAACTCCTTTTCCTTCCAAGGGAAATATTATTCTCAAACCTTCGGTGTCGCTATGGGCTCTCCTCTCTCTCCTGTCCTTGCTAATCTTTACATGGAATACTTCGAGACTGTTCTTCTTCCTACCCTCGATGTGCAACCTTCACTCTGGCTCCGCTATGTGGGTGACATCTTTGCTCTGTGGCCTCATGACTCCAGTCTCTTCCAACCTTTTCTTGAAGCTATTAAAAATCTTGCCCCTTCCATTAAGTTTAAAGCTGAATGGGAATCTAATTCCTTGCTTCCTTTCCTTGATGTCCATGTCCACCGCTCAGATACAGGTTTTTCCTTTTCCGTTTACCGTAAACCTATGCACAGTGGCATGTACATTCACTACTTTTCCTATCATGCTTCCCCTGTCAAGAAAAGTGTTCTTATCTCCCTCTTTCTCCATGCCCTCCGCATCTGTGATCCTCAGTTCCTTCCAGCAGAAATTTCCACTCTTCATAATTCGTTCTCCGTCTTGCTACACTTCCCATTTCATAGACTCTGCCCTCTCACGTGCTAAACGCAATTTCTTCTCTCCCAAACTCTCTACTCATGGGAACTCTTCTATCCTCTGCCTTCCCTACATTTCCGGTCTTTCTAATCTCAACAATTCTCTCCGTCCCTTAGACATCAAGCTTACCTTCCGCCAGACTAACACTCTTCGCACTAATCTCGTTCATACCTCTCCTCCCTCTACAGATGTTCCTGGTGTCTACTCTATTTCTTGCTCCTCCTGTCCTCTTCAATACTTCAGAGAAACTGGTCGATCTCTTTCTGACAGACTTAGGGAGCACAAAAATAGTGTTAGGCTTGCCGACACTAACAATGCTCTTTTCTGTCATGTCAGAGATCATAGCCATCCTATTGACTGGTCTTCTGCTAAAACTGTCTTCCCTACTTCCAACTCGAACAGTTGCCGTCTAGTTGAATCCTCTCTAATACAAAACTTTCCTTGTATGAACCTTAGCCCTGGCTTCGTCTCTGTAGATGCCTTCCTCTCCCACTACATTGTAAAACGCTCCAAACTTCAGAACACCCGTGACTTAACCTAAATCCTCATTTTTTCTTTCTTTTTCTTCTTCCTCTTCCCCTTTCCTCTTTCCTTTTCTCCTCTGGGTTGTCTTTCTCTCTCCTGTCTCGTGTTTCTGTTCCTTCTTCATTTATTTTATTTCACCACTTCCCCTTTCACGCACCTCTGTGCGCTTGCTCTCCCTCTGTGGGCATCTAGCTCTCTTGCTGTGCTCCCCTTCCTTTGTCTTTGTTTTTGACTGGCTCGTCATCCTTATTTCCCACTTCTACCACTACCACTACTACTACCTCTTCTTCTTCTACTACTACTACAACTACTGATGAAATTAAGACACATGTGCGGTGTCTGGTTCTCTTTGTTGTGGACGTTTCACCATCCAGTGGCTGGCTGGATGGCGAAACGTCTACGATGAGGATACCCGGGTGTTGTGCATGTGTCTTAATTTCATCTTGTCGGTATTATATACAATTCTTGTACTACTACTACTACTACTACTACTACCTCCACCTCTTCCTGCCTATATATAACCGTCCTGCTCCACCTCTCTTAGTGTGACTTTGTCAATGGTCCAAGTCGGACCAAAACGTCGTCATAAGCTTCTCTCTTTTATGTGCGGGTTATTTGTGTATAGTTCTACAAGTAACCTCTTGAATATTCTACTAATAACCTCCTTAAAGTGAAGCTCTAGCTATTTGTATTTCTATTTCTAACTGTATACTTGTATATTAGGACAGCTTACCGGTGTATGTTCCTGTTTTATATTTATTGTTTGTGTTTGATAAGGGCACCTAAAACCCTGTCTTTTTACAGTCTGCTTTATTGTCCAACGAATCCGTTTGAAACCGGTCAAGGGTTCGGACCAGTCAAGGGTTTGGACCAGTCAAGGGTTCGGACCAGTCGGATCTGATCAGTGGGTCACTTATTTAACCCTTTGAGGGTTTTGGACGTACTAGTACGGCTTACGACCCAGGGTTTTTGACGTACTAGTACGCCTAAATTCTAGTGCCCTCAAATCTAGTGAGAGAAAGCTGGTAGGCCTCCATATGAAAGAATGGGTCTATGTGGTCAGTGTGCACAGTATAAAAAAAATCCTGCAGCACACAGTGCACAATGAGAAAAAAAAAACTTTGACCGTTTTTTTTGGAATAAAACAGCGACTTTGCACTGTATTTTCGTATGGTATTTATTGTTGTATTCTAGTTTTCTTGGTCTCATTTTATAGAATGGAAGGCATATCATAGAAATTGAGATGATTTTGACTGGTTTTACAATGAAAAGTATCTTGAAATTGAGCTCAAAATAGCAGAAATGTTCGATTTTTTACCAAAGTTCAAAGTAAACAAATCATGCCAAGCATCCAATACACGTCAACTGGTGAGTCTAATATTCTTTTGCCAGTGCGCCAATATGATTCATATCATTTTTTACACTAATGCAGTAGTCTGCATAACAGTAAATCTTCTATTTTTTGTGAGAATAAAAATTCAAAGTGGAAAGCAAAAGAATGTAAGAAGAGCCTTGAGACATGACTAATGAACAGAGGAAATGTCATTTTAGTGCCAGGAATGTATTTCTTGTTTGTTCTGGACCCTATTCGGAAATTGGCATCGTTTGAAATTTGTGTGAAATTGGCAAAATTGCTAAATTCTGACCACTGTACTGGATAGTTGAAATTGGTAAATGGGTGGTTTCTTGCACTGATTCAATAGAAAAAATGGAGTTCTAGCGAAATATTCATGTTTTTTGTCGACTAGTACAGTGGAACTGGCCGAAAATGGGGCTCAAAGTGGGCAAAATCGCCGATCCGTAAACATCGCCGAGACCGCTAACTTCGTGAGAGCATAATTCCGTAAGTTTTCCATCAAATTTCATATTTTTGGTGTCATTGTGATCGGGAAAAGATTCTCTATCTTTTCATAAGAAAAAATATTTTTTTTTTTAATTTGGCCGACCCTGAGAACGAGTCTCGGGGAGGGCCTGTCGACCCTCAAAGGGTTAAAACATTCTGGTCGGTGATTTGGCTATCACATGAAGGAACTACTGGAAATTATCTAACCGAGTAATTTGTGATTTGATTGATACAAAAGTATAACTTGCGTGTCGAGGAACCAGTGATTTCTGGGAGCTCCTACAATGACGAATGGTCAAGGTCTCAACCCTCGTTCATAGATCACTGTATCTAGGTTTTCTAGGTTTTTTCCATCTCCACCACAACAAATGCTATATTATCACTATAGTTAACTGGTGGAATTATTGGAGGAAAGACGCTTTTTTTGGAGTAATATTTGCTTCTCGTTTTGTATATTGTATAGTGGGGATTTCAAATTTCAAAGGGGAGCCTTTGCTGGTGTATCACTCTGAAAATCCCAGTGTGTTCAAGAAAAACAGGTTTTTCAAGAGAAAATTTTTTGTGTGTTTGTGGAAGGCTAACATTTGGGAATGGTCCTACGGGGACCCTTTACCGGGAGGTTTTTTCCGGGGATAACGCCCCGGACCGGTCCACAACCGGGGCCTCCCTGTGGATCGGGGGCCTGATAAACCCCGGCTGTTACCCCCTGGGCGCATGCTTTCCTTTGTACGAACCAAAAGCCGGGTGGTTTTGGTATGATTTGGGTTTTTTTTTCTTTTCCAGCTCTCTTTGAAGCCCTTTTGGGGTTTTTAAAAAAAACAAAGGGGGGGAAGGGGTGACCCCGGATAAGAATTGGTACCTAGTTTCCCCTTAGGGAAAGGGGGAAACCCCCTTTCCCCAAACAAAAACCCTCTTTTTCCCTTTTCCCCCCTTCCTCCCTGTTTTCCCAAACCTTTCAAAAACAGCCTTAAATTTCGGAAAGGGGGTGTTATTTTAAAATGTTCTTCTTTTGTTGATAAAAAAATTATCTTTAAGGTAAAAAAAAAAATTTTTTTTTTAAAATACTTCTGGGTGTCTGGCCAGATTAATTGGATTTACATTAAATTTTTATGGGGGGAAAAGGTTTTCCCTTTTTTCCCCCAAATTTTTGTTTTCGCCCAAACGCCCCTGGAATGGATTTTAAAATGAAAACCGAGGGGGCTCCCTTTAATTTTAATTGGATTTTGACCCAAAAAAATCACTTCTACATAGCCAAAACTTTCTTCTTGCGTCTTTGGGAAAAAAGGAAACTTCTTCTTCTTTAAAGGGCCAGAGTTTTGGTTTAAAATTTGGGGAAGGAAGGGAAAAATGGGTAAAAGGGTGGAAATATTGGAAAAGGGGGGAAAGGGGGGGGGGGAGGTGGATTTTTAAAAGGGAAGTGGGCCCCAACCCCTTTGGTGTAATTTAAAAAAATTTATGTGAAAAAGATAAGAATTTTTTTTAAGGGGGTATAGGGGCTAACCCCTCAGAGTCCAAAAAAAATATAACGATATAAAGTCATTTACCCCTGAATTTGGGAGTAATTATAAAATTGCAATTGTTTTTTTTTTTTTTTTTTTTTTTTTTTTTTTTTTTTTTTTTTCTTAACCCCTTGACTGTCACAACCCCAAATCCTGAGGTGTCTCCTGGTGTCGCAAGATTTCTAAAAAAAAAAAAAAAAAAAAAAAAAAAAAAAAATCTTATTTAATGATAAGGGAATCTTTTCCCAAGTGTAATAATGCCAAAAGAACGAAATTTGAAGGAAAACTGATGGAATTACGCTCTTGCAAAGTTAGCAACCTCGGCGATATTTACGAATCAGCGATTTCGCCCACTTTGAGCCCTATTTCTGGCTAATTCCAATGTCCCAGTCGACTAAACTCACAGCTATTTCTTTAGAACTCCATTTTTTTTCTATTGATTGAGTACAAGAAACTGCCCATTTCCCGAATTCAACTACCCAATAACGTGGTCAGAAATTTGCAATTTGGCCAATTTCACAAAAATTAAAAAAATATGACAATTTCAAAATAGGGTCCAGAAAGAACAATGCAGACATTCCTGGCTCTAAAATAACATTTTCTTTGTTCATCAGTCATGTCTCCAGGCCTCTCTGATATTACTCTTGCTTTCTATTTTGAATTTTTATTCAAACAAAAAATAGAAGATTTACTGTTATGCAGACTACTGCAATATTGTAATAATTGTACAGTATAAATAATGTCAACCCATTCATGACTGTATATTAGAATGGCTACTTGGACATTTATTGGATAGTGATATCATTTGTTTACTTTTGAACATTGGCAAAAATCAAATATTTCCCTTTGAGCTCCATTTCAAGGTTCTTTTCATAGTAAAACCAATCAAAATCACCTCTATTTCTATAATATGCTTTCCATTCTATCAAATGAGACCAAGAAAACGAGAATACAACCAAAAATACTATACGAAAATAGACCACAAAGTCAGCGTTTTAATTAAAATAAAACGGTTGGAGTTTTTTTTTTCTCATTATGCACTGGGTGCTGCAGGATTTTTTTTATATGGAGCACACTGACCACACAGACCCATTCTCTCACATGTGGGCCTACCAGCTTTATCTTGCTTGATTTGAAGCCTCTAGAATTTATGAGTATATATACGTCAAAAACGGTGGCTCGTAAAACGTATATATACGACCAAAACAGTCAAAGGGTTAAATAACTAACTTAATACAGTGGAGCCCCAGATATCGGTCAATTCAGGAATTCGGCAGCTTTTTTTGGCCGAAATTGTCCTGAATTTTGGCCGTTGACCTAGAAACTGGCCATATAGGATGCGTCTGCCGCCTCTCCTCACATTCGTGAGTCAGTCTGGCTGTGTCTCTGGGTGAGTGAGCAAAGCTCCGTGCATTCATCCAAGCATTTCGTTATAATCCATTGTTTTTTGTGGTTATTTATTGAGCGCAACTGCAAAATAAGCCACCATGGGCCCAAAGAAAGTTCCTAGTGCCAGTCCTTTGGTAAAGAAAGTGAGAAACATGAAAGAATTCAAGGAAGAAATTATAGTAAAGTATGAGAGTGGTGTACATGTCTTGGGGCTTGCTAGGATGTATGGAAAATCCAAATCAACAATCACTTCCATCCTGGTAAAGAAAGTAGAAATCATGGAAGCTAATGTTGGAAAAGGGGTAAATATGCTAATGAAACAAAGATCATCAATTATCAAAGATGTGGAGAAGTTATTGTTGGTGTGGATCAACGAGAAACAATTAGCGGGAGATAGTGTTGTGGAGCCGATCATTTGTGACAAGGCAAGGCAGTTGCATGTGGATCTCGTAAAGAAAATGCCTGGAACGTGTGCTGCTGTTAGTGAATTTAAGGCCAGCAGAGGCTGGATCGACAGATTCAAGAAGCGTAGCGGCATACACAGTGTTGTAAGGCATGGAGAGGCTGCAAGTTCAGACAAATGTGCAGCTGAAGAATTCATGCATGAATTCAAGGATTACGTAGAGGCTGAAGGATTCGTCCCCCAACAAGTGTTCAATTGTGACGAAACAGGCCTCTTTTGGAAGAAAATGCCAAAGAGGACCTACATCATGAAGGAGGAAAAAGCACTGCCAGGACACAAGCCTATGAAGGACAGGCTTACTCTTTTGCTCTGCGGTAATGCTAGTGGGGATTTCAAAGTGAAGCCTTTACTGGTGTAACTGAAAATCACAGTGTTCAAGAAAAACAGTGTCATGAAAGCTAATTTGTGCATGATGTGGTAGCCTAACAGTAAGGCATGGGTCACGAGGGACATTTTCCTTGATTGGTTCAATTAAGTATTTGGCCCCAGTGTGAAGAAAAACCTCCTGGAAAATAAACTGGAACTCAAATGCCTCCTGGTAGTGGACAATGGTCTTGTTCATCCTCCAGACTTGGAAGAGAAAATGGTGAAGGAATTTATTTTCATCACAGTGAAGTTCTTGCCCCCTAATACCACTCCTCTCCTCCAGCCCATGGACCAGCAGATCATTTCAAACTTCAGAAAACTTTATACCAAAGCATTGTTTCAAAGGTGCTTTAAGATAACCTCAGACTCTGAATTAACCCTAAGAGAGCTCTGGAAAGATCACTTCAGTATCCTCCATTGCATAAACCTTATAGGTAAGGCTTGGCAGGGAGTGACTTCCAGGATGATAAATTCTGCTTGGAGAAAATTGTGGCCAGAATGTGTCCTCGACAAGGATTTTGAAGAGTTTGAAGCTGACCCTGAGGACCCTATGCCAGTTGTGGAATCTATTGTGGCACTGGGGAAGTCCATGGGGTTGGAAGTTAGTGGCAAGGATGTGGAAAAGTTGGTGGAGGACCACAATAAAGAGCTAACCACCGAAGAGCTGCTAGACCTTAATCTGTAACAGCAACAGACCACAGCTCAGGAAATTGCTTCAGAGGAGGAGGAAGAGAGAGGGAAGAAGTTGCGTTCTTCAGAGATTAAGGAGATGTGTGCAATGTGGACTAGGATGGGAAAATTTGTGGAGGAACATCACCCTGACAAAGCTGTTGCAGGCCGTGTATTCGACATGTTCAATGACAATGTCTTGTCTCATTTTAGGCAAATTTTAAGGAAACACCAAAAACAGACCTTACTGGAACAATTTTTTGAGCGACAGGAGTCCAGTGACTCTCAAGCTGGTCCGAGTTGCATTAAAAAACAAAGAAGGGATATAACCCTGGAAAAAGACGTTTTGGAAAGGGATTGCCCTTCCAAACAATAGTAAATCTTCCATTCTCTCCCCTCCTCCACACATCAACAACTCTTCAATAAAAGTAAGTGTCAATTATTATTGCTTTATTCTTCATGTCTCACTATTTTCTGTGTAGATAAATGTACATTTAATGTAAAAAAATATTTTTTTAATACTTTTGGGTGTCTGGAACAGATTAATTTGATTTACATTATTTCTTATGGGATAAATGGTTTTGAAAATCGTGAATTTTGAATTTCGGCGGACTCTCTGGGATGGATTAATCATGAAATTCAAGGGTCCACTGTACCTGAGTGTTAGTCGGCTGTTGTGGGTAACAACCTGGGTAAGAAGATTAAAGGACAGGTAAGATTTTGTTTGGATTTTCAACCCCCAGATGGTTAGCCATCCAGGATTACCCAAGAAAGAAAATGTGTCATCGAGGGACTGTCTGTCTGATTTCCACTGGAGTTTTTCAATTTTGTCCGCCAGGATGTGATGCCCACCAGCCAACTAACAACCTGGTACCTACTTGCTTACTAGGTGAACAGAGACAGCAGGTTTAAGGAAACATGTCCAATGTTTCCACCCTTGCCAGGGATCGAACCATGGACAATTAATGTGTGAAGTGAGAGTGTTGCCTACCAGGCCACGGGACACTAAAAGAAGTAAGAGCGACAGAGACCTTATTGGGTTATCCTGAGCGGCTAACCGTCAAAGTTAAGATTACGAATGAAATCTTATTTTATCTCATACCTCTGGGATGACAGCATCCTCAGGTGTCACAATGAGGAACTGGGATATATCCTCAGCATGTTTAGAAACGTTGAGCACGTTTCCTTCACCTGCTGTTCCTGTTCACCTAAGCAATTAGGTACCTGGGCATTAGGTGACTGGTGTGGGTGGCATCCTGGGGGTCAAGATCAACTTAAGTTGTCTGAAACATTCTGCATCACCAGAGGTTTACTAAATAGTAGTCTGCAACCTCTGTAATAACTATCACCAACTTGTAGATATAAATATTATTATTATTAATCATGAGCATTTTACTGTTTTAAGATGTCACTAGGAGCTTTAATAGCGGCAAAATTAATGTATCTATATTGCTACTTACCGTATATTTTCACCATTTCACGAAGTTTCCTGAGCATCTCAAAAAACTTCAACATTTGGCAAAAAATCGATATTTGTTGTTGTTGTTGTTGGGGTTTATAGGGTCACTACAGCACACGCCGTATGCTGCCTTCCACAAAATCAATATTTCTGCCTATTGTTGTTATGGGTTTTGAGGGCCAACAAAGCTTACGTATGGTTGAGACATTTTTATTTTTCCCCATTATTTTTAAATAATTAAATAAGTTTATTTAGGTAGAGGTATGCATAAGTACAATTATCATACACAGTATAAATTACTGAGGATAACCCAAAAAAGTTAGATAGTTGCTTATTTCCACAGGAGTTTTTGTAATATCTTATTATTGAAACCTCAAAAACCCTTAAGACCTTAAAATAGCTAAGTAACTCAACTGTGTGAAAATCATTTACAGTAAAAAGAGATATACATTATTATTTACATTATTATTAAAGAGACGATCAGCTTACAGGAACAGGTAAGCAACTGATTATACAGAGCAATTTCTGGAGAAGAAATAGTGGCCAAAACCTGATAGGTAATATGGAAAGGGGCATAACTTTAATTCGAGAATAGAAATGAGAATAAATAATTAAAAATTACAGCTGGTGGACCTTGCACAACAATACATTGTGTCAACAACAGGCTTTTTTTCAGGACTTTTAAAACTGCAGAGGCGCTAAAATGATTAACGGCTCGTCAGACCACTTGCCCAGTGGGTATGAAGACGAACTGTCTCACATCGGTCTCCAGATGCATGATAGAACTGATGAACTGGCTAAATAATATGCCTTTTCAGTTAACAGTTAGAGAACAAAAGAACGAAAAGAACTTCAAGTAAAGTTTATTGACTTAGGACTGAGGGAGATTACACTAGTCAGTGTATTTATCATCATCTATTATGCAGGAGGAGCCACAAGTCAATGGGTCATCCTTCTTCTTCTTCTTCTTCTTATGACCAGAGCTTTGGTAAGATGGGTAAGGAAGAAGGATGGGTAAGGATGGAAATATTGGAAAAGGGTGGGAAGGGGGAAGAGGTAGGATATAAAAGGTAAGTGGCCCAACCACTTTGGTGTAATTTAAAAAGTGTATGTGAAATGATAAGATATTCTTTAAGGGGTATAATACTAACCCATCAGAGTCACATAGATATAATAGGTATATAAGTACATGACTCTGAATTGGTAGTAATTATACAAGTTGCAATTGCTTTTTTTTTTTTTTTTTTTTTTTTTTTTTTTTTTGCGATTGCACAACGGATATTTATGCGACAATGAAGGCAATAATTTTCTGGCCAGTTTATAATTTCGTGACAATGGCTTCTTACAGGTGGTGTCCAGCCATAGTAAATAGCATAATTTTTACAGTAGAAAGTTATGTAAGATGTCTCCCTAATTGGGGGCGATGATTTTCTCAGTATACATAGAAGGGTTCTGGTGGTACCCAATCTTCTTCACCAGGGAGGTTGCTCAATATCACAGTGTGGCGAAACGTTTCCTACATAAAGATACCCAAGAGTTGCACATGTGTCTAATTCAGAAAACATCGTACCCCTAGAATGCTGAGGCTCTTCCAAACTGCCCTTGCTGCTGTCAGAGAGCGTATGACAGAGCTGCGGCAAACAGACTGGGAAAAATGTGTCAACGGTCTTAATGCTCACCCCCCACTTAGCCGGGCATGGGGGGACAAAAATTTAAATTAAGGGTAACAGAACGGGGCAGATCGCGACCCTCACCCCTTACATAGGTCGAATGAGTTATGCTTGGGCGCAATCTAGCTAGAAAATACCCAGTACCACAGCGATATTAAATGACAAATATGATGCAAGGGGAGAGATTTTTTTTGTTTTTATGCTCAGCAAGAAGATGACTGCAACATTCCTTTCACTAATTATAACTTGAGCAGCACTAACAAAGGGCAACTCCCGTCGCCCAGGGGGATGGTATTACTTACAACATGCTTTTGGAGTACCAGGTAATCCTTATTGAATTATATAACATGAGCTATGAAAACGGGGGAATCCCTCAATCTTGGACCAACAGCCTTTTTTTCCAATTTCCCTAAGCCAATAAACAAAATGCATTTCGCCCAATATCTCTTACTAGTGCTTGTGTAAAAATTTTGAGAGAATGATTCTTAATGTCTCAGTACAAATCAAAAATTTTTTTTTCCCCCCCGGTTGCTGGTTTCATGCAGGAAAGGAGGTGCATTTGATACCACCTTTCTCCCCTGACACTGACAGCTCATGCACTACCTTCCTTGCCCTTAAATCCGTTTTCGATGTACCAACCGACTTTTTTCTTAGTAACTCCCAGAAGGATGTTGGAGGATGGCTTCTCCGCTGGTTTAAAAGATTACCTGCCCAAAACAGAAATCGTCTGTGTTTTCCAAGGACTAGAAGTGTAACTAAAGATTTTGAATTAGGAACCCCCGGGAGGTGTGCTCAGTCCCACACGTTCAATTTTCTAATTATGCATTTTTAAATGCTATCCCTAGTCAGCCCCATATTTTGTTTAGTTTTATGATGATAAAAAATTCACCCCACCGGTTCTCCAAACCCCCAAAAAAAATTCTTAATCATGTACCGTCTCGTGTCGGGACCTGGGGTTGAAAATCTTACGATAAAAAAAAAGATACTCAATAGGCTCCCCCTCGCAGAGAGGCACGTTCGCCGATCCAGTTGCATAATGGGCTCTTTTAGAATAGTTGCACAAATAACCTTACAGTTGTGCCGGGGGGTGGAAGTGTGAATTGCTCATTATCTAAAAAATTTTTATGATTTCGCCATGTATAAACGTAAAATAACCTTCTTACAGTATTCATTCCTTTTTAATTGTGGTTCATTAAACCTTTGTAAATTTTGAGTTCATTACCTTGTACCTAGTTCACCATCAAAACTTTGGACCCCGGGCCTGGACCCCATTGTGTACCTCGAATCTGTAAAAAACCTTTTTTTAACTTGTCATGATTGTGACTGACCTACCTGGGGTTCATTACCTTTGAAACTGGATTCATTACCTTTTTAAAATTGTGAATTTATTTCCCCTGTAACTTCCAGCTATCAAAAAATTTAAGGGGCCCCTCCCCGGGCCCATTATGTACCCCTGTAATCTTTTGACTACCCCCACTGGTGGGTATGGGGTGCATAATAAACAATTAAACTGAAACACTAAATTTGTTCATTTTGTGCCCCTGATAAACGTAAGTAACCATTTTAAGGATTTCATTACCTTTGTAAATTGTGAGTTCATACCTGTACCATTCACCATCACAATTTGGGAGCCCCTCCCTGGCCCATTCATCCTCTGTAATCTGTAAATACCTTTTTAACTTGCATGATTGTGATAACCTACCTGGGGTTCATTACCCCTTTTTAAATTTGAGTTCATTCCTTTGTAAATTTGTTTCATTACCTCTGTAAAATTGCTCAGCTACAAAACTTTGGAGTCCATCCCTGGACCAATTATGTACCTCTGTAAAATTTTGACTCCCCCCACAGGGTGGGTATGGGGTGCATAATAAACATTTAAAAAAAAAAAAAAAAACTAACCCTCTGTGGGAAGTCATTTTTTTGAGTCCGTGAGGAGGGGTATTGTGGTTAATCTGTGGTATTTACCCCTTCTATAGGATGTTCTCTATTGGCATGTATAGTTCTTGCTTGTATAAATTGTTTTTTTTTAGGGTGTCAGATTTTGATTTTTCCCCGAATGGCTATTTATTGTGCACCCCCAAACCATCCTGTGGACGGTAGCGCGAAGAGCAGTGGATACACAAAAGGCCTAGGAACTAGGCCCCCAAAGGGTTTAAAAGGAATACATATGGATTTTTATCTACATATCTATAGTTCACTTTCTGTTACAAGCAAAAATTTTGGAAATTTTCTTTGTATACTGGTATCTTATTTTTATTTAAAAAGTTACTTGACATTCAGATAGGGTTTTTTATCTGTCTGTCCTGATTCCCCAATAATGGACAATTAAACAAAGTGTTTTAAGAGAGTGCCATATGCCCGATCACAAATTTCATTTTGGGGGTCAAGGCGTCTTTATGGAGTTTTTTTTTTTTTTTTTTTTTTTTTTTTTTTATTGGCTCAACTGACAGTGTCAGCGTGCCTCGTTGTGCTCCGGGTTTTCTCGTGTTTTCACGGTCGCTCTTACGTGCTAGAACTTTAATTTGTGTCATCAATCCTATACGATACATCCCTCTAGCGCCTGGAACCAATCTTGGGCGGAAAACATTATATACTGAGTCAAAAAAGGAGTATTAGTGTGCACCACCTAGCAGAGTTTACTGCCAGAGGGGAATCATAGGCCTGTGTCCCGTGTGAAAAAAATAATAATAATTGAACTTTTCGTGTCAGAGGAAAGAAAGTCTCCCTGATAACATTGAGTATACATAGTGTATAGTGTATACTACAGTGGCTCCCTAGTATATTGATGATAAAGGCTAAAGTGTCATTTGAAAACAGGTGAATTTGTAAATGAAGTGATAAGCCTATAGAGGCAGGTGCCAGAAGTCGCCAGAAACTTACCACAGGTCAGCTGTATTTAATAATCTTCCTGGCTTGCTAGTGTACTCGCATATAATCTAGTGATACCAGTGAATAGCAGAATACAGTGTTGTAGTAGCAACTAACCAGTATTATAATGGTATTAGTGGAGTGGAGTGACTTTCATTAGTTTCTTTTTTCTTGAAATACCAGACGTATACTGTGAATTTCATATAACCTGTAGTTACCAGTGGTCGCAATATACACAACGAATAGCAAATATTACTACAGAAAAAGCGTCCTTCCTCCAAAATTTGCACCAGTCAACTATAGTGATAATATAGCATTTACTGTGGTGGAGACGGAAAAAAAATAGAAAAGCTAGATTCAGCGATTGATAAACAAGGGTTGAGGTCGACCGTTCGTCATTGTAGGAGCTGCCAGCAGTCACCGGTTTCTTCAACACGCAAGTTATACTTTTGTATCAATCAAATCATATATTACTCGGGTAGATAATTTCCAGCAGATCCTTCATGTGTTAGCCCAAATCACCGACCAGTATGTTTTAAATAAGTGACCCACTGATCAGATCAGATCGACTTGTCCGAACCCTTGACTGGTCCGAACCTTTGACTGGTCCGAACCCTTGACTGGTTTCAAACGGTTACGTTGGACAATAAAGCAGATTGTAAACGGATGGGGTTGTAGGCGCCCTTATAAACACAAACATTAAATATATATCAGGAACGAGCACGGTAAGCTGTCCAATACACAAAAACAGTTAGAAACAGAAATACAAATAGCTAGAGCTTCATTTAACGAGGTTGTTAATAGAATATTCAAGAGGTTGCTAGTAGAATTGCAGTAAATCAACCATTCAAATCATTGGT
>NC_069445.1:31931132-31973136 GCF_026875155.1 Cherax quadricarinatus | reverse complement strand
GTTGAGAAATGGCATTTCCAGCTAAGTTTAAAGAGTTTGTACTTAACTTAGAAAGACAACTCATCGCCTGCACAGCCGCCCCTGCAGACGAGGTCTTGACAAGCTGTCGAAGTCATCTCTCAACGGGCTGTCAAGAGTTATAATTTGTAAGATTATAAATTACCCCTAGGGGATTTTTATGTCAGCATATTTCATTCACTGATGGCTGACAAACTTACTTGTGTGGACTCAAAAGTCCGCCCCTTACTGCCGACTATAGGTAGATTACAAACTCCTTGCGACTCAAGAACTGCGCAGTCCCCTGTACTACAAGAAATTCGTAACCTACCTTGCTCTTGTAGCGTGAGCTATGGTGTTCTTCACACCTTCGACAGATATCGGTGACTTGATAGAAGCTGAAGTGCCCTTTGGGAAATGTCCACGTCTTCCATAGTCTAGGAATATGCACACTGGTACACTATGTTCCGCAAGATTTGTCTTTGTTGTTCACAATCTTATCACTAAGGAAGCTGATCACACTTCTCTTAAGTGTTTATTGTGTTTTATGAGACACTTTGTTCACACTAACGCACAGATCGTTCTTTGTTGGTTATCCTGGCATCAGTGTCACTCTCAGTAGAGTCAAAAGTAATCTCAAGCCGCCACAGCGCCCCATGCCGTCACTGCCCCTTGCACAAAAAAAAAGCTGACATAGTACTTTTGCTTCCTTGCCACTTCCTCGATGAAGCAAAGCAGAATGTTTGATTCTTGCTGTCTTAAGCATAGACAACAATGTCCACTATCTTTACTATGGTAACAAAGTGGGAGCAGGATTTTCCTTAATTGTCCTGCTAAAGTAAGAGATGTACTGTCTCTTATTAAAATACACTCTGCAACACTGGACTGCAAGGAGCAATGGTCGCTTGACCACGTCGCATACTCGTACGGCATCTGTGATCAATTACTCACTGTAGCAGTAAACAAGACGCTTGCCCCTTCTGAGAGGGCTGGGCCCCTCAGGGCTGAAAGGGGCTCAAGGGGCTGAAGGGGGCTGATACCCCCTCCTGGAGAAAATTTCTCCACAGCATCTGTTGGTTTGGAGTGGAGGCCATCGACTGTGGTTCAACTCGAGGAATGACTGGATTTGATGTACAATTTCTGCCATTTCCTGCCAGTTTTTTTCCTTCCTGGCACTAAAAAACCTATCCCTCTTGAGTGGCTGTGGCTACCCAGGTTTTCCCAAGGCCTGGATGTTTTGCATCTTTTTGTCCCCTTTAGTTGGTGTGCCTGGCAATTTAAGTTAAAGCACAGTCTTTCCTGTACTGAAGAGGGACACATTTCAGGGTGAAAAAGCTTACAGGAAGGGAGTTTGCATTTTCCTGTTGTCACATGGGCACGGCATTTTCTAGGGTGGTCATAGTTGCACGTCCTATCTGTTTTTCCAGATTTCCCATGCCTGCAGATACCAAGTGCATAGTATGTGCACAGGCTTGGTTTCCATTTGCCTTGGGTTTCTGTGACTGTATTCCCTGTTGGTGCATGTTTACCTGTCTCTTTCCTATCCTCACTAGCACTAACAATGGAGCTCTCACCATTTGTTTTTGGTAATGTATCCTCAATATTGCTAGTGGAGACAATGTTTGCTATCTCCTGTGGTATTACTAGTTTGTAATATTGGTTTCATCTTGCCCTTGACTACACTTGTTTCGCCACGACAGCTCCTGTCTCCCTCGAGGTCATTTATATGCATTCCCTCCTGTGCACAATTACTGACTACCTGGACAGCATCTCCACCCTCACCATTACTGTCTCCTAGGACCACACCTTCAGCTTCACCATTACTGTCTACCAGGACAGCTCTAACAGCCCCACATTTACTGACTACCGGGGCAGCACCTCCAGCCTTACAGTTTCTGACTACATGGCCAGCACCAAGGGCGGTACCATCCAGCCCAGACTTTTTATTCTCCTATCTGTTATAGAATGCTTCCAGGTTTTCTATGAAGGCTGCTTTGATGTTAAACTCTTTTAATACCAATGTGATTTTAGTCCACAGATTGATCTCATTTAATACTGCTTGTAGATAGTTCTTGGATATCTGCACAAGAGGCGTGACACCAATTTCCACAAAAATGGCAATTTATCCATGTGGAAGCCCGTTTGTTTGATGTACTGCAGACTACACAGAGCTTCATAATGTGATTTGAATGGTTGATTTACTATAGTTCTACAAATAAATAACAAAAAGGCACAATACCGTGACTGGAACGATACACAAATAACCCGCACATAAAAGAGAGAAGCTTACGACGACGTTTCGGTCCGACTTGGACCATTGACAAAGTCACACTAACAGAGGTGGAGCAGGATGGCTATATATAGGCAGGAAGAGGTGGAGGTAGTAGTAGTAGTAGTAGCAGTAGCAGTAGCAGTAGTAGTAGTAGTAGTAGTAGTAGTACAAGAATTGTATATAATACCGACAAGATGAAATTAAGACACATGCACAACACCCGGGTATCCCCATCATAGACGTTTTGCCGTCCAGCCAGCCACTGGATGGCGAAACGTCCACAACAAAGACAACCAGACACCGCACATGTGTCTTAATTTCATCAGTAGTTGTAGTAGTAGTAGAAGAAGAAGAGGTAGTAGTAGTGGTAGTGGTAGAAGTGGGAAATAAGGATGACGAGCCAGTCAAAAACAAAGACAAAGGAAGGGGAGCACTGCAAGAGAGCTAGATGCCCACAGAGGGAGAGCAAGCGCACAGAGGTGCGTGAAAGGGGAAGTGGTGAAATAAAATAAATGAAGAAGGAACAGAAACACGAGACAGGAGAGAGAAAGACAACCCAGAGGAGAAAAGGGAAAGGGGAAAAGGGGGAAGAGGAAGAAGAAAAAGAAAGAAAAAATGAGGATTCAGGTTAAGTCACGGGTGTTCTAAAGTTTGGAGCATTTTACAATGTAGTGGGAGAGGAAGGCATCTACAGAGACGAAGCCAGGGCAAGGTTCATACAAGGAAAGTTTTTTTTATTAGAGAGGATTCAACTAGACGGCGACTGTTCGAGTTGGAAGTAGGGAAGACAGTTTTAGCAGAAGACCGGGTCAATAGGATGGCTATGATCTCTGACAGGGGACAGAAAAGAGCATTGTTAGTGTCGGCAACCCCCCCCCAACACTATTTTTGTGCTCCCTAAGTCGTCAGAAAGAGATCGCCAGTTTTCTCCGAAGTACGTATTGAAGGGGGACAGGAGGAGCAAGAAATAGAGTAGACACCAGGAACATCTGTAGAGGGAGGAGAGGTAGAACGAGATTAGTGCAAAGAGTGTTAGTCTGGCAAAGGTAAGCTTGATGTCTAAGGGACGGAGGAGAATTGTTGAGATTAGAAAGACCGGAAATGTGGGGAAGGCAGAGGATAGAAGAGTTTCCATGAGTAGAGAGTTTGGGAGAGAAGAAATTGCGTTTAGCACGTGAGAGGGCAGAGTCAAATGAAATGGAGGGTAGCCAAGACGGGAGAACGAATTATAAGAGTGGAAATTTCTGCTGGAAGGAACTGAGGATCACAGATGCGGAGGGCACGGAGAAAGAGGGAGATAAAACACCTTTTCTTGACAGGGGAAGCATGATGGGAAAAAGTAGTGAATACATGCCACTGTGCATAGGTTTACGGTAAACGGAAAAGGAAAAACCTGTATCTGAGCGGTGGACATGGACATCAAGGAAAGGAAGCAAGGAATTAGTTTTCCATTCAGCTTTAAACTTAATGGAAGGGGCAAGATTATTAATAGCTTCAAGAAAAGGTTGGAAGAGACTGGAGTCATGAGGCCACAGAGCAAAGATGTCATCCACATAGCGGAGCCAGAGTGAAGGTTGCACATCGAGGGTAGGAAGAAGAACATCTCGAAGTATTCCATTAAAGATTAGCAAGGACAGGAGAGAGAGGAGACCCCCTAGCGAACCGAAGGTTTGAGAATAATTTTTCCCCTTTGGGAAAAGGAAAAGGATTAGAGTTCACACAGAGGCGGACCCATCAAGAAAGACATCAGTGGGGATAGGGAGAGAAGAAACCCTTCATGGGCCTTCTCTAAGGAAATCAAGGACATCATCAAGAGGGACATTGGTGAAGAGGGACTCAACATCAAGACTAAGCATCTTACAGGTTGGGAGAGAGCGAACCCGTTCAATGAAGTCTTGAGAGTGACGGAGGTGGGCAGGAGAAAAAGTACCAAGAAAGGGAGCGAGGGTTTTGGCCAGCCAAGAAGCAAGAGAATAAGAGACAGAACCTCTAGAGGATATGATAGACGAAGGGGAATATCAGGTTTATGAGTTTTGGAAAGGCCATAAAAAAGGGAAGAAGGGACAGATGACACGAAACCGTTGAACAAGGTCAAAGCAAGAGGACAGAGGTCGGAGAGAGTCCTTATTTTTTGTTGAAAGTTCTCTTGTGCGATCAAGAGGGTTGGAAACGAGAGGAGTGTAGGTGTGTGAGTCAGAGAGCAAGACATCAGCTTTACGAAGGTAATCCTCGCGATCAAGGATAACTACAAATTACCTTTGTCAGAAGATAGAAATGACAAAGTTAGTGTTGGATTTAAGAGAAGAAAGGGCAAGTTGGTAACGGCGTCAAAGGTGGTTTGATTCTTGGAAAACAGACTAACAAGAGCAGGAAGGAGAGCACCACGAAAAGTGGACAAATCAGGAAGATTACGGAAGCGAGATTGACGAAAGGAATCAAAGAGCTAATCAGGGAAATACCAGCGCGAGGAGTAGGCGAAGTGGCAAAGGGAAAAGACCAAAACCAAGAAGTTCAAGCTCGTTTTGAGAGAGTGAGACAGAAGACAGATTAGTAAACACGTCAGTGGGGGAGAATTTAGACCAAGCTTCTCTCTTTTATGTGCGGGTTATTGTGTTATCTTTTCCAGTCACGGTATTGGGGCCTTTTTGTTATTTATGGACCCCGCAGTTAAGCGTCAATTCTCTCCAACTTTTTTAATGTTCTTCCCTCTTTTAAACCCCTCTTTCGATCTTAGGGAGGCTGCTCTTATTGCACCAGGCGTCGTAAGAATCAGCTTCGCTTCCTACGTGACTGTCTTGCTGAACAAGTTCTGCCCCCTTCCTTCTCCCACTTCCTGAAAACCAACCCACTGGGCACTCCCTTTCCTGATCATGCCCATCTCCTACTTCAACAGCTCTTCTTTCTACTAAATCACAGGTTGAAGATGCCTTCTTTACTTTCCGTCAACGTCAAAGTGCTCTCTTTGCGGCTCTACCACAGGATCTCTGTAAACCCTTCTCTCTACCATTGCCTTTGACACTGCTCGCCTGAATGCACAAATTCATTCTTCCAAACTACAAAAAAAACTTCAACGTCTCATCTCAGCTAGCCCTTGGTTCTAAATTCTTTCCCCCACTGACTGTGTTACTTTAAACTGTCTTCTGTCTCACTCTCTCAATACGAGCTTGAACTTCTTGGTTTTGGTCTTTCCTTTGCCACTTCGCCCACTCCTCGCGCTGGTATTCCCCGATTAGCTCTTTTGATTCCTTTCGTCAATCTCGCTTCCGTAATCTTCCTGATTGTCCACTTTTCGTGGTGCTCTCCTTCCTGCTCTGTTAGTCTGTTTTCCAAGAATCTCCACCTTCCACGCCGTTACCAACTTGCCCTTTCTTCTCTTAAATCCAACACTAACATGTGTCATACTATCTTCTGACAAAGGTAATTCGGTAGTTATCCTTGATCGCGAGGATTACCCCCATCAAGCGATGTCTTGCTCTCTGACTCACGCACCTCACTCCCCTCGTTTCCAACCCTCTGATTGATCAAGAGAACTTAAACAAAAAACTAAGGCTCTCTCCGACCTCTGTCCTCCTGATTTGACTTTTTCAACGGTTTCGTGTCATCTGTCCCTCTCTTCCCTATTTCTATGGCTTCCAAAAATCATAACCTGATTTTCCTCTTCGGTCCTATCATATCCCTAGAGGTTCTGTCTCTTATTCTCTTGCTTCTTGGCTGGCCAAAACCCCCACTCCCTTTTTTGGAAATTTTTCTCCTGCCCACCTCCGTCACTCTCAAGGGCTTCATTGAACGGGTTCGCTCTCTCCAACCTGTAAGATGCTTAGTCTTTACGTTGAGTCCTCTTCACCAATGTTCCTCTTGATTTATGTCCTTGATTTCCTTAGAGAGAAAGGGCCCCTGAAGGGTTTCTTTATCTCCCCATCCCCACTGATGTCTTTCTTTATCTGATCCGCCTCTGTGTAAAACTCTAACTCCTTTTCCTTCCAAGGGAAAATATTATTCTCAAACCTTCGGTGTCGCTATGGGCTCTCCTCTCTCTCCTGTCCTTGCTAATCTTTACATGGAATTTCTTCGAGACTGTTCTTTTCCTACCCTCGATGTGCAACCTTCACTCTGGCTCCCCATGTGGGTGACATCTTTGCTTTTGTGGCCTCATGACTCCAGTCTCTTCCAACCTTTTCTTGAAGCTATTTAAAAATCTTGCCCCTTCCATTAAGTTTAAAGCTGAATGGGAATCTAATTCCTTGCTTCCCTTTTCCCTTTATGTCCAGTCCACCGCTCAGATACAGGTTTTTCCTTTTCCGTTTACCGTAAACCTATGCACAGTGGCATGTACATTCACTACTTTTCCTATCATGCTTCCCCTGTCAAGAAAAGTGTTCTTATCTCCCCCTTTCTCCATGCCCTCCGCATCTGTGATCCTCAGTTCCTTCCAGCAGAAATTTCCACTCTTCATAATTCGTTCTCCCGTCCCTTTGGGTACACTTCCCATTTCATAGACTCTGCCCTCTCACGTGCTAAACGCATTTCTTCTCTCCCAAACTCTCTACTCATGGGAACTCTTCTATCCTCTGCCTTCCCTACATTTCCGGGCTTTCTAATCTCAACAATTCTCTCCGTCCCTTAGACATCAAGCTTACCTTCCGCCAGACTAACACTCTTCGCACTAATCTCGTTCATACCTCTCCTCCCTCTACAGATGTTCCTGGTGTCTACTCTATTTCTTGCTCCTCCTGTCCTCTTCAATACTTCAGAGAAAACTGGTCGATCTCTTTCTGACAGACTTTGGGAGCACAAAAATGTGTTAGGCTTGCCGACACTAACAATGCTCTTTTCTGTCATGTCAGAGATCTAGCCATCCTATTGATGGTCTTTGCTAAAACTGTCTTCCCTACTTCCAACTCGAACAGTTGCCGTTTTAGTTGAATCCCCTCTAATACAAAACTTTCCTGTATGAACCTTTGCCCTGGCTTCGTCTCTGTAGATGCCTTCCTCTCCCACTACATTGTAAAACGCTCCAAACTTCAGAACACCGGTGACTTAACCTAAATCCTCATTTTTTTTTTTCTTTTTCTTCTTCCTCTTCCCCTTTCCTCTTTCCTTTTCTCCTCTGGGTTGTCTTTCTCTCCCTGTCTCGTGTTTCTGTTCCTTCTTCATTTATATTTTATTTCACCACTTCCCCTTTCCGCACCTCTGTGCGCTTGCTCTCCTCTGTGGGCATCTAGCTCTCTTGCTGTGCTCCCCTTCCTTTGTCTTTGTTTTTGACTGGCTCGTCATCCTTATTTCCCACTTCTACCACTACCCCTACTACTACCTCTTCTTCTTCTACTACTACTACAAAAATACTGATGAAATTAAGACACATGTGCGGTGTCTGGTTCCTCTTTGTTGTGGGCGTTTTCACCATCCGTGGCTGGCTGGATGGCGAAAGTCTACGATGAGGGTACCCGGGGGTTGTGCATGTGTCTAATTTCATCTTGTCGGTATTATATACAATTCTTGTACTACTACTACTAAATACTACTACTACCCCCACCTCTTCCTGCCTATATATAACCGCCTGCTCCACCTCTCTTAGTGTGACTTTGGGCAATGGTCCAATTTGGACCAAAAAAGTCGTCATAAGCTTCTCTCTTTTATGTGCGGGTTATTTGTGTATAGTTTACAAGTACCTCTTGAATATTCAAAAAATAACCTCCTTAAAGTGAAGCTCTAGCTATTTGTATTTCTATTTCTAACTGTATACTTGTATATTAGGACAGCTTACCGGTTTTTTTTCCTGTTTTATATTTATTGTTTGTGTTTGATAAGGCACCTAAAACCCTGTCTTTTTACAGTCTGCTTTATTGTCCAACGAATCCGTTTGAAAACCGGTCAAGGGTTCGGACCAGTCAAGGGTTTGGACCAGTCAAGGTTCGGACCATCGGATCTGATCAGTGGGTCACTATTTAACCCTTTGAGGGTTTTGGACGTACTAGTACGGCTTACGACCCAGGGTTTTTGACGTACTAGTACGCCTAAATTCTAGTGCCCTCAAATCTAGTGAGAGAAAGCTGGTAGGCCTCCATATGAAGAGAATGGGTCTATGTGGTCAGTGTGCACAGTATAAAAAAAATCCTGCAGCACACAGTGCACAATGAGAAAAAAAAAACTTTGACCGTTTTTTTTGGAATAAAACAGCGACTTTGCACTGTATTTTCGTATGGTATTTATTGTTGTATTCTAGTTTTCTTGGTCTCATTTTATAGAATGGAAGGCATATCATAGAAATTGAGATGATTTTGACTGGTTTTACAATGAAAAGTATCTTGAAATTGAGCTCAAAATAGCAGAAATGTTCGATTTTTACCAAAGTTCAAAAGTAAACAAATCATGCCAAGCATCCAATACACGTCAACTGGTGAGTCTAATATTCTTTTGCCAGTGCGCCAATATGATTCATATCATTTTTTACACTAATGCAGTAGTCTGCATAACAGTAAATCTTCTATTTTTTGTGAGAATAAAAATTCAAAGTGGAAAGCAAAAGAATGTAAGAAGAGCCTTGAGACATGACTAATGAACAGAGGAAATGTCATTTTAGTGCCAGGAATGTATTTCTTGTTTGTTCTGGACCCTATTCGGAAATTGGCATCGTTTGAAATTTGTGTGAAATTGGCAAAATTGCTAAATTCTGGAACCACTGTACTGGATAGTTGAAATTGGTAAATGGGTGGTTTCTTGCACTGATTCAATAGAAAAAATGGAGTTCTAGCGAAATATTCATGTTTTTTGTCGACTAGTACAGTGGAACTGGCCGAAAATGGGGCTCAAAGTGGGCAAAATCGCCGATCCGTAAACATCGCCGAGACCGCTAACTTCGTGAGAGCATAATTCCGTAAGTTTTTTCCCTCAAATTTCATATTTTTGGTGTCATTGTGATCGGGAAAAGATTCTCTATCTTTTCATAAGAAAAAATATTTTTTTTTTTTAATTTGGCCGACCCTGAGAACGAGTCTCGGGGAGGGCCTGTCGACCCTCAAAGGGTTAAAACATTCTGGTCGGTGATTTGGCTATCACATGAAGGAACTACTGGAAATTATCTAACCGAGTAATTTGTGATTTGATTGATACAAAAGTATAACTTGCGTGTCGAGGAACCAGTGATTTCTGGGAGCTCCTACAATGACGAATGGTCAAGGTCTCAACCCTCGTTCATAGATCACTGTATCTAGGTTTTCTAGGTTTTTTCCATCTCCACCACAACAAATGCTATATTATCACTATAGTTAACTGGTGGAATTATTGGAGGAAAGACGCTTTTTTTGGAGTAATATTTGCTTCTCGTTTTGTATATTGTATAGTGGGGATTTCAAATTTCAAAGTGGAGCCTTTGCTGGTGTATCACTCTGAAAATCCCAGTGTGTTCAAGAAAAACAGCGTTGTCAAGAGTAAATTGTGTGTGATGTGGAAGGCTAACAGTAGAGAATGGTCCTACCTGGAGCCTACCTGGAGGTTATTCCGGGGATCAACGCCCCCGTGACCCGGTCCACAACCAGGCCTCCCTGTGGATCAGGGCCTGATCAACCAGGCTGTTACTGCTGGGCGCATGCAGTCCAATGTACGAACCACAGCCTGGCTGGTCTGGTACTGACTTTAGGTATCTGTCCAGCTCTCTCTTGAAGTCCTATTGGCATTAAAAAACAAAGGAGGGAAGTGACCCCGGATAAGAACTTGGTACCTAGATTCCTTATGGAGGGGGATTCCCCTTCCAAACAATAACCTCTCTTCCCTCTCCCCTCCTCCCTGTCTTCCATCCATCAACAACAGCCTTCAATATCGGTAAGTGTTATGTTGAATGTTCATTCTTTTGTTGATGTAAATCTATCTTTAAGGTAAAAAAAATAATTTTTTTGTTAATACTTCTGGGTGTCTGGCACAGATTAATTGGATTTACATTATTTCTTATGGGGAAAATGGTTTCCGTTTTTGCCAATTTCTGTTTTCGCCAATCGCTCTGGAATGGATTAAACATGAAAACCGAGGGTCCACTGAATATACTTGGATGATGACCAACAAACTCACTCTCAACATAGACAAAACATACTTCTTGCTGTCTGGCAACAGAATCTTCTTCTTCTTATGACCAGAGCTTTGGTAAGATGGGTAAGGAAGAAGAATGGGTAAGGATGGAAATATTGGAAAAGGGTGGGAGGGGGGAGAGAGGTAGGATATAAAAGGTAAGTGGCCCAACCACTTTGGTGTAATTTAAAAAGTATATGTGAAATGATAAGATATTCTTTAAGAGGTATAAGACTAACCCATCAGAGTCACATAGATATAACAGATATATAAGTACATGACTCTGAATTGGTAGTAATTATACAAATTGCAATTGCTTTTTTTTTTTTTTTTTTTTTTTTTTTTTCTTAACCCTTGACTGTCACAACCCAAATCCTGAGGTGTCTCCTGGTGTCGCAAGATTTCTAAAAAAAAAAAAAAAAAAAAAAAAAAAAAAAAAAAAATCTTATTTAATGATAAGGGAATCTTTTCCCAAGTGTAATAATGCCAAAAGAACGAAATTTTAAGGAAAACTGATGGAATTACGCTCTTGCAAAGTTAGCAACCTCGCGATATTTACGAATCAGCGATTTCGCCCACTTTGAGCCCTATTCTGGCTAATTCCAATGTCCCCAGTCGACTAAACTCACAGCTATTTCTTTAGAACTCCATTTTTTTTCTATTGATTGAGTACAAGAAACTGCCATTTCCCGAATTCAACTACCCAATAATGTGGTCAGAAATTTGCAATTTGGCCAATTTCACAAAAATTAAAAAAATATGACAATTTCAAAAATAGGGTCCAGAAAGAACAATGCAGACATTCCTGGCTCTAAAATAACATTTTCCTTTGTTCATCAGTCATGTCTCCAGGCCTCTCTGATTTACCTTGCTTTCTATTTTGCATTTTTATTCAAACAAAAAATAAAGATTTACTGTTACGCAGACTACTGCAATATTGTAATAATTGTAACAGTATAAAATAATTCAACCCATTCTGACTGTGAATATTAGAATGGCTACTTGGACATTTATTGGATAGTGATAATCATTGTTTACTTTTGAACATTGGCAAAAAATCAAATATTTCCCATTGAGCTCCATTTCAAGGTTTCTTTTCCAATAGTAAAACCATCAAAATCACCTTTTGCCTATTTCTATTTCATATAATATGCCTTTCCATTCCTATCAAATGAGAACCAAGAAAACGAGAATACACCAAAAATACTATACGAAAATAGACCACAAAGTCAGCGTTTTTAATTAAAATAAAACGGTTGGATTTTTTTTTTCTCATTATGCACTGGGTGCTGCATGGATTTTTTTTTATATGGAGCACACTGACAACACAGATCCCATTCTCTCACATGTGGGCCTACAGCTTTATCTTGCTTGATTTGAAGCCTCTAGAATTTATGAGTATATATAACGTAAAACGGTGGCTCGTAAAACGTATATATACGACCAAAACAGTCAAAGGGTTTAAATAACTAACTTATACAGTGGAGCCCCAGATATCGGTCCAATTCAGAATTCGGCAGCTTTTTTGGCCGAATTGTCCTGAATTTTGGCGTTGACCTAGAAACTGGCAATAGGATCGTCGCCGCCTCTCCAACATCGTGAGTCATGTCTGGTCTGTGTCTCTGGGTGAGTGAGCAAAAGCCCGTGCATTTCATCCAAGCATTTCGTTATAATCCTTTGTTTTTGTGGTTCTTTATTGAGCGCAACTGCAAAATAAGCCACCATGGGCCCAAAGAAAGTTCCTAGTGCCATCCTTGGTAAAGAAAGTGAGAAACATGAAAGAATTCAAGGAAGAAATTATAGTAAAGTATGAAGTGTGTACAATGTCTTGTGCTTGCTAGGATTGTATGGAAAATCCAAATCAACGAATCACTTCCATCCTGGTAATAGAAAGTAGAAATCAATGGAAGCTAATGTTGGGAAAGGGGTAAATATGCTAATGAAACAAAGATCATCAATTTATCAAAGAGGTGGAGAAGTAAATTGTTGGTGTGGATCAACGAGAAACAATTAGCGGGAGATAGTGTTGTGGAGCCGATCATTTGTGACGGAAGGCCACGGCAGTTGCATGGGATCTCGTAAAGAAAATGCCTGGAACGTGTGCTGCTGTTAGTGATTGTTAAGGCCAGCAGGAGGCTGGATCGACAGATTTCAAGAAGCTAGCGGCAGTACACGGTGTTGTAGTCAGGAGAAGGCTGCAAGTTCAGACAAATGTGCAGCTGAAGAAATTCAGGCATGAATTCAAGATTACGTAGAGCTGAAGGCTTCGTCCCCCACAAGTTCAATTGTGACGAAACAGGCCTCTTTTGGAAGAAAATGCCAAAGAGGACCTACATCATGAAGGAGGAAAAAAGCACTGCCAGGGACACAACCTAGAAGGACAGGCTTACTCTTTTGTCTGCGGTAATGCTAGTGGGGTTTTTTTATAATTTAAAGGAAGCCTTTAACTGGTGTAACTGAAAATCACAGTGTCAAGAAAAACAGTTCATGAAAGCTAAATTTGAGCATGATGTTGTAGCCTAACAGTAAGGCATGGGTCAAGAGGGACTTTCCTTGATTTGGTTCACTTAAGTATTTGGCCCCAGTGTGAAGAAAAACCTCCAGGAAAATAAACTGGAACTCAAATGCCTCCCTGGTAGTGGACAATGGTCCTTGTTCATCCTCCAGACTTGGAAGAGAAAATGGTGAAGGAATTTTATTTTCATCACGTGAAGTTCTGCCCCCTAATACCACACCACTCCTCTCCTCCAGCCCATGGACCAGCAGATCATTTCAAACTTCAGAAACCTTTATACCAAAGCATTGTTTCAAAGGTGCTTTAAGATAACCTCAGACTCTGAATTAAACCCTAAGAGAGCTCTGGAAAGATCACTTCAGTATCACTCCATTGCATAAACCTTATAGGTAAGGCTATTGGCAGTGAGTGACTTCCAGATGATAAATTCTGCTCTTGGAGAAAATTGTGGCCAGAATGTGTCCTCAGACAAAGATTTTTGAAGAGTTGAAGCTGAACCCTGTCAGGACCCTATGCATGTTGTGGAATCTAATTGTGGCACTGGGGAATCCATGGGGTTGGAAGTTAGTGGCAAGGATGTGGAAAAGTTGGTGGATGACCACAATAAAGACTAATCCACCGAAGAGAGCTGCTAGACCTTAAACTTGTAACAGCAACAAGACCACAGCTCAGGAAAATGCTTCAGAGGAGGAGGAAGAGAGAGGGCAGAAGTTGCGTTCTTCAGAGATTAAGAGATGTGTGCAATGTTGAACTAGGATGGGAAAATTGTGGAGGATCATCACCCTGACAAAGCTGTGCAGCCGTGAATTCGACATGTTCAATGACAATGTCTTGTCCTCATTTTAGCAAAATTTTAAGGAACACCAATAAACAGACCTTACTGGAACAATTTTTTGAGCGACAGGATCCAGTGACTCTTCAAGCTGGTCCCGAGTTGCATTAAAAAACAAAGAAGGGTATATAACCCTGGAAAAAGACGTTTTGGAAAGGGATTGCCTTCCAAACACTAGTCAACTTTCCATCCCGTCCCCTCCTCCATACATCAACCAACTCTTCAATAAAATAAGTGTTCAATTATTATTGCTTTAAATTCTTCATGCTCACTATTTCTGTGTAGATAAATGTACATTTAATGTAAAAAAATATTTTTTAATACTGTTGGGTGCTGGAACAGATTAATTTGATTTAACATTATTTCTTATGGATAAATGGTTTTTGAAAATCGTGATTTTTGAATTTCGGTCGGACTCTCTGGGATGATTAATCAGAAATTCAAGGGTCCCACTGTACCTGAGTGTTAGTCGCTGTTGTGGTAACAACCTAGGTAAGAAGATTAAAGGACAGTTAAGAAATTTTGTTTTGGATTTTTTCAACCCCCAGATGGTTAGCCATCCAGGATTACCAAGAAAGAAAAATTGTCATCGAGGGACTGTCTGTCCTGATTTACACTGGTTTTTTTCAATTCTGTCCCGCCAGGATGTGATCCCATCCACCAACTAACAACCTGGTACCTACTTGCTTACTAGTGAACAAAACAGCAGTTTTAAGGAAACATGTCCAATGTTTCCCACCCTTGCCAGGGATCCGAACCATGGACAATTAATGTGTGAAGTGAGAGTGTTGCCTACCAGGCCCGGACACAAAAAGAAGTAAGAGCCGACAGAGACCTTTTGGGTATCCTGAGCGGCTAACCGTCAAGGTTAAGATTACGAATAAAATCTTATTTTATATCTCATACCCTCGGATGACAGCATCCTCAGTGTCCACATGAGGAACTGGGATATATCCTCACAATGTTTAGAAACGTTGAGCACGTTTCCTTCACACTGCCTTACCTGTCACCTAAGGCAATTAGGTACCTGGGCATTAGGTGACTGGTGTGGGTGGCACCTGGGGGTCAAGATCAACTTAAGTTGTCTGAAACATTCCTGCAGATCTCACCAATGTGTTTAATAATAGTAGTCTGCAACCTCTGTAATATAACTATCACCAACTTGTAGATAAAAAATATTATTATTATTAAATCATGATGCATGTTCTGTTTTAAGATGTCCACTAGGAGCTTTAATAGCGGCAAAATTAATGTATCTATATTGCTACTTACCGTAATTTTTCAACCATTTCACGAAGTTTCCCTGAGCATCTCAAAAAACTTCAACATTTGGCAAAAAATCGATATTTGTTGTTTTGTTGTTGGGGTTTAAAGGGTCACTACAGGCACACGCCGTATGCTGCCGATCCACAAAATCATTATTTCTGCTATTGTTTGTTAATGGGTTTTGAGGGCCAACAAAGCTTACTATGGTGAGACATTTTTATTTTCCCCCATTATTTTTAAATAATTAAATAAGTTTATTTAGGAAGGTATACATAAGTACAATTATCATACACAGTATAAATTACTGAGAGTGAGGATAACCAAAAAAGTTAGATATTGCTTATTTCGCACAGGAGTTTTTTGTAATATCTTATTATTGAAACCTCAAACCCTTAAGACCTTAAAAATACTTAAGTAACGTCAACTGTGTGAAAATCATTTACAGTAAAAAGAGATATACATTATTATTTACATTATTATTAAAGAGACGATCAGCTTACAGGAACAGGTAAGCCACTGATTATACGAGCCAATTCTGGAGAAGAAATGTGCCAAAACCGATAGGTTTACCTGGAGAGAGTTCCGGGGGTCAACGCCCCCGCGGCCCGGTCTGTGACCAGGCCTCCTGGTGGATCAGAGCCCGATCAACCAGGCTGTTGCTGCGGCTGCACGCAAAACCAACATACGAGCCCAGCCCGCGAACCGGAACTGACTTTAGGGTGCTTTGTCCTAGTGCAGCTGTGAAGACTGCCAGGGGTCTGTTGGTAATCCCCCTTATGTGTGCTGGGAGGCGGATGAACAGTCTCCGGGCCCCTGACACTTATTGTATGGTCTCTTAAACGGTGCTAGTGACCACCCCTGCTTTTCATTGGGGGGAATGTGCATCGTCAGCCAAGTCTTTGCTTTCGTAGTGGGTGATTTCGTGTGCAAGTTTCGGTACTAGTCCCACTAGGATTTTCCAGGTTGTATATAATCTTTTATCTCTCCCTCCTGCGGTTCCAGGGAATACAGGTTTAGGAACCTCAAGCGCTTCCCAAAAATTGGAGGTGTTTTATCTCCGTTATGTGCGCGTGAAAGTTCTCGTGTACTTTTACTAGGTCGGCAATTTCGCCTGCCTTGAAAGGTGCAGTTAGTGCAGCAATATTCCAGCCTAGATAGAACAAGTGGACCTGAAGAGTGTCATCATGGGCTTGGCCTCCCTAGTTTTGAAGGTTCTCATTATCCATCCTGTCATTTTTCTAGCAGATGCGATTGAACAATGTTATGGTCCTTGAAGGTAGATCCCCGACATGATCACTCCAGGTCTTGACTTGGTGTTCGCTCTATTTTGTGGCAAATTTGTTTTGTACTCTGTGAAGATTTTAATTTCCTCATGTTTACCATATCTGAGTAATTGAAATTTCTCATCGTTGAACATCATATTGTTTCTGCAGCCCACTGAAAGATTTTGGTTGATGTCTGCCTGGAGCTTTTGCAGTGTCCTGCAATGGAAGACACTGTCATGCAGATTCGGGTGTCATCTGCACAAGGAAGACACGGTGCTTGGCTGACATCCTTGTCTATGTCGATATAAGGATGAGGAAACAAGATGGGAGTCGAGTACTGTGCCTTGTGGACAAAGAGCTTTCACTGTACCTGCCTCGGACTTTACTCTGTTGAGCGACTACTCTCTGTGTTCTGTTAGTGAGAAATTATAGATCCAACGACCTGACTTTTTTCCTGTTATTTCCTTTAGCACGCATTTGTGCGCTATTACGCCATGGTCACAACTTGTCAAAGCTTTTGCAAAGTCTGTATATATTACATCTGCATTCTTCTTGTCTTCTGTGCATTTAGGACCCTGTCGTGAGTGTCCAATAGTTGAGAACAGACAGGAGCGAACACTGTTTCTAAACCATTGTTGCCCTGGGTTGTGTAACCTGATGGTTTCTAGATGCGTGGTGATCTTGCTTCTAGGACCCTTTCAAGGAGGTGGGAGTGAGATTGGGATGTAAGTGCTATTGGTCTGTAGTTCTTTGCTGCTGCTTTACTTCTGCCCCCTTTGTGGAGTGGGGGCGAATGTCTGTTTGTTTTTTAGTAACTGTGGGACGAAACCCCCGTGTCCCCATAGCTCCCTCATCCATAGGATGGAAAATACGCGGGGGGGAGTTGGCTTCTTGCAGTTCTGATGAACACAGAGTTCCATGAGTGACTGGGCCCTGGGCAGATGTCATGGGGCATGTCATTTATCGCCTGTTTCGAAGTCATTTGGCGTCAGGATAACATCGGATAGGCTTGATGATAACAAAATTTTTGTGGCTCTCTCATAGAAAAAATTCATTTTGATCTTCGACTCTCAGTCTGGTTAGCGCTTGCTAAAAAACTGAGTCATATTGGACTTGAGTAGCTCACTCAGATTTCCTGTTGTCATCTGTGTAGGACCCATCTAGTTTAAGAGGGGCCCAATACTGGACGTTGTTCTCGATTTTGAATTGGCATAGGAGAAGAAATACTTTGGGTTTCATTTCGATTTTCATTTATGGCTTTTTAGTTTCTTCCCCGATTCCTGCTCCTAAAGATTCTTTTAGCTTTAAGTCGATGCTTGCTATTCTCTGACCAGTTCTCCCTACGCATTTCCAATATATTGACCTCTTTTATTTAGGCCGCTACTGTATTCTTTTTCCGTCGCGTAAAGGGAGCGCCTGTCTCTTTCTGTTTTACATCTACTCCCTCTCCTTTTTCTTAGAGGAATAAGCCTTGTGCATACTTGAGTGCTTACCGAGTTAATCTGTTCTAGGCATAAGTGGGGTCTGTGTTGCTTAGTAATCTTCCCAGCTTATATCGGTTAGGACTTGGTTTCCTTGGTCCCACTTTAAAAATGTTTTTGTTATTGAAGTTGAATTTGGTGAATGCTCCCTCGTGACTAATCTCATTTATGTCGTCTGGGGATCCGCGCATTCAACATGACAGAACCTCATTATGTTGTGATCTGAGTATATTGTTTTTGATATGGTGATATTTCTTATCAGATCATCATTGTTAGTGAAAGTGAGTCTAGTGTATTCTTCCAGTCTAGTAGCTCTATTATTTTGCTGGTTAAATTGAATTTGTGCAGAGATATAAAAGCTCGCGTGAGTGTGTGAGTTTTCATCAGAGCTGCCTCCTGGAGTTATTACTGCAACAATATATTTTGTTTTGCTATAATTCCTCCATTTAGGTGCCTTAAGACTGAAATCCCCGGAGCAAGATTGTTGGTGTGCAGAGCTGGAAGGTCTTCCAGACAGTGGTCAATTTACAGCTGTTCCTGGAATTGCTGGATGTTGCATCCGAGGCTTGTAGACTATCACAATGACTAGGTTTTTGTTTCACGACCTTACTGCTAAAACTTCCCACTACATCATTTGAGGCATTTAGCAGTTCTGGTGCAAACAAGTGACTCTGCAATGTACAGGCCAACCCCCCCCTTTTGCCTGTTCACTCTGTCACACTGTATAGGTTGTAACCTGGATCCATATTTCGTTGTCCAAGTGATCCTGTAAGTGGGTCTCAGTGAAAGCCCGAACATTGCCCTTTGCCTCGCAACAGTCCACGGATGGAAAGGTATATTGTTGTTTGTTGCTGGCTTTAGACCCTGTATATTTGCAAAGAAGAATGTTATCGGACTGGTGGTATTGTTGGTACTGGGGGGGGATTTTTTTTCCGGCATTAGTATCTGTATCTGTTGGTTTGGAGAGGAGGCCATCGACTGTGGTTCCACTCCAGGAATGACTGGATTTGGTGTACGATTTCTGCCATTTCCTGCCAGTTTTTTTTCCTTCCTGGCACTAAAAAAAGGGGCATAACTTTAATTCGAGAATAGAAATGAGAATAAATAATTAAAAATTACAGCTGGTGAACCTTGCACAACAATACATTGTGTCAACAACAGGCTTTTTTTCAGGACTTTTAAAACTGCAGAGGCGCTAAAATGATTAACGACTCGTCAGACCACTTGCCCAGTGGGTATGAAGACGAACTGTCTCACATCGGTCTCCAGATGCATGATAGCACTGATGAACTGGCTAAATCATATGCCTTTTCAGTTAACAGTAGAGAACAAAAGAACGAAAAGAACTTCAAGTAAAGTTTATTGACTTAGACTGAGGAGATTACACTAGTCAGTGTATTTATCATCATCTATTATCCAGGAGGAGCCACAAGTCAATGGTCATCCTTCTTCTTCTTCTTCTTCTTACGAACCCAGAGCTTGGTAGATGGTAAGGAAGAAGGATGGGTAAGATGGAAAATTGGAAAAGGGAGGGAAGGGGGGAGAAGGTAGATATAAAAGGTAAGTGGCCCAAGACCACTTTGGTGTAATTTAAAAAGTGTATGTGAAAATGATAAATATTCTTTAAGGGTATAATACTAACCCATCAGTACCACATCACATAGATATAATAAGTAATATAAGATACATGACCTGACTTGTAGTAATTATACAAGTTGCAATTGCTTTTTTTTTTTTTTTTTTTTTTTTTTTTTTTTTTTTTTTTTTTTTGGCGATGCACAACGGATATTATGCCACAATGAAGCAATAATTTTCTGGACAGTTTATTATAATTTCGTGACAATGGCTTCTTTACAGTGGTCCACCATAGTATATAGCATAATTTTTTACAGTAGAAAGTATGTAAAATGTCTCTCCCTAATTGGGGGCGATGATTTACTCATATACATAGAAGGGTTCGGTGTACCCAATCTTCTTCACCAGGGAGGTTGCCTCAATATCACAGTGTGGCGAAACAGTTTCCTACATAAAGATTACCCAAGAGTTGCACATGTGTCAATTCAGAAACACAATCGTACCCCTAGAATGCTGAGGCTCTCCAAACTGCCCTTGCTGCTGTCAGAGAGCGTATGACAGAGCTGCGGCAAACAGACTGGGAAAAAATGTGTCAACGTCTTAAATGCTCACATACCCACACGTTAGGCCGGGCATGAGGGGACATAAATAGAAATTAAGGGTAACAGAACTGGCGAGTCGCGCACCCTCATCCCTTACAAGGGCGAATGAGTTAGTGCTTGGGCTGCTATCATCTAGCTATAACAATCACCCAGTACCCACACAGGCAAATTAAATGACAAATATGATGCAGGGAGAGATTTGTTTTTGGGGGGCCCTTTAATGCTCACAAGGAAGATGGCTGCAACATTTCCTTTCACTAATTATGATCGGGGGGGGGAGGGGGCTCACTAACTAAGGGCAACGTCCACGTCGCCCAGGGAGGATGGTATTACTTACAACATCTGTGTCGAGTACCAGGTAATCCATTACTTGAATTAATATAACATGAGCTATGTAACTGGAGCTCCCTCAATCTTGGACCAACTGCCTAATCATTCCAATTCCTAACCCAATCAAACAAAATTGCATTTCGCCCAATATCTCTAACTAGCTGCTTGTGTAAAACATTTGAGAGAATGATTCTTAATCGGCCTCATGTACAGAATCAAACAAATTTTGTCTCCCCGGTTGCAGGTTTCAATCTGGAAGGAGCGTGCAGCATTGCAAAGCCACCTTACTCACCCTGCACACTGACAGCTCATGCACTACCTTCCTTGACCTTAAATCCGCTTCGATGTAGCCAACCGACAATGTGATCATTAGTGAACTTGCCCAAATGGATGTTGGAGGATGGGCTTCTCCGCTGGATAAAAGATTACCTGTCAACAGAAAATCGTCTGTGTTTTGTTCCAGGGACATAGAAGTGTTAACTAAAGACTTTGATAGGAACCCCACAGGGAGTGTGCTTCCAGTCACCCACACTGTTCAATATTTCTAATTAATGCATTACTTAATGCTATGCCTAGTCAGCCCCATCATTATATGATTAGTTTTAAACTGATGATATAATGATTCACACCACCGGATTCTCAAACGCCAAAAAAATAATTTCTTATCATGTACCAGTCTCGTGTCAGGACCTGGGGTTGAAAATCTCTACTGATAAAACAAAGATACTCAATAGGCGTCCTCCTCGACAGAGAGGCACAGTTCGCCAGATCCAGTTGCATAATGGGTCTCTTCAAATAGTTGCACCATACTCATTACAGTTGTGACCAGGTGTGGAAGTTTGAATTGCTCATTACTCTAAAAATTGTTTCATGATTGCAGCCATGTATAAACGTAAGTAACCATTCTTACAGTATTCATTACCTTTGTAAGTTGTGAGTTCATTACCTTTGTAACTTGTGAGTTCATTACCTTGTACCTAGTTCAGCCATCAAACATTGGAGCCCCGGCCCCTGGTCCCATTGGTGTACCTCTGTAATCGTAAATACCCTTTTGTACTTGTCATGATTGTGACTAGACATACCTGGAGTTCATTACCTTTTGTAAATTGTGAGTTCATTACCTTGGTAAATTGTGAAATTCCATTACCTCTGTAACTTGCCCAGTCATCAAAACTTGAGGCCCCCATTCCCTGAACCCATTATGTACCTCTGTAATCTTTTGACTACCGCCCCACTGGAAGGGTATGTGGGTTGCATAATAAACGATTACTAAACAGAATCACTATAATTTGTTCATGATGGTAGCCATGTATAAACGTAAGTAACCATTCTACAGGTTCATTACTTTTGTACTGTGAGTTCATTACCTTGTACCTAGTTCAGCCATCACAACTTTGGGAGCCCAGTCCCTGGACCCATTACATACCTCTGTAATCTGTAAATACCTTTGTAACTGTCATGATTGTGGACTAAGACCTACCTGGAGTTTCATTACCTTGTAATTGTGATTCATTACCTTTGTAAATTGTGAATTCATTACCTCTGTAACTTGCTCAGCTATCAAAACTTTGGAGTCCAGTCCCTGGACCAATTATGTACCTCTGTAACATTTTGACTACCGCCCACAGGATGGGTATGGGGTGCATAATAAACATATTAAACTAAAAAAAAAAAACTAACCCTCTGTGGGAGAGTCATTCTTTGAGTCCTGTGAGGAGGAGTATTGATGGTATAATCTGTGGTATTTACCACTTGTATAGGATGTTCTCTATCTGGCATGTATAGTTCTTGCATTGTATAAAGTTGTTTCTTTTTTAGGGTGTCAGATTTAGATTTTGCCACCGAAGTTGCTAGTTTATTGTGCACCCCATATCCATCCTGTGGACGGTAGCGCGAGAGCATGTGGATACACAAAAGGCCTAGGAACTAGGCCCCAAAGGGTTAACAGGAATACATATGGATTTATATCTACATATCTATAGTTCACTTATCTGTTACAAGCAAATTTAGGAAATTTGCTTAGTATATCTGGTATCTTATTTTCATTAATAAGATATCTTGACATGTCAGATAGGTTATTATACTGTCTGTCTCTGTATTCCTCAATAAGTGGACAATTAAGCACATAGTGTTCAAGAGAGTGACCATATGCCTGATCACATAATTTACATTTAGGGTGTCAAGGCGTACATTTATGGCAGTTTTTTTTTTTTTTTTTTTTTTTTTTTTTTTTTTTTTTATGGCTCAACTGACAGTGTCAGCGTGCCTCGTTGTGCTCCGGGTTTTCTCGTGTTTTCACGGTCGCTCTTACGTGCTAGAACTTTAATTTGTGTCATCAATCTATACGAAATACATCCCTCTACTAGCGGCTGGAACCAATCTGGGCGGAAAACATTATAATACTGAGTCTAAAAAGGAGTATTAGTGTGCACCACCTAGCAGAGTTTACTGCCAGAGGGGAATCATAGGCCTGTGTCCCGTGTGAAAAAAATAATAAAATTGAACTTTTCGTGTCGAGAGGAAAGAAAGTCTCCCGATAACATTGAGTAACATAGTGATAGTGTAAACTACAGTGGCTCCCTAGTATATTGATTGATAAAGGCTAAGAGTTCATTTGAAAACAGTGAATTTGTAAATGAAGTGATAAGCTATAGAGGCAGGTGCCAGAAGTCCGCCAGAAACTTACCACAGGTCAGCTGTATTTAATAATCTTCCTGGCTTGCTAGTGTACTACGCATATAATCTAGTCTACCAGTGAATAGCAGATACAGGTTGTATAGCAACTAACCACATTTAATGGTACTTAGGGAGTGGAGTGTGACTTTCATTAGTTTTCTTTTTTCTTGAAGTACCAGACGTATACTGTGAATTTCATATAACACTGTAGTTACCAGCGGTCCGCAAATACACAACGATACCAAATATTACTATCAGAAAAAGCCGTCCTTCCTCAAAAATTTGCACCATCAACTATAGTGATAATATAGCATTTATTGTGTGGAGAACGGAAAAAAAATAGAAAATCTAGATTCAGCGATTGATAAACAGGGTTGAGGTCGACCGTTCGTCATTGTAAGGAGCTGCCCAGTAGTCACCAGTTTCTTCAACACAGCAAGTTATAACTTTTGTATCAATCAAAATCATATATTACTCGGGTAGATAATTTCAGAGAATCCTTCATGTTTGTTAGCCCAAATCACCGACCATATTTTTTAAATAATGACCCACTGATCAGATCAGATCGAACTGGTCTGAACCCTTGACTGGTCCGAACCTTTGACTGGTCTGGGAACCCTTGACTGGTTTTCAACGGTTTCGTTGGACAATAAAGCAATTGTAAACGGATGGGGTTGTAGCGCCCTTATAAACACAAACATTAAAAAATATATATCAGGAACGTGCACGGTAAGCTGTCCAATACACAAAAAACAGTTAGAAACAGAAATACAAATAGCTAGAGCCTCATTTAACGAGGTTGTTAATAGAATATTTCAAGAGGTTGCTATAATTACAGTAAATTTCAACCATTTCAAATCATTATGAAGCTGTGTGTAAGTCTGTGTCAAGTCTAACAACGGCTTCCACATGATAAATTGTCCATTTTTTGTGGAAATTGGTGTCACGCCCCTGTGCAATATCCAAACTAGCTACAAGCATATAAAAACAGGGAAGTGTTTTGGGTATGCCCAAATGAGATAAATCAGTGCTAAATCACAATGGGGGTATTAAAAGAGACAACATCAAAGCTGCTTTCATAGAAAACCCTGGAAGCTATCTACAACAGATGGGAACTTAAAAAGTCTGGCTTAATGGTACTGTACTAGCCCTTGATACTGGCCCCTACTTAAACAAATGGTCATACACAGATGACAGCAAGGAAATGAGGTGAGCTACTCAAGTCCCAATAAGACTCAAACTCAATTTTTTAGCAAGCCGCTAACCAACTGAGAGTCGAAATCAAAATGAATTTTTTATGAGAGAGCCACAAAATTTGATTAACACAAAGCCTATCCGATGTTATCCTGACGCCCAAATGACTTCGGAACAGGCGATAAATGACATGCCCATGCACTCTGCCCTAGGGCCAGACCATGGAACACGTGTTTCATCAAGAACTGCAAGAAGCCCTATCACGGAGGCCTTTTTCCATCCATATGGGGGAAGAGGGAGCATGACACGGGGGTCTTCCCACAGTTACTAAAATACAGACATAGCCCCACCTCAAGATCAAAGGGGCAGTAAAGCAACAGCAAAGAACTACAGACCATTAGCACTAACATCCCATTTCATAAAAATAAATCTTTGAAAGGTTCCTAAGAAGCAAGATCTACCACCCATCTATAAACCCATCAGTTTACACCAATCCAGGCAACATGGGTTAGAACAGGTCGCTCCTGTCCTGTCTCAAACTGTTGGATCACTACGACAAGGTCCTAAATGCACTGGAAGGACAAAAAGAATGGCAGATGTAATATATACAGAATTTGCAAAAGCCTTCGACAAAATCGTGAACCAGGGCGTAATAGCGCACAAATGCTTGCAAAAGGAATAACTGGAAAAGTCGTCATGGACTATAATTTCCTCCTAACAGAAACACAGAGAGTAGTCCGTCAACCAGAGGTAAGTCCGAGGCAGCTACGGTGAAAAGCTTCTGTTCCACAAGGCACAGACTCGCTCCCCATCTGTTCCTCATCCTCATATCCGACATAGACAAGGATGTCAGACAACAGCACCGTGGTCTTCCTTTGCAGATGACACCCAGAATCTGGCATGACAGTGTCTTCCATTGCAGACACGCAAAGCTCCAGGGGGGGACATCAACCAAATCTTTTCAGTGGGATGCAGAAAACAATATGAAGTTCAACGATGAGAAATTTCCAATTACTCAATATGGAAAAACATGAGATATTTAAATCTTCATTCAGAGTACAAACAAATTCGGCCAACAAAATAGAGCGAAAACACCATCGTCAAAGACCTGGGAGTGATCATGTCGGAGGATCTCACCTTCGAGACCATAACATTGTATCAATCGCACTGCTAGAAAAATGACAGGATGGTAATGAGAACCTTCAAAACTAGGGAGGCCAAGCCCATGATGACACTCTTCCAGTCACTAGTTCTATCTAGGCTGGAATATTGGCTGCACACTAACAGCAACCTTTCAAGGCAGGTGAAATTGCAGACCTAAGAAAATGTACGGTAACTTTCACGAGCGCATAACGAAGATAAAACACCTCAATTACTGGGAGTGCTGAGGTTTCCTAAAACCTTTATCCCTGAACGCAGGAGGGAGAGATACATGATAAATACACCTGAAAATCCTAGAGGGACTAGTACCGAACTTGCACACGAAAATCACTCACTACGAAGCAAAAGACTTGGCAGACGACGCACCCCCAAATGAAAAGCAGGGGTGTCACTAGCACGTTAAGAAGAGACCTATACATAAGTGTCAGGGGCCCTAGACTGTTCAAGCTGCCTCCCAGCACACAAACGGGGTATTATCCAACAGACCCCTGGCAGTCTCAAGCTGCACTGGACAAGCACCTAAAGTCCAGTTCCTGATCAGCCGGGCTGTGGCTCGTTACGTGGTTTGCGTGCAGCCGCAGCACAACAGCCTGTTGATCAGGCTCTGATCCACAGGAGGCCTGGCACACACAGACCGGGCCGCGGGGGCGTTGACCCCCGAAACTTTCTCCAGGTAAACTCCAGGTAAACTGTAAGGCTGGAGATGAAGTCCTGGTAGTCAGTAAATGTGGGGCTGATAGTGCTGGTCCTGGGAGACACGTTTATGGTGAAGCTGGAGGGTGCTGTCCTGGGAGACAGTAATGGGAAGCGCTGTAGGTGCCTGTCCTGGGAGACTGTAATGGTGAAGCTGAGGGCTGTCCCTGGAGACAGTAATGGTGAAGCGGAGATGCAGTCCTGGGAGACAGTAATGGTGAAGCTGGAGATTTTGTCCAGGTAATCGGGAATTATACCCAGAAGGAATACATAATAAATGACCTCAAGGGGACAGGAGCCATAGTAGGGGAAACAGTGTTTGTCACAGAATAAGAAAAACCCAATATGCAAACTCGCAATACCGCAGGAAATAGCAAACAAGAGACTTCCACTTAGCAATAGAGAGGATTATACTATCCAAAAACAACTGGTGGTAGCACCATTGTTGGTGCTAGTGGAGGAAAGAAGTAAGACAGGGAAAAACATCACCAACAGGATAAGACAGTCACAGAAACCCAAGGCAAACGGAAACCAAGCCCGTGCACATACTATGGTCACTTGGTATCTGCCGCCATGGAAATCAGAAAAACAATGGAGCGTGCAAACAATGACCACCCAAGAAAATGCCATGCCCAATGACAACAGGAAAATGCAAACTCCCTTCCTGAAGCTTTTTCACCCTGAACTGTGTACCTCTTCAGTACAGGAAAGACAGATGCTATAACTTACATTGCCAGGCATACCAATCTAAAGGGGGACAAAAAGGATACATAAACATCCAGGCCGGGAAAACCTGGGTAAGCCACAGCCACTCAAGAGGAGAGTTTTTTTAGTGCCAGAGAAGGAAAAAAAAACCATGGCAGGAATGCAGAAATCGTACATCCAAATCAGTCCCAATTCCTGGAGTGGAACCACAGTCGATGGCCTCTCACTCAAACCAACAGATACAGATATCTAATGCCGGAAAAAATCTCCCCGGATCCCCAGTCCCCAGTACCAACAATACCACCAGTCCGATAACATTCTTCTTTGCAAATATACAGGGTTCTAAAGCCAGCAACAAACAACAAAAATACCTTATCCATCCGTGACTGCTTGCCAGAGGCAAAGGCAATTTCGCGGCTTCACTGAGACCCACATAAAGGATCACTTTGGACAACGAAATATGGATTCCAGGTTTACAAAAACCTTACAGAGTTGACAGAGTGAACAGGAAAAGTGGGGCGGGGGTTGGCCCTGTACATTGCCAGATCACTGTTTGCACAGACTGCTTAATGCCTCAAATTGATGTAGGGAAGTTTTAGCAGTAAAGGTCGAGAACCAAAACCTAGTCATCTTTGAGCCCTATTTCCGGCTAATTCCAATGTCCCACAGTCGACTAAACCTCACAGCTATTTCTTTAGAACTCCATTTTTTTTCTATTGATTGAGTACAAGAATCTGCCCATTTTCCCGAATTCAACTACCAATAATGTGGTCAGAAATTTGCAATTTGGCAATTTCACAAAAATTAAAAAAATATGACAATTTCAAAAATAGGGTCCAGAAAGAACAATGCAGACATTCCTGGCTCTAAAATAACATTTTCCTTTGTTCATCAGTCATGTCTCCAGGCCTCTCTGATTTACCTTGCTTTCTATTTTGCATTTTTATTCAAACAAAAAATAAAGATTTACTGTTACGCAGACTACTGCAATATTGTAATAATTGTAACAGTATAAAATAATTCAACCCATTCTGACTGTGAATATTAGAATGGCTACTTGGACATTTATTGGATAGTGATAATCATTGTTTACTTTTGAACATTGGCAAAAAATCAAATATTTCCCATTGAGCTCCATTTCAAGGTTTCTTTTCCAATAGTAAAACCATCAAAATCACCTTTTGCCTATTTCTATTTCATATAATATGCCTTTCCATTCCTATCAAATGAGAACCAAGAAAACGAGAATACACCAAAAATACTATACGAAAATAGACCACAAAGTCAGCGTTTTTAATTAAAATAAAACGGTTGGATTTTTTTTTTCTCATTATGCACTGGGTGCTGCATGGATTTTTTTTTATATGGAGCACACTGACAACACAGATCCCATTCTCTCACATGTGGGCCTACAGCTTTATCTTGCTTGATTTGAAGCCTCTAGAATTTATGAGTATATATAACGTAAAACGGTGGCTCGTAAAACGTATATATACGACCAAAACAGTCAAAGGGTTTAAATAACTAACTTATACAGTGGAGCCCCAGATATCGGTCCAATTCAGAATTCGGCAGCTTTTTTGGCCGAATTGTCCTGAATTTTGGCGTTGACCTAGAAACTGGCAATAGGATCGTCGCCGCCTCTCCAACATCGTGAGTCATGTCTGGTCTGTGTCTCTGGGTGAGTGAGCAAAAGCCCGTGCATTTCATCCAAGCATTTCGTTATAATCCTTTGTTTTTGTGGTTCTTTATTGAGCGCAACTGCAAAATAAGCCACCATGGGCCCAAAGAAAGTTCCTAGTGCCATCCTTGGTAAAGAAAGTGAGAAACATGAAAGAATTCAAGGAAGAAATTATAGTAAAGTATGAAGTGTGTACAATGTCTTGTGCTTGCTAGGATTGTATGGAAAATCCAAATCAACGAATCACTTCCATCCTGGTAATAGAAAGTAGAAATCAATGGAAGCTAATGTTGGGAAAGGGGTAAATATGCTAATGAAACAAAGATCATCAATTTATCAAAGAGGTGGAGAAGTAAATTGTTGGTGTGGATCAACGAGAAACAATTAGCGGGAGATAGTGTTGTGGAGCCGATCATTTGTGACGGAAGGCCACGGCAGTTGCATGGGATCTCGTAAAGAAAATGCCTGGAACGTGTGCTGCTGTTAGTGATTGTTAAGGCCAGCAGGAGGCTGGATCGACAGATTTCAAGAAGCTAGCGGCAGTACACGGTGTTGTAGTCAGGAGAAGGCTGCAAGTTCAGACAAATGTGCAGCTGAAGAAATTCAGGCATGAATTCAAGATTACGTAGAGCTGAAGGCTTCGTCCCCCACAAGTTCAATTGTGACGAAACAGGCCTCTTTTGGAAGAAAATGCCAAAGAGGACCTACATCATGAAGGAGGAAAAAAGCACTGCCAGGGACACAACCTAGAAGGACAGGCTTACTCTTTTGTCTGCGGTAATGCTAGTGGGGTTTTTTTATAATTTAAAGGAAGCCTTTAACTGGTGTAACTGAAAATCACAGTGTCAAGAAAAACAGTTCATGAAAGCTAAATTTGAGCATGATGTTGTAGCCTAACAGTAAGGCATGGGTCAAGAGGGACTTTCCTTGATTTGGTTCACTTAAGTATTTGGCCCCAGTGTGAAGAAAAACCTCCAGGAAAATAAACTGGAACTCAAATGCCTCCCTGGTAGTGGACAATGGTCCTTGTTCATCCTCCAGACTTGGAAGAGAAAATGGTGAAGGAATTTTATTTTCATCACGTGAAGTTCTGCCCCCTAATACCACACCACTCCTCTCCTCCAGCCCATGGACCAGCAGATCATTTCAAACTTCAGAAACCTTTATACCAAAGCATTGTTTCAAAGGTGCTTTAAGATAACCTCAGACTCTGAATTAAACCCTAAGAGAGCTCTGGAAAGATCACTTCAGTATCACTCCATTGCATAAACCTTATAGGTAAGGCTATTGGCAGTGAGTGACTTCCAGATGATAAATTCTGCTCTTGGAGAAAATTGTGGCCAGAATGTGTCCTCAGACAAAGATTTTTGAAGAGTTGAAGCTGAACCCTGTCAGGACCCTATGCATGTTGTGGAATCTAATTGTGGCACTGGGGAATCCATGGGGTTGGAAGTTAGTGGCAAGGATGTGGAAAAGTTGGTGGATGACCACAATAAAGACTAATCCACCGAAGAGAGCTGCTAGACCTTAAACTTGTAACAGCAACAAGACCACAGCTCAGGAAAATGCTTCAGAGGAGGAGGAAGAGAGAGGGCAGAAGTTGCGTTCTTCAGAGATTAAGAGATGTGTGCAATGTTGAACTAGGATGGGAAAATTGTGGAGGATCATCACCCTGACAAAGCTGTGCAGCCGTGAATTCGACATGTTCAATGACAATGTCTTGTCCTCATTTTAGCAAAATTTTAAGGAACACCAATAAACAGACCTTACTGGAACAATTTTTTGAGCGACAGGATCCAGTGACTCTTCAAGCTGGTCCCGAGTTGCATTAAAAAACAAAGAAGGGTATATAACCCTGGAAAAAGACGTTTTGGAAAGGGATTGCCTTCCAAACACTAGTCAACTTTCCATCCCGTCCCCTCCTCCATACATCAACCAACTCTTCAATAAAATAAGTGTTCAATTATTATTGCTTTAAATTCTTCATGCTCACTATTTCTGTGTAGATAAATGTACATTTAATGTAAAAAAATATTTTTTAATACTGTTGGGTGCTGGAACAGATTAATTTGATTTAACATTATTTCTTATGGATAAATGGTTTTTGAAAATCGTGATTTTTGAATTTCGGTCGGACTCTCTGGGATGATTAATCAGAAATTCAAGGGTCCCACTGTACCTGAGTGTTAGTCGCTGTTGTGGTAACAACCTAGGTAAGAAGATTAAAGGACAGTTAAGAAATTTTGTTTTGGATTTTTTCAACCCCCAGATGGTTAGCCATCCAGGATTACCAAGAAAGAAAAATTGTCATCGAGGGACTGTCTGTCCTGATTTACACTGGTTTTTTTCAATTCTGTCCCGCCAGGATGTGATCCCATCCACCAACTAACAACCTGGTACCTACTTGCTTACTAGTGAACAAAACAGCAGTTTTAAGGAAACATGTCCAATGTTTCCCACCCTTGCCAGGGATCCGAACCATGGACAATTAATGTGTGAAGTGAGAGTGTTGCCTACCAGGCCCGGACACAAAAAGAAGTAAGAGCCGACAGAGACCTTTTGGGTATCCTGAGCGGCTAACCGTCAAGGTTAAGATTACGAATAAAATCTTATTTTATATCTCATACCCTCGGATGACAGCATCCTCAGTGTCCACATGAGGAACTGGGATATATCCTCACAATGTTTAGAAACGTTGAGCACGTTTCCTTCACACTGCCTTACCTGTCACCTAAGGCAATTAGGTACCTGGGCATTAGGTGACTGGTGTGGGTGGCACCTGGGGGTCAAGATCAACTTAAGTTGTCTGAAACATTCCTGCAGATCTCACCAATGTGTTTAATAATAGTAGTCTGCAACCTCTGTAATATAACTATCACCAACTTGTAGATAAAAAATATTATTATTATTAAATCATGATGCATGTTCTGTTTTAAGATGTCCACTAGGAGCTTTAATAGCGGCAAAATTAATGTATCTATATTGCTACTTACCGTAATTTTTCAACCATTTCACGAAGTTTCCCTGAGCATCTCAAAAAACTTCAACATTTGGCAAAAAATCGATATTTGTTGTTTTGTTGTTGGGGTTTAAAGGGTCACTACAGGCACACGCCGTATGCTGCCGATCCACAAAATCATTATTTCTGCTATTGTTTGTTAATGGGTTTTGAGGGCCAACAAAGCTTACTATGGTGAGACATTTTTATTTTCCCCCATTATTTTTAAATAATTAAATAAGTTTATTTAGGAAGGTATACATAAGTACAATTATCATACACAGTATAAATTACGCTGGAGATGGAACTATCGTGTTATGACTTTGGGATATTCTGTACCGACCGGTCCAAGAGAACATCTCACCTGATGCATTCCCTAGGTCCCACTGTGGAGCAGCATGTCATGATTTGCAATCACTCTCAGCTCTCCACAAGGCTTTGTGTCACCCAGGAGTTACCCCGCCTTTTACCATTTTGTCAAATCAAAGAACATGCCCTACTCAGTGGAAGATGTGCGACAAGTGATCAAGCATGCGAGTATGTGCAGAGTGCAAGCCAAACTTTCATCAGCCAAGAAGACTCCATCTCATAAAATCCACCCAGCCTTTCGAAAGATTGAATATAGATTTAAAAAGGACCTCTACCAACCCACAATCAGAATAGGTATTTCCTTAACATAAGTAGATGAATATTCAAGGTTTCCCTTTGTATTCCCCTGTGAAAATTTATGGCTGCTTAAAACTGAAATTTAGTTGTCTTTCACATTTGTTCTCTATTTTTGGTATGCCAGCTTATATCCATCAGACGGGGATCCTCGTTCATAGTAACGAACTTCAGGAGTTTTTGGCTAGCAAAGGTATTGCCTGCAGCAGAACAACAAGCTACAACCCTCAAGGCAATGGTCAAGTGGAGCGGTTCAATGGTTATAATGGAAGGCATGTTTACAATGACATTAAAGTCGCGCAATCTACCTGTTCAACACTGGCAAACTGTCCTACCTGATGCTCTTCACTCTATTAGATCACTGCTGTGCACAGCTACTAATGCAACCCCTCATGAAAGACTCCTCAACTATTCACGTCGTTCCTCCTACGGAGCCTCCGTGCCCACTTGGTTATGTCATCCTGGAACGCCCGTTCTCCTGACAGTCACGTAGGATGAACAAGATTATTCTTTAGTGAAGAGTTAGAGCTCTCCTGCAAAGCTAATCCAACATTACGGCCCACATTCGCTACCATACTGGTAGCGAATGTGGCCGTAAATGTGGATTAGCTTGCGGAGCTCTACGCTCTATCCACTAAAGGATCCACTGTTTCATCCTACGGTGACTCTTCATAGAACGGTGTCCCAGGATGACCATAACAAGTGGCACGAGGTCTCCGTAGAGGAACGACGTGAATAGTTGAGGAGTCTTTCATGAGTGGTTTGCATTAGTACAGTGCACCAGCAGTGATCTAATAGAGTGAAGAGGCATCAGGTAGGACAGTTTGCCAGGTTGAAACAGGTAGATTGCGCGACTTTAATGCAATTGTAATGCCTTTCCATAATAGAACCATTGAACCGCTCCACATGACCATTGCCTTGAGTTGTAGCTTTGTTGTTCTGCTGCAGGCAATACCTATTGCTAGCAAAAACTTCTGAGTTCCGTTACTCATGAACGAGAATCCCCTGTCCTAATGGATATAAGCAGTCATACCAAAAATAGAGAACAACTGTGAAAAGACAACTAATAACAGTTGAAGCAGCCATATTTGCAGCAGGGGAATACAAAGGGAAACCTTGAATATTCCATCTAATAATGTTTAAGGAAATTACCTATTCTGATTTTGTGCTTGTAGAGGTCCCTTTTGAAATCATATTCAATCTTCAGAAGGCTGGGTGGATTTTTAATGAGATGAGTACTTCTCGGGGGGGGGGGGGGGGGGGGGGGGGGTGGCTGATGAAAGTTTGGCTTGCACTCTGCACATACTCATGCATGCTCTGATCACTTGTCGCACATCATCCACTGAGTAGGCATTTTCTTTGATTGACAAATGGTACAGGCGTGTAACTCCTGGGTGCCCAAAAGCCTTGTGGAGAGCTGAGAGTGATTGCAAATCATGACATGCTGCATCCACATTGGGACCTAGAGAATCATCAGGTGAGAATGTTCTCTGACCCGTCGGTACAGAATATCAAAGTCATAACACGATAGTTCCATCCTTCCAGCTAATATCTTGTCATTCTTTTATCCACTTTTGTGCCTACTTGTCGAACATATACATCACGGGGACCGTAAGTTCAGTCCCCTTATGGTGAAATTTCCACAGTTAAATAATGCCTCCAGTGCGAACTGCATCTATAGGACTGGGCTTCCTTTCTACAGCACATAACATTCTCTGATCCTTGAAAAGTTCTCGAAAAGAAGGCATACTGGTCCGTCCTGCCTGAGATAAGCTGCAGCAATTGGCCAATGTCAGATGCATCCGTTTCCACTTCGAATGAAGGGAACTCATCAATGTCTTGAACACTGAGTTTTCAATGACCTGTTTGAGAGTATGGAAAGCGCTTCTTCTTCACTTTGTTCACAGGAAATGTGGTAGTCACACAATGGGCGGACTTTTACTTGAATAGTTGTAGATCCATTGTGGAGTAATAAGCAAAGAGACAAGAGTTTCTTCGGATGACTTTTTGTCTTGAGGCATTGGAAGTTTCCCGTAGAGGATCGTAGTCCGTTCAGGTCTGGAATATTGAACCCCTTCCACCTACAAACCAAGGATCTAACTTTTAGTTGAAAAAGTGCACTTTTCCCTCAATGTAACAGAATGATTGTTTCTTCTTGGCGGCTTCAAAAACTTCTCAAGGTTTGCATCCATGTTCCTCTGGTCTTGCCCACAAAATGGTAACAATATCTAAATACGCGTAGTTCCCATGAGTTGCTCATCCTGAATGAGTGAATCCATAATTGTTGGAAGCAGGCTACCCCATTGGTTACTCCAAAAGGGACTCTGGTAAACTGATACAGGCCATCACTAGCCAGAAACGCTGTGTATGGTTTATTTCATTCCTTATAGGGACTGGAATGATAGGCACTTCTGCGATCAATTGTGCTAAACACGAGTACTGAGGCAATTTTGTTCACTGAGCGTCAATTCTAGGTAGAGGGTACCCATCAAGAAGGTAAATTGTTGATTGTCTCAGAGAATCGATAGCCAACTCCGTTCCCTATACCATCTTTACAACAACAACCTTGGCACGCCCAAGGGGAATCACTCGTTTCTATAATACCCTCCTTCCGCAGCCTCTGAGTTTCTTTCTCAATGAACAACCGATCCTCAAAGAATAAGCGCGTGACTTAGCTGATATAGGATGGCGAATCCGCGTAAGATTTGCTAACAGCTTTGGTGGTTCTACCCTTAAAGTGCTAAGTCACAGACAACAAGAGGAGGCAGTTCACCTCCATATGTTTAAGGTGACACTACCATGCAGCTTCCTGAAAGTCCTGAACCAAGATAACACAAGCACAGTTGTGGCAGAATAGCTAAATGTACATCTTTGATAAAGCCTTTCCATTAACTCTGAGATTTACCTTACAAAACCCAAAAGGTCAGATATAGAGAGAGATGTTTGATGCCTATGGAAACGGTACCTGATGATGATGTAGATCAAGGAGAGCCCGTTTTAACTAAGCCAAGGTTGATGAAACTCTCTGAGCTGCCACGTATCAATAAGACCAATCAACTCTGTTCCTTTGATTAATACTTTCACAACGGCCCTTTGCAGTGAAATTGGAGTAGCCGTGTGGAGGCACTAGTCTCTTGTTGAGCAGGAGCACGAACATACTTTAGGCAAAAGTGACTTTGCTTGTGGCATTTATGGCACTTCTTCACGAGCAGGACACTTTGGACGTGGATGTCTGAAAACCACAAAAGGAAACACACCGTACCTGCCTGCTGCTGTCCCACTGAGGCAGGTTCCCAGTAACTTCATTCAAGAGTCTTGGTCCAGGAATTGCAGCACTTACCACTCAGTAAGGCTGAGTGGGTACTGTATACTTCAGAATTCTCTGGTCTGAATCTAGAGCTCTTGCCTGGTCAAATGCAGCGGCTAAGTCGAGAGTTTTTATTCTCCAAAAAACGCTGCCTTATTATTGGTGATTGCAGGCCACTGATAAAAGCATCCCTGATGGACTCTTCACAATACTGAGCACTGTTCACTGCTTGGAGTGACGTCCTTACCTAAAATTTCGGGCTTGAAAGTTATTTCCTCTAAGGATCATCAATTGCTGGGGCGATTGGGCAAAGGTAAAATTTTTTTGGGTTTTAAAAAGGATTGAGGGGAAAAGACGTGGGGTAACACTCAAAAACCTCTAATTTGGGGCACAAAAGTAGCCCAGTTTAACAGACTTCAAAGGAAGGGCCCCAAAATTTTTCAAAGTCAAACCGTCTTCCTTTCCGAGAAAGGTTGATAACTGGGGCACAGTTAGCCTTCGGGTTTAGAAAGCCCTGTTGAAAATTGTGTAGCGGGGACCCCAGGTACCCAAATTTCTATTTCAAAAAAATTTTCCTTTTAAAGCTTCTTTCACAATGTCGATGCCTTTTCTCCTCAAAAAAGGGGATGGAGAAACGTTATTAAACTTCAATCCGTCTTCAAGGTTCTGGCCTTTAGAAGGTAACCTAAAGAACCCAAACAAAAAAAATAAAAATTTTTTTTTTTTTGGGAATTTTTTTAAAAACCTGGGAAAAAAGGGGGACCTTCGTTTTAAAAATTTTTTTTTTTTGTTTCCCCCCCTTTAAAAAAAAAAAAACAAAAAAAAAGTTTCCCCCCCCAAAACCCCCCCCCCCCCCCCAAAATTTAAAAAAAATTTTTCCCTTTTTAAAAATAAAAAAAAAATTTTTTTTTTTTTTTATTTTTTGGGATGTCCCGAAAAAGTAGTTAGGTTACCAGATGAAAGATGTGGAAAACCTAAAAAATTTAAACTCTCCCCCTACAGAGCTAATCCTGAAAAGCAAAGGCACTTCAGCAGGAAGTAAAATTTTTTTTTGTTAAAAGCAGGGTTTAGTGGGGGAGCCCACTAGTCCATGGGTTCCACCGTGCATCCTTGTGAAAAAGGCTGAGGGGGGTTTTCGTAGTGTACAACTACCGTAAAGTAAACGAGGTCCAAAATTACAGATCTTACCCTTTCCTCGTCTGGATGACAAATTTGATTTTTGGGGGAAAGGCTACTTTTGTGCCCAAAATTTAGATCTCCCAAAGGCTACTATCAGGTACCTTTTGACGAAAAGGCAAGGAAATCTCTGCCTTGAAAATTCCAGGAGGCATTATCAAAAAACCATTACACCCTTGGGAATGAAAAATTCCCCCTCTTCATTCCAGAAACTTATCTTTCAGGCTATTAAAGGACTTAAAGGGCAGGGAAAGGTACCTGATGAATTGTTGTGGTGCTGATATTTTGGGGATCAACACCTACTTAGACTTAAGGCTCTTTTTGAGACCTTTAAGATTTCCCTTTTAACAGTTAATTTATCTAAATCTTCCTTTGGCCGGGCCACTGTCACTTTTCTAGGCCATAAAGTAGGTAGTGGTAAATTTGCCCTAAATTTGTAAAGTCTTTCTATTAAAGATTACCCTTCCTCATGTAGGAAATCTCTTAAACGTTTTTGGCCCCATGTAGGATTTTACAGAAGATTCTGAAAAATTTTCTCAGATATTGGCCCCTTTACCTCTCTTACCATCAAAAGCCCCTTTTAAATTGGACGTCGGACTGTACAGCTTTTTAAAAAGAAAAAAAGTTTATTGTGTACTGCCCCCCATTCTCTTTTTCCCCAGACTTCTCCAAACCTTTTTTCTTACGGGTTGAGCTTGGAGTCTGGGGTTGGGGGGCAGTACTATTAAAAAATGGGGGAACAAGGATTGCGCCTGTAGCAATTTTTTCAGCCAAGTTCCAGCCGCATCAAAGGGCTTATTCTACCCATTGAAAAAGAAGCCCTCACGCTGGTCTGGTTTTGGGAGCATTTCGATTTTTAAAGTGGGCCAACATCTCAGGTGGTCAGTCTACAGTGATCACAATCCCTAGTATACTCCAACCCATGAAGAACCACAACACAAGGCTTATGCGCGGAGGGCAAAGGGCTGCAACCATAAAACCCTTTCTATTAAATATATTCCCGGCAAAAAAAATATGTTGGCAGATCTTTATCAAGTCTAATATTATTATTTATTTTAGGATTTATTTGTGGAAACCCCTTTTCACGCTCTTTTTTTTATCCCCCGGTGTGGGGTTTTTTTTTAGTGAGGGGATGCGGGCTCCGTCCCCTGTATCTTGGACCTATGCAGCCGTTGACTTTCTGTCTCACTCTAAATTTAGGGTTTGGCTTTTTGGGCACAAGAAAAACTGAGCTCTATCAAAAGTTGGATGGGGGGAGGAAAGGCGTTTCCCAAAATTATTTTGTGCCATGGCGGACGGTTACCATGGGGGTGGGACCTAAAAACCGAGCCTTCCGGGGGGGGGGGGTGTGGCATCAAAAAGACGTAACCTTTATTCGGGCATGTACACACCCCCATTTACAGGGATCTCCCCCAACCAGCGAAACCCGGTTGAAGAGTTGATATGGGGCCCCCCCCCGTTTTTTAAAATATGACCAGGTTCTAGCCCAAAAAAAGATGGGTTTTTTCAATCGCGAGTTATGTGGGTCCGCTCTCCGTCTGCCCTTGTCATTCCCTTCAGAGCTTGTTGAAGCCGGCTGTATCTTGTGGCTTTATTTCTGCTTTTTTTCCGTGGAGTGCACTACTTATCTCTGACATAGTGTACATATTGCTTTATAAATTGGTGAAGGTAAAATAAGTCTAAAATTTTTCTACTGTGTTTTTTTTTGCTCCCATTACACCCGGGGTAACAGGCCATTTGGATCCTGGTTTAATACTATTTTAAAACTACACAAAGTTCTGGGCCCCTATAAAAAGGTACTTGGGGTTTGTTCCCCTCATCCACAATTATTACCAAACCATACTTTCCCAATCCTTTTCCCGAAACTGAATTTTTCCAACTTAAAACCATTGCTGCGAGTCCTGTCTAGGCTAGTATTTTTAGCACACTATTTTCATCCCCTTTTTTTATTCCTGTCTTCCCTTTATACACCTCAAAATACCCCCCCAATTCTACTCTTTCTAGAGATGCAGTTTTTAGGGCCCTTAGTCTATCCCATAGGGAAGGCGATACTGGGGGTCAATTTGTCATCTCCTTTGTACATTTTCCGAGAATTTAATCCATTCTGTAATACGGTGACAAAACTGTGCACATAATTAAATGAGGCCAAAAAGGATGTATAAGTTGAAGAACAACCTGAGGTCCTATTATTATGCTTCTTGATATGAAGCCCAAAGGATTCAATTTCTTTATTTTAAACACTTTTGCACTGTTTCTTGGTTTTAGATACTGCTAACCAGAACTCCCAAATCTTTTTCCCAAACCGTAAAATTTAAAATCTACATTATTTATTTTTATGTGGCATGGGTTTTTGTCCTTCCAACATTTAGAAAATTTCATTTGTCTATATTAAACTGCATCGCCACTTCTCCCACCACTGCATCAGTTATTTAAAACTTTTTGGGGGTGCTCGAATGTCCTGTCAGAAAAGAATTTCACGGCCTATTTTGGTGTCATCGGCAAACTTGCCGATGTCGCCTTTATGCCCCCATTATGTCTTTTTTGTAATTGTGAACAGCAGGGGGGCCCCCCACTGACCCCTGTGGAACACCCCTCTGACGCTTCCCCACTCTGATTTCTCCCCATTTTGCAAACTCTCTGCTGCCCATTTTTCAACCATGCCCTATCCCGGGGAAAAATTTTTCCTCCCATTCCAGGCTTTAATTTTCCCCAATAGTCCCCCTGATGTGGGACCCCGTAAAAGCCTTACTGAAGTCCCCTAACCAATATCATATTTATTACCATGATCTACCTCCTCAAATACCTTAGTGAAAAAATTAATAAAATTTGTAAAGGGAGGAACCCCCTTTTAAAACCATGCTGAGATTCGTTGATTAATTTTGCTTTTCAAGGTGGTACGAACTGCCTCGGCAATTATTGATTCCCTAAATTTTCCCACTATGGAGGTTTGGCTTTTTGGTCTATAGTTCGAAGCTAAGGACCTGTCACCTGTTTTGAAAATAGGTATCACATTTGCCATTTCCCACTTATCTGGCACCATGCCAGTTTGTAGTGATATGTTGAAAAGATTAGCCAAAAGGTGTGCTAAGCTCCTCTTTACATTCTTTTAGAACCCTTGCATACAGTTCATCAGGGCCTGGGGATTTGTTGGGTTTTAATTTATCTATTTGCCTAAGGACCATGTCACTTGTGACCCTAATCGTGCACAGTTTATTATCGTCCTGTTCTACATAATTTATCATTACTGGAATATCGCTGGTATCCTCCTGTGTAAAAACTGAGAGGAAGTATGTGTTAAAAATTCTACACATTTCCTTATCACTGTCAGTGAGCTGACCCTAGGAACTTTTGAGTGGGCCTATCTTTTTCCCTGATCTTACTTCTGTATACCTGAAAGAATCCTTTTGGGTAGTCTTCGATCTCTTGCAACTTTAACCCTCATAATCTCTTTTTGGCTTTCTAATTTCCCCTTTTTTATTTTGTCTCTTTAACTGAATATATCGATTTCTTAATTGCCCCTCTCCTCTTTTGATTTGCATATATATGCCTCTCTTTTGACCAATCAGATATTTTTAATCTATTGTTCATCCCATTTAGGATCATTTTTGTTTGATCTGATTTTCCCTATTTGGAACATCATTTGACTGAGCAGCTAGAACTATGCCCTGGAAAGCATTTATATCGGCAACCATCACCACCTACCTGACCCTTAGTCAGGTCATTCCAGTTCAGCCCACCTAAGTAATTTTTCAGTCCTATGAAATCAGCCAAGCGAAAGTCAGGGACGGAGACTTGATTGCCATTATTAGGGGAATTCCATGATATATTAAAACTGAGTGATTTGTGATCACTTTCCCAAGCTCATCATTAACCTCAAGATTATTAATTAGTGTTTCCCTACTGGCAAGAACCAGGTCAAGGAGGTTATTTCCCCTAGTTGGCTCTGTCACAAACTGTTTTAAAAAACAATCCTGGATCGTATCAAGAAAGTCACCTGACTCTAAATTTCCTGTCAAATTTCTCCCGTCAATCTGTCTTAAAGTTGAAATCTCCCTTAGCACAACATTTTCGTATGTAGATGCCTTACGAATTTCGTCCCATAGAAGTTTACTCCCACTTCCCTATCAAGATTTGGGGCCCTGTAAACACAACCCAAATTAGTTTTTCTCGGCCCTCGAGAAGCTGTAACCAAACAGATTCAGTGGCTGACGCTTCTAATTTAATATCTTGTCTAACACAACAATTTAAATTGTCTCTGGACTACATCGCTACTCCACCACCTTTCCTGTTGACCCTGTCGTGTGGATAATTTATAGCCTTGTATTTTGACATTCAGAGGGCATCTCTCTATCTTTCAGACTGAGCCAGGCCCTCTGTTATAGCAATAATATCTATGTTTCCTGCACTTGCAATTAAATCTTGCTCATCTATCTTATTTCTTACACCCTGCTATTAGTATAGTAAACCTTAAGGGAGCTAGTCCCTTGCTCCCCTCTGTTGTCCCCCTTTGTTTGCTGACCTGATCTATTGTCTTTTTTTTATAACTTCATGCTGAATGCCTTTTATACATTTACTGTTTCCAACCCCAAGTGTTGCAACATGCTTGTTTCCCACACACACCCATACCTCTATCTTCCATCAGTTTAAAATCATAGCATTTCACCAATGCCTTCTCAATCGAGTCTGCAAGTGCTACCACCCAGCCCCAGAGAGATGTACCCCCTCCCTTGCATACCTATCATGTTTGCCATAAAAGTTGTTCCAGTTGTCAAGAATGGGATTGCAAGTTCCTTGCAGATCTGTCTAGCCAGCAATTTACACCAATTTCCCCAGACAACCATTCATTTCCTACTCCCCTTCTAGGGAAGATGCTACATATGATTGGGATCCCCCCCTTTAGACTTAATGAAATCTATAGCTGACCTGTACTTATCTAGCAGCTCTTCTCTCCTACCCTTCCCAATATCATTTCCACCAGCACTGAGACAGATAATGGGCTTGTTCCCATTACCCGACATGATATTATCCAGCCTGTTGACATTGTCCCCCAACACCAGCTCCAGGGAAGCACACTTTATCTCTCATTTTTCTTATTCCTATTACAAAAAGCACGGTCAATATATCTTACCTGAGAGTCACCAACCACAAGAATGTGCTTACCTTTCCCTTAGCAGGGGCAGTAGTACCCTTACCTTCACTGGCCACTGAAGTACATTCATCCTGAAGAACAGAGAAGCGATTTTTCCCACCTTCAGATCTTCACTCTTAACTTTCCTTACTCTGATGCGCCTCCCATTACTGTGAACCACTCGCCATTGTAGCAGGTTTCTGGACTGCACCTCACTGCTGGTACCGTTGTACCCCCCCAACACAGGGCCCCCTCAAGGAAGACAGATGCACCTCACTGCTAAAGCCTCATTCCCCACAACTCCGCCACCCTTTACACTCTCTCCCAGACCCATGAGGTGGACCTTCACCTCCCAACCCTCCTGGAGAAGCAAACCTCCTCCTTCAACTCTCCCAAACCCCAATTTTTAAAAAACTGCAGAAGCAACCA
>NC_069445.1:31868731-31930632 GCF_026875155.1 Cherax quadricarinatus | reverse complement strand
CTGACCCCCCTTTAAAAAGCAGCCGGCAATCAAGCTATCACTTTCGGGGTGGGGGGGGGAAAGGCGGGAAAGGCGGGAATAGCGGGAGCTAGACTTACCCTACCTTAACAAGTAGCCGGCAATGAAACTATTGTTACTATATTGCTACTCCTATCTATTGAACTTTTTCCTCACACTATCGAAGATACGGTACTATGTTCCACAGTCAGCCCTCCTGGCCCTATATCACACACTTATTTATCTTTATCTCACCTATGGAATTTGTGAATGGGGCTCAACAACAATAAATCCATCTCAGACCACTAATCACCCAACGAAAGGCTGCATCAGAATGATAACAAATTCTCACTACAGACAGCACACTCCACCAATATTCAAAACTCTAAACCTACTCACAATACAAAACATCCATACATATTACTGCACCTACTACATACATAGAACACTTAACACTGACATAAACCCTCCCCTCAAGCATCTCCTTACCAACCTCAACAGAACACATGACCATAACACAAGGCACAGATCACTCTTTGATGTTCCTCGTGTCCATCGCACGCTATGCAAAAACTCAATGCACATAAAAGGCCCTAAAATCTGGAACTCATTACCTGTGAATATAAAAGAAACACTGTTTATAAATTCAAGTCTCTTCTCAAAAATCACATACCCACAACTAAATAAATACTGAATAATTGTATCTCATAAATTGTATCTCATATATGTATCTCATTATTGTATCTCATAAATGTCAACCTGTGACCCAATCAAACTTTGTTACTATATAACTTCATTACCTAACAGAATACTCCATTCTACTGATTACACAGCAACACAGTAAATGACCATATGACTTGTCTTTGTAATACTCATTTGTACTAAATTATCTGTTTTACAATAATTTTTATACCACTGAATATATCATTGCTTAGTTAATCTTAAGTTAATTTTAAGCCTGCCCATAATGCTCTGCATACAAGGGGCTTTGGCCTGCTGCACTTTAAAAATTGTATTCCTTGTACTTCTCTGTATCATGTTCAAATAAATAAATAAATAAATAAATAAATATATTGTACGCTACACTGGGGGATAATTAAGATTACTCTTATCTACAATTTAGTTCACTATGTCACTGCACATATATATCCTTGTCGCTCACTATATTACTTATAGATAGATCAATATTTGTTTATTTCCACTTGTGTCGACATCCGGCAATAATTCACTGGTGCTGGTCAGGTCTATTTCCCACAGTAACAGTTCCTCCACCGGCACTCTCCATGTGACACTATAATCCATATTTTCCTATTTAGTGTTCACTGATATTCCTTTTTTGTTTGTTCAAAGGAGTATATGCACTTTATGGTTGCACACGCTTATTTCCCGCATTCTGTTCCCTCTGCTACTATAAAGACACACAGTTTTGGACAGAGCACAACCGCATGCGACTGTCCCTAAGCCTCCATGGAAGGGGGGGGAGGGAATCTTTTGAGAGTGCTTGGAGGTGGTGGTGGGCTGACGGCTGGGGAAGGGGTTGATGTCCTTGGGTGGTGGAACATGGTTGGTGAGGGATTTTCATCAGAAGCGGGGAAGGGAAGAGCGGAGGCTTCAACATGGCGTTTTTCATTACCTCGAAGTTCAGCTACAATAATGCTATATTGGAGGGGGGGGGAGAGTATCCAGTGGGTGAGATTGAGGGTTTAAAACAACTTATTAGGGATATTCAAAATCGTAATTTTGATGCGGCACAGGTTGCGGGAGGACTTGATGAGGTCTTATGGGGTGACTGTCCTTCAGTGTATGTCTTGCGAGAGCAGGGAAAACATCGCAGGGCAACGGAAATGATGAGCTTGCTGGTTCAGTAGCAGTTGAAGGGGTATCGTCAAGGGCAGGTGCTTATGTCAACAGAGGGTATGGGTTGTTATGTGGATGTGTGGTATGAGATGCATGGTAAAAGTGGGGGGGGGGGAATTATGAGGCACTAGGTGAAATGGGTGAATGGGTATGTTGTAATCTAGTGCATAAGGATCAGTTGAATTTGAGTAGGGCCTATAAGCGAGGAGGAGATTAGGATGGCAGTGGAGGGAACGTGTGGGAAAATCGCCTGGTATTGACGGTATTCCTTGCAATTTTTATGAGGAAAACTGGGAATGTTTGCGTGAATTTTTAGTGGTTTTATTTAATGCCAGGTAAACCATGGGAAGGTTGGGGGAATAGCAGAGAACGGGTGTGGTGATCAAGATCACTAAAAAGAAGTCTTGTGAATATGTGCGTGATTACTGATCGATTACCTTAATGTGTGGTGATTACAAAATCTTTGCTAAAGTATTAGGAAATAGGATGAAAAGAGTTCTTGACAGAGTTTTGGATGAGGGTCAGTGTGGGGTGCCTCGGCATTCGATGTGTGTAGGGCAAGGGATGATATGCAGGTTTATGGATGAAAGTGTGGGGGGACAATGAAGGTGGGGTATTAGTGTTAGATTGGCATGTGACATATGACTATGTGGAGTGTGAGGCATTGTGGAAGTTTATGCAATGGCAAGGGTTTGGGAGGGAAATCGTGAGTTGGGCTAAGGTGTTGTATGAGCAGGCTATGGTAAGGGTGCAAGTAAATGGTAGGTGCAAGTGAATGGAACGGGGCTTGTGGCAGGGATGCCCTGTATCGCAGCTTCTCTTTGCATTGCTCAAGAACCCATTTTATAGGGCTGTGCGATGGGGTGTAAGGGATAGAGTGGAGAGGGATGGGGTGTCTGTGGAACCGGGGATCGTGACTTACGTAGACGACACCATGGTTTTATTCAGAAGGTCTGAGGATTTGTGAATCATGGGTGAGTTGGTGGAGAGATTTGGCATCTCAATGGAGATGAAGATTAGTAGGGAAAAGTTTATGCTTATAAGGGAGGGGGACAGAGTGGGTGGGGCTTTCTGGCAGGGAAATGGTAGGCTCCCTGGTAAGTCAAATGAAGGTGTGTGGGGTTGTTCACATGAGAAATCTTCAGGAGGCACGGGAGATGGATTCGAAAGAAGCAGTGGATAAGGTTTTTGGTAGATTGGTGGGATTGCATACAGGGGGTTTAATGCTACACTATCGTGCTATTGTGGTGAATGTGATATTGTATGGTAAGCTGTGGCATGTGGTGGGTATATATCTCTTGGAAACATGTGATGAGAAGCGTCTGTTGAAGCATGTGTATCGATATATTTGGGGTTCGGGCAGTGTCTAGTTGTCGAGAGATGTGTGTCTACCAGTGCACCAGAGAGGGCAGGGGTTAATGGCGCTGCATCAGTTATTTGAGGGAGGGGAGGGTTGCAGGTACAGGCTTGGCATGGGTGAGAAGACATTTGGGGTGTTGGGTGAAGGGTAGGGATGTGCAGGTGTGTGAGGGAATGTTGAGATTATTGATTTTTGCAAGGGACCCAGGCAGGGTCAAGATAGGAAGACTGGCTCAGGTGGGTGGTGGGGAGGTGTTTGCATGGAGTGACATATGGGGGTGCTTGAAAGGGTTGCAACTGAAGGCTGTGGTGAGGGAGGTAATGTTCAAATTTCTCCACAACATATTGCCGTCTGGGGAAGTGTTTGGTAATAAGCATGTGCAGGAGGGTAGGGAGTGTTGTGTTTGTGGGGGGGTATATTAACACCGTTTTTCATGCGGTATATTTTTGTACGAGGTTGGAACTAATTAGGGAGTGGTTTGTCAGGGTTTTACGTATGGTGGGTGGGGGTGGGGTTAATGTTTTGAGGGCATTAAGCTTAGATGTGGGGGGTGCTGGTGTAGAATGCATCGGGTTATCTTGTCACAGACTTCATGGGTTTTATGATGTGTGCCGGTAAGGGAGCGAATCAGGGCACTTCCAGCAATATTTTATGGGATGCAACAGCGGAATAAGAACATCAACGGGAACAAATGGTATCTCAAATTTTCGGTGGGATATTGTAGCTTCTGCGCGGGGACTAATTGGCATTACAGTCTTAAAGTAAATAAACTGGCTTTTTGGGGGAAGAGGGTCGTGATGGTGCTTTTGGTGAGCAATGGTGTGATTGGGGTGTGGGGTAGGTGATGTCTTGGTGTCCAGGAACATTTCATGTAATTTTTTAAATTGGGAGGAAGTGAAAACCCTGTTGGGGGTAATGTAAAAGGAGCTCTTTTTTAAACTTTATTTTTTCTTGTATTTTTACTGCTTTCGCTTGCAGACCATGTAGTGTTAAACCCATGATTTGTGGAGACGGTACATTTCATTGTGGAAGGGGGGGTGTCCAACGGTTGCTTTCTCTGAGGGACCCCAGGTATTGGTGCGGTGATGTTTTGGGTATACATTGTTTGACAATCTTGGTGGGGCGCGGGCCGTAGCACAGAAGTGTGTTTGGTGCCAGGGGATGCAGCTGGGTACGGTTTCCCACACAGGGGGGCGGGGGTAATGGTAGTCAGGGACACATATAATATCCAAACACTAGAGTACTTGTTTGTGACGTAAGTTATAGGTTATTCCCAGTGTTTGGATACTTTTTTTAAATATTATTTTATTGAAGCTTTGGTAGAATACTTCAGTACCGAGGGCAGTGGTCACCTCAGTCCTACCTCCTAACTCTTGGAGTTAGCGGGGCTGTTAGAACACCATGGCTTGTTGTAGTGTTTTTTGAAACTAAAGGTTCAAGTGTTGAAAGGGGATTCTACTTTTCAGGGGAAAATAGGGGCTGAAACTTCGCATAGATAATTTTTGGGGGCGAGTGTGAGAAGAATTTAGCTGGTAAAAAGGAATGGTCGCCCGGGGTAAAAAGGGGCACCCTTAAAATGGCAAGTGGTTTTTACATTTAGGGAAAAAGGAAATGAGGAAGTTTAAAAGAGAAATTGAAGGAGGAAATCGATTGTCTTTCTCCAAAACGATGTACTTCAGGGTTAGTGAGGTTAAAATACCACTGAATCCCTGCAATCAAGGGAAGAATTTTTAATACTACGATTTTCCCGGGAAATATATGACGTCATTTTTTAACAGAGACAAAAGGGCAACAGAGTGTGTCTTCCCCGGAGCGTTTGGGAAAAAGTCAGCAGGTTTGGGTAATATTATGGGAGGTAAAGGGAACAAGCCCATACTTCTTTGGCTGGGGGGAATGACATTGGGGAAGATTTGGGGAAGAGCGCTGGATAAATACAGGTCAGCCAAGAATTTAGGGCAAAGGGGGATCCCATCATATTTCATCTTTCCTAGAAAGGGAGTGGGAAAGAATGGTGTCAGGGGAATTGGTATAAAATTTTCTGGCTAAAAAGGTACTGCAAGGGAAATTTGCAATCCCATTCATTTATAAATGGGACCTATTCTTTGGTAAACTGATATGTATCAAGGGATGGGTTCTCTCTCGGGGAGTGGTTGCATTAGCCATTTAAACGAGAGGGTAATTGATGAATAGTCTGGAATTTAAACATAATTATAGAGGATGGGGGTTTTTTGGGAAACAATCAGGTGCACTTAGGTTAAAAACACTTATTGCCGGGGGAAACCCCAGGGAAGTTTTTAAAAAACAAAATTCAAAATAAAGTTGCAGTAAGGCAAAACAATTGATCAACAAACAAAAGAGGGATGTAGAAGGCAAAGATGACTACTCCCTTTGGTTTTTCAAAACAAATTAGGAGCTAAGAAATAAATAGAAGAAAAAATTACTTCCAATGTAGGGAATATAGATATTTTGGATAAAAAGACCTGGTTCAACTAAAATAAAAAATGCTTCGAATGCAAAATACAGGTATAAACATTCCACACTGACAGGTCAACAGGGAAAGGGGGTGGGGTGGCGATAATGTCAGAGAAAATTTTAAAAAGTTTCCTAGACATAATAAGATTAGAAATCGAAAACAGAATCTGTTTGCACATTTTCTCGAGGACATGGCAAATTAATTTTGGGTGGATTATAGGCCCCCAAACCTAAGGGAGGGGAGTAAGCTGTTTTTTTACAAATTCATAGGCATCTAGACATGAAAATTTTTTTGATAATGGAGATTTTTAACTTTAGATAAAATTTATTTGGGAAAAATATATAGGAAAAACTTTAGTCTAGAGTCTTTTTTGATACGTTTCAGGATTTCTTTTTTTGAACAGGTTTTACAAAACCAACTAGAGGAAAAAACGCTGACTTGGTTCTTGCCACAAAAGATTACCCAATTTAAAAATCTTAGGGTTAAGAAGAGCTTAGGGGAAAATGAAACACAAATCACTTAGTTTTAAAATTTTCTGGAATTACCCGATAACTGCAAAAAAAACTTTTGTCCCCCGGGTTTTTGCTTGGCCCACTTCGGGACTGAAAAATTACCTGGGTGGGTAAAATTTTGGGTTCCTGACTTTGGGTCAGGTAGGTGATTTTTGGTTGCCCCAAATGACGTTTTTTTTAAGCATAGTTTCCCCCCAGCTGCCCAAAACAACTTTTGTTCCGAAGGGAAGGAAATTTTGTCTAACAAAAAAGGTCCCCAAATGGATAAAAAAAATTAATTTTTAAAAATCACTTTGGGGCAAAAAAAACGGCTATTTTAAGGCGTACAAAAGGGGGGTGGGCAGTTAAGAAATCAATTAAAATTCAAAATAAAGAGAGAAAAAAAGGGGGAATAGAAAAACAAAAAAAAGGGGTTTTTTAGGTAAGGTCGCAAAGGGGCTCGAAGGGTTTAAACCCCAAAAGGGTTCTTTCTGGTATTCAAAAAGTTAAAATTTTTTTTTTTTTATTTTATTTAAAAAAAAAAAAATACACATCCTTTCTTTTCTATATTTTGGTTTCAAAAACAAAGAAACATTAAACCATTAAATAATAAAAACAAAAAAAACTTCACATTTCCCTTTTCCCGCCTAAACCCTTTTACCTAAGAAAAAAAACGTTCAACTGTAAATGCTTAATTCCCCCCCCCAAAGGGGCCCAACCAGCACACACAACATACATGTAACTAAAAACAGGGCCCCCACCAACATACAAAAGGTGGGTTTATTAAAAATCCCTAAAAAACAGCCGGATCTTATAAAAACCAAAAAAGGGAATATTTTCCAAAAATTTTCACACTTATTTTCATTTTATAAAAACTTTTTATACAAAGACATTCTCATATAAACCTTTTTGTTGCACAAATCTTAGTATTGTATATTTTAAAATTTAAACACAAAAACTAATATAAACACCTCAAAAATTACAATATAAAAAAAAGGGGGACAAAATAGCCATTTCCCCACCTTACCAAAAGAGAAACTAAACACACTATTAAAAAACAAAGGGGAAAACACTCTTTTTACATTGCACATTAATTTTTAGGGGTGTTAACAAATTTTTTTTGGGGTTCCTTTTGTATTGTTTATGACAAAGATCATTTTAACTTAATTTTTAAAAATATGATCATCAATGACCTCTTTTTCTTTCAAAACATGGTTAAACCAAAACAATTTCCCCACACAAGGAAAAAATCTTTCAATTTTCAAACCCCATCTTTCATGTCCCAACCCCCCCCATAAAAACCCCTTTATGACAATCCTACCAAAATTTACCATTCCTTTAAATTTTTGGTTTATAAAAATCCCCTCTAGAAAAGGAAAATGGTCCCAGTACTTAAGTAGCCAAAAAACTGAGCCCCCCTTTTTGTTCGTTATATTTCTATATGCCTCCGGGGAAAAGCAGTCGCCCCCTGTTTCCATAAAGAGTTTTTTTTCTACATACCGTGCGATAAAAAACCCGCCCAATTTTTCCCCTTCCCCAATCCCCCCCCCTTTTTTCCTTTTAAAACCCCCGGAATTTAAAAAAAAGGGAAACTTTTCACAATTTTAGAATTGCTCTCTTTACAACCCCAGACAACCCCCCCTTTCTCCCCTAAAGTTAGGGCCGCAGGATCTCTTTCTTTTCCCCCACCCCAAAAACTTAAGACCTTAAACCCCCCACACCCGTTTTTGGCCCCAAAATCCCTACAAAAAAATAAAGGGATGAAAACTTTTTTCCGATTTTCCCCCAAAGTTTGCATTTCGCTTTTTTTAACCAAACCCATCACACACAAAGCCCGCTTTTACGCTAAAACCCATTACCAAACCCAAAAATAAACCCCCTTTCCCTTGGCCCCCTTTTAAACAAGTTTTTTGGAAATCTGGGCCCAAAACGTACCCCCTTTTATCAAAAGGGATACCCCCACCCCTTGGGCCCCTACTGGTTTCCTACTCCCTCTTTTACTAACCTTCCCACCTTTAGCTTGTTTACCTTTACCTATTACTAACATAAACCCCCAAACATATTCCACATTTCCCTCAAGTCCTTTCCCCCCCACCAACGTCGAAAATCCCTCATCAAACCCCCCAACCCAACCCCCTTTTTCCCCCCCCCCCTTTTCGTCTTTTTTTTTTAAAATAAATTGCCTTACCCTCGGGCCCGCACCCAAAAACCCCACTTCCCCCCGGCGGGACATTCGTATAAACCCCCCTTTACTTTGCCATGGGTCGTCCAAAGCCCCCCATATATAACGAAGCACCCCTTTTCTGATCCCTTTATTCCCGGTTCCCCAAAAAAGGGTTTCCCCCCGCCCCATTCCACACTTTTCTTTTTAAACCAAAAGAATTTTTTATTATTGCCCTTTGCATTAGAGGGGAAACATCCTTTCGCCTTTTTTGGTTTTTCCCAAACCCTTTTTTACAACTTTCTCTCCCCCAATTCTGAAATTTCCCCCGTCTTGGGCCCCTTTCCTATTTTGCCATTTTAAAATAATCCCAAAAAATTTTAAGCTGTTTTTGGGCAACCCACCAAACTCCACCCCCCCCTTTACCCCCCACCCAATTTTTCCTAAAACCCCCTATTAAAATTTTGATTTTAGCCCTGTTGACCCCGCATGCCGACGCCTCTCCCAAAAAAACCCATTACTTCTCCCCTTTCCCAAAAATTTGGGCATCATTGATCAGGGATTTTTGTGTCTCTAAATTTTAAACCCCTTCCTCTGTGATCCCCGACCCCTCCCCCTGTAACTTTTTTTGCCCCTTCCTCAACCATTCCATTTAAAAAAGGGTTGGTTTCATTCATGCAAACAGAATTTGGGGGGACATGGACCAAACCCCTTTTCCCAAACCCTTCCCCCTTTTCAACCCACCCCCAAACCCACCATTAATTTTTCACCTGAATTTTGTACTTCGAAAACAAGGTCTTCACCCCTTTTATTTGCCCACCCCAAAAAACCCTTTTCCGTTTTTTTAAAATGTCAAAAAATGTACTCCCCTATTCCAAAAACCGCTTTAAACCCTTTCTCTCCAATCAAATTTCCAAAATTTTCCCCCTCCCTTTCAAACCCCGCAAAAATTCCCCAATGGGGACTTGTCCATCCCTCATTTCTACGAAACCCCGGGAAATTCCCCAAACTGACCCTTGTGCAAACCCTACCCCTAATTTACCTCTTTTCCTGGGCCCCTTAAAATCTTCGCAAAATTCTTTTAAAACCGTTCAATTTTTAAGATATGGCCCTGTACTGTCGTGTGTCCCCCCTCGCTTTCTTTCTTTTGCACGCCACACCCCCCTCTGTGGCCCCTTCCCCAAAATTTCCCTTCCCTTTAAAACATACAATTTCAATATCTGAACCAAACCCCTTTATGGTTTTCCCGCACTCTGTAAAAATTTATTTGGGGGGCCCCTCAAATTCCCGGGGGCTTTCCCCTTACTTTTAAATTGAACACTGCCTCTTTTAACGTCTTCCCCAAATTTTTTACCCCCAACCCCCTCGGGCCTCCCCCCTTTCCCCAAAAACCTTCACCCCCCTCTTTTTTTATTAACTTTCTCCAAAAAAAACCCTTTTTTCCCAAATTTTCCTTTTAAAAAAAATAGCCGCATAAAATTTTTTTTTCCCCCAGTTGTCACCAACAATTTTTCCCCTTATTTTAACCTTCCAAATTTGTCCTAACCCTAACAGTATTAAGTGGACCCCTGTTTTGGGCCCAATCGGAAAACTTCTTAACACCCTACCCGACGGTTTATTCTCCCCCTAGAACCCGGGATCCCTACCGCCCTTTTCCCCTTTAATCCCCAAACTTTCATTATTTTATGTCCCCTTTGTCTCCCCCCTTACCCTGATTTTCTTCAAAAAGGGCCCTTCCCCCCATCCCCTCGAACACTCATTGAGCCTTTCCCGTTTCCAAAAAATTTTTTTGAAACCCTACCTCCACCTGGGCCCCCTCCCCCCCCCTTTTATTTAAAAACCCCGCATACCAGGTTTTTGCCCCCATTTTTCCCACCAATTTCCAAAATTTTCTCCCTTCCCCCCCCCTGGGCCCTCCCCCAAATTTTCCCCCCCCAGTCTCCCCAAAAAAGCCCCCCCACTCCCCACCAACCCCCCCATTTTTAAAAATTTCCCGGGAAAATTAAATATTTCCTTTTCCAATTCCCTTTCCCCAAACCTTTTTACCAAAACTTTCCCTATGATCCGAAAAAACCCACCCTCCACGTTTTTTTTCCCCCCCCTACCCTAAACTGCCTCCCTTAATTTAAAACCTATTAAAATCGCTAGAAAAAATTACCTGGGGGGGCCCCAAATTGAGATGCCCCGGGCTTTGGGTCCCGGTAGGGGGGACTTTTTTGCCAAAATACGTTTTTTTTAGAGGGGATTAAATTTTTGTGGCCCCAAAAACTTTTGTTTTTTTTAGTAAGGAAAAATTTGTTTTTAAAAAATGATCCCAAATGGAAAAAACAATTTGATTTTTAAAAAATCACTTTTGGGCAAAAAAAATTTGGCAAATTTTTGGGTATCAAAAGAGGGGAAAAAGGGGGGGGGGGGGAGGGTTTGGGGGGGAAATTTCAATTTAAATTAAAAAAATAAAAAAGAAAAAAAAAGGGGAAAAAAAGAAAAAACAAAAAGGGGATTTTTGGGTCAAAAGGGCGCAAGGGGCTCGGGAAGGGTTTAAACCCCAAAGGATTCTTTCTGGTATTCAAAAGAAGTTTTGGGACCCAAAATTGGCCCCCTTAAAAGTAACTCTGGGCAGATCCCCTGACAGTGTAAGGATATGTATGAAATTCTATATCCTACTTCCCCCCACAGTTTTCCCCCCGGGAAAAAACTAATTTATATTCCTTTAAAAAATTTGATTAAAGAGAACAGGATGATTAAAAAACTTTGTATAAATTTTCGGTAACTAAATGACCCGTCCTCCCGACCCAAAAGAGAAACTAAAAAACCCCAACAAAAACCCCCGGCCCCGATGAACTGTTTGCAAGGGGGGGTTAAAGGAATTTAAAGAGGGGGGAAATTAGCATAACTTAGCATACCTTTGGCTAATCTTTTTAACATATCCTACAAATTGGATAGTCCTGAAAAGGGGGAAAAATGGCAAATGTAATACGTTTTTAAAGGCAGGTGACAGGTCCTTTGGGCTTCGAATAAAACCCAATAAGTTTACCTCCATAGGGGGGAAAATTTTATGGAATAAAATGTGCCGAAGAAATTTCGTGCCATTTGACGGGGACAGATGATTAATAAATCTAAACACGGTTTTAAAAAGGGGCTTTTCGTCTACGAATTTACTAACTTTTTTCCAAAGGGTGTTTGAGGGGAAATTTCAGGGTATGAATAGATATTGTGTTATGGATTTTTGTAAGGCTTTCGATAGAGTTCCACACCAGAGGCATTGAGGAAATTTTAAGGCACATGGAATGGAAAATTTTTTCCGGGAAAGGGGTTTTGGCTGAGAAATAGAAGCAGAGAGTTTGCATAAATGGGGAGAAATCAAAGGGGGACGTCACAAGCGGTGTTCCTCAGGGTCATTTTGGGGGCCCGTTGTTTTCAAATTTTACATAAGACATAGATGAGGAATAAATAGTGACATAAGCAAATTTTTCTGTGACACCAAAATGGGCCCCGCCAATTCTTTCTAGGCACTAAGCACTCCGGGGATTATTTGAATAACGGTGCAAGGGTCGGAAAGTGGTAGATGCATTTTTAATATTGACAAATGCAATTTCTAAATGTTGGACGGTAAATAACCTGCCCCATATAAATAAATAATGTAGATCTTAATACTATGTTTGAAAAAGTTTTAGGGTTCGGGTTTAGAGTAATTTAAAACCAAGACAACAGTACTTTAGTGTTCCCAAAAAAAGCAACGAATTCTTGGCTTCAATCTGAAGTATAAATAAAGAAGCCCTCGGGTTTTGTTCTTCAACTCTATATACCGGGTTAGGCCTCATTGGACAAAACGCTCAGTTCGGTCACCTATTACAGAATGGATATAAATGCTCTGGAAAAGTATAGAGGAAGATGAAAAAATAAAACCCCATGTATAAAAATCTTCCCTTGAGGATAGACTGGGGGCCCTGAATCTGCACTCTCTGAAGGGAAAATTTAAGGGGGATTGATCGAGGGTATAAAGGGAAAAACGGAAAAAAATAAAGGGGATGTAAATAGCAGCAAAAAATTTCCTGCCAAGACAGGATTTTGCAGCAAGGGTTTTTCAAGTTGGAAAAATTCAGATTCAAAAGGAATAGGAAAGCATGGATTGGTATAGTTTTGGGTGAGGGAACAAACTCCCTAGTACAGTTATTCAGGTTTTAAAACGTTGTGTAGTTTTTAAAAAAGTTAGATAATAATGAGTGGGTTTGGGCGGGTGATTTTGGAATACTCCTTGTGCTGCGGCCCCGGGGTTTTGCCCATCCTTGAGTGGAGTGATCAACTGGGGGGTTATTGAGTAATCCGGGGGGGGGGGGCATTTGGGCAATCCGGGGGGACTGGACCTGTCCGGATGGGTCAGTAGGTCTTTGCAGTGTTCCTTCTTTTTATGTTCTTTTGTAAACTACGCCGAAACGGCAAGTTTTTGGTTAAGGACTTGAGGGAAACATTTGGGGGGGGCGGGGGGGGGGGTTGAAAGTTTAGTGGGGAATTTTATAAAATGGACAATGTGATGTAGGATGGTTTGGTTAGAGGGTTCATGGACCTTGGTAAATCATTCTGTGAGATTACGGTGGATGGGGAAAAATTTGGGCCAGGTATTATATTATATGTGGATGATTTTTTAATATTTTTTCCTTGTCATGATGTTTTAAATATTATAAAATATTTTCCTAAACACATATGAATAGATCAGCTATGTGATTATTTTGGGGTCTGTTCTGGTGGAGAAAATAAGGGTATATGATTTATTATAGCATGTCTTCTGGGGTATTTTTGCGGTAGGATGACACGGGGCCCCAAGGGGTCTTATCTGATTTTACTTATGTTGTATTTTAAAATCCTAGGCTGCTCGTAGTGTATATAGCGACGAGAAGCCGCCAATTTTTAGGTGTACTGTGATTTATTCATTTTGTATACCTTTTGAAAGGGGTGGGGGGTTTTTAATAATAATTTTTTTTGTTGTAATATGAAGTTTTAAATAAAATATAAAAAAAAAAAAAAAAGAAGGTAACAAAACCGACAAAATAAATTTGAGAACATGTGCAACATTGGGTATCTTTATTTAGCGTTTTGCCATCCCTGGCTTTTTCAATACAATTCCAGGACACAACTTGAAGACAGGAGAACTATGTACAAAAGATGAGGTAGTCGTCCCTCAACCTAGCAGTAGGTCGAAGAGACCATAGTCGTGGAGATTCAAAGCAGAAGCAAAGCGCCTGACGCTTATAAGTAACGTCAGGTGGAAAGGGGAGGGTAGCGCTATGCCTCTCTGACCCGTCCCTTTTTCCACTGACGTTATAATAAGCGTCAGGCGCTTTGCTTCTGCTTCAGAACCCACGACTAGGGTGCTCATCGCACCTACTGCTGGGTTTGGGGACTGATTACCTCACTTCGTACATAGTTCTCCTGTCCAATTTGTGTCCTGGAATTTGATTGAAAAAAGCCACGGGATGGCGAAACGCACAATAAAGTTTCCAGATTTGCACTGTGCCCTAATTTAAAAAAAAAAAAAAAATTGTGTATCGTCCGCGTCGTACCTGAAAAGAGGGGAAACGGGTACGACCCCAAAGTGTAACATCAACGGTTTTGTTGGTCGCTCATCACTTTTGGGCCCCGAGCCATCTCCATTAGAGAGTTTTGCAAGTTAAGAGGGTGTGCTAAAAATCCTGTACGCGGGGTATGTAGAATAGGTTTCCATGGACGTCAGCCCCCTGCGCACCGAAACGTTGGGTTTTAGGAGCAAGTTCGGGTTTCTTTATTTTTCACCCTGGAGCGTCATTTTTAACCCCCCTCCCCCTCCTTATAAAAAATCTATCATTTAATGTTTTTCTCACGTCTTCTCCGGTTCCCTGATCTCTGCAGCACACACTCCTCACCCTGGAAACATAGTAAACTTCCTCAGAACCCGGGTATCATTTTGGGTCAACACCTGGTTGACTGACCCCCCAGTACCTGCATAAACCATAAACCATCGATCCCCGCCCTTCTTTCTACGACTGTGAGGCTCCCGGGTTTTGCCCAAAATGTGCGTAGATTTTCGGGATTTTTGAGTATTACTGGAAAAAAAATTTGCAGCCATAGGCCAAAGACTTCAAACACATCCTAACGATTCTAAACTGGATCTAACTTTTCCTTTCTCATTCACGTTTTACGAAAACACGTTATAGGAAAACCACTTCCCCTTCACAACGTATTTTTTAGATGGTCTTGGACAAATTTTTTTTTTCCCTTCAGCCGACAAATTTACAAGAAAAAGATCAAGGCACTGGAAAACACCCTTAACAGCATACCAAAATAACTGACTGCTTGGTACAGCTCCTATAACCAACACCATTCAAAATTTTGCTCGGGGGTTTTTCAACCCCCCAAGGTATATAAATATTTCCCAAAAAGGGACCCTTCCAAGTTATCAGCAGGGGATGTAGTATATTGTACGTCGTGTAGCTCAGACCACTTTTTCCACATCCATTCTATCGTGGATAGAGTGGTAGGGTGGCAGTAAAAACCATATAAAGTGGAACTTAGGTGGTGAGCGGAGGCTACAGAGGGACCTTTGACATCTTTTTACAGCAGTTTCCAAAAGGGGGTAATATCCTGTTGTTTAAAAATTTAGAGATTCTGTAGCTACTGGACTTTCCTTTATAATGTTACGGACAGCATTGGGGGCAGTTCTATGCTTTTTCTCCATTTTAAATCGTCTTCTTTAACCTCTAGTTTAGCCTCATGTATTTCAGGGGTGCCCCAAAATCGCCCTAGGTGAAAAAAACCCTTTTTTTATGGTCATCATTTCTGCAAGCTTTTTTGGTGGGTACCCAAATGCCAGAATCGGCTTTTACAACCACATACTTTGCCACCCCCCACTTCAATTTAATTGGTGTTGGTCTTTTTTGAATGTGTACCTTTCCTGCAGCCGTATAAAGGCGGGGGAAAGGTAGCAAACCAAAAGAATGGGGATGTATACATTCTTCTTCCCCAGGAAATGGCGGGGTTTTATGGGGGGTTTAGGAAGCAAAACCCCCCCCCCCCCCCCCCCCAAAAAAATTTTCCCCCCAATCTTTAGGGGGGGAGGATAGGAGAACTTTGAGAAAAGTTGCTGGTTTACTTCTTCAGTTAAATTTAATAGTAAGTTCCAAGTGTTGGTTTTGAGGATTACGTCGTCTAGATTTTTGGGTACACGGGCCAAAATATCATCAATGTATTCACCCATGTAACTGCCTAGGGAGTTATTGAGGTTCCGTCTGGATTTTTAGGTCCTCCATATATAAATTTGGGTGTACTGCCACTAAGGGGGGGGCCCATAACACCTAAACAATTGTTTATAAATTCTTTTCAACAAGGCACCAAAATCCTGGTGAGGTAAGGAAATCTGTACATCGTTAATCACCCCGCGAAGATCAAAAGGTTTTATCAATTGGGGGCATTGGTGAATAAGACAGCCCGTTTAATCTTGAGTGAATGGTTCAGAGAACCCACATGTTTTTAAATTAGACACGGGGCAACTCTTTGGGATCTTTATTGAGGAAACGTTTCGCCACCAGTGGCTTCATCATCCATACAAAGGAGAAACTTGAAAACAGGGGAGAATGGGTTCAGTCCCCCAACCTTGAGTCGGTGTGGTCAGTCCATCAAACTTGAATGAATACGCAATTTGTGAAACAGCTTATAAAACCTAGGCTCCTGCCTAGGTTGGGGTGTTTACCTCTTGGACTATTTCTCACTACCACTACTACTTGCACCTCCCCTTTCCCACATATTTAAGTCTCAACCTGTCGTTGATCTTTCATTATTCCAGACTTTGGAAAAAACTTCTCCAGGCTGAGGGACAAACCTCAAAACTACGGCTTCAAGGGTTGGACTGATTTCATCACTTCACACTCTACTGCCCTGCTACTTTTTTGTAGGCAGGGAAAAAATTTTCCTAAATGTTGCCTGTATGTCTTACCTAAACCCAACCCGTCAGTATTGTATCCACTTGTTATTCCAGAGAGGCATTACGGGTCGGGTAAAGGCATTACGGAGTAAGAGGTCAATATAGAGCGGCCCTTATGAAAGTTATTAATGAGGGAAGAACTACTGTCTCAAATCCAATCAAACAATGGAACGATAGGGGGCACAGGCCCCGATTGACCTGGTTTACGAAAAGGTAGAACTAAAAGGGAGATTTCCACAGCAGGGGGCTGTTAAGGTGACGAAGGAAATCTGAAGCATACGAATGGAAAAGCCATCAGCCCCGCGCCAATGATCGTCAAGTGGGAAAATGTAAAAAGCACATTATGGGGTCTTCTCCCAAAGAAAAGCTAAGGGCAGTAACTCTCTGGGAGGGTTGGAGGAAAGAAACAGGGGATAGATGGGGCTTTAGGAGTATAGGGCAATTTTGTTCAACTTCTTTTTTTTTTGCCAGATTTTTTTTTTTTTTGATGTAAGCTTATATGTTGTGATGAATGGTTTTTGAAAACCCAAAAATTTTAATATTGAACAGTTATGCAACATATGGGGAATTTTAAATTTGGAAACTTTCGCCACACATGGCTTCCTGTCCAATACAAAGAGAAAATTGCAAGGAGAGAAAGGGGTTTTAGGTAACATCCCCCCCAAAACCAAAAAAAAGTGTTTAGTCCTCAATCCTCAAACTTATATGTAGATTTAATCAAAAACAACACTGCATAGCCAAGGACTCGAACTCATCTGTTTTTAGCCCTGCCTCTAGTGGGGGAGAAGCATGACCCCAACCTTGGCAGTGCATGTTTTTATTAATCAATACCCTCTTCGTGTTCACAGTAATATAAAAAAACTGCTCTTTGAACTATACCCAAACAGGGACTAGAATGAAATTAGCCTAGAGTCATCCACACCTCGTGTGTCCCTTGGTAGGGAGTCCCACATCCAGTTCCGCGGGTGCCCTCCCTTTTAAGCGATGGTTAGTGGATTAGGGTATCATTTTTTTTCGCCCCATGAGGCAGGCCAAAAAGGCATGGGTTTTAGTCCTTGGGTAGTGCGTTTTTGTTATTTATCAATTCACTTGTTTTGGTCACAATAATGGAGATGAAAATGACAAAAATTTTAATAAATTGGCCAACAAACAACTGAAAAAAAATTAATTACGATTTGAATATGGGAAGCACGACATGCAAATGGCACTCCCCGTGGCACTTCAGCAATCCTACTGTTTTGAATACGCTAAGACTCTTTTTGTGATTGTAATTTTTCAAATACCTTTTATCAGGTGAAAAAAAATAAATTTGATACGTTTTTTGACATTCACCAAAAAATCTCCTTTTACAACCCCCCAAAATAAAAAATAAATGGTTCAAAAAGGGACCAAACCCAAAAGTCAGCCACTTTGTTTTAATTGGGCTTGAAAATTATTTCAATCCAATCATAAAAATGCGCGTTGTTTAACAATAGGCCAAAATCTTTCTTTCGAGATATTTGGGTAAACGAGGGAAAAATTTTCGTCAAGAAATTAAAAAAAAAATCATGAAAAAACGCTCTACTTTTTTTTTTTTTTTTTGCAAAGTAAGTGATTTCCCTTTTTTTTCCCGTGTATAGTACACCGTTTTTTATTTCTACAGAGGAAAACAAGAAAAAACCCCTTTTCCCTTATTTATATCGTCATGAAACTTATATACAAAAAAAATGTCATATAAACTAATCATTGCACACACTATTATTATAAAAAAAACCTACTGACTCTTTAAATTGAATCAGTTTTTTTTTTTGTAATATTTTAAAATGGAATAAAAATCAAAAAAAACTTTAATATTAACATAAGCTTTACAGATCTGCCCGTATGATTACATAAAAAAAAACCTTAGACAACTAATACCCCGCCCAACCCCCTTCTAGTGCTTAAACAAAATTTTAAACCCACAAAAATTACCTTGCTTGTATACATGATATTGCAAAAGGGGCTTAATTGAACATCAATGAAAATATATGCACCAAAATATAAAAAAAAAAATACTGTGATATCACGGGTGCAGAGCAACATATTCCTCGCAAAAGTGGTGCTGCCCAGGAACTTTAAAGCCCAAAGATTACAATATAGGATATTTTACATCCAAACCTCCTGTGGAAAAATAATAGTTTATGTAGAACGGGATGATAATAAACTTTTTTTAAAATTGGGAAAACAAATTGACAGGGGCCCTCAGAAAAATAAAAAAACAAAACCCTAACAAACCCCCGGCCCCGATGAAGGGTTTGCAAGGGTGTTAAAGGAATGTAAAGAGGAACTTGGCTTTAATTTTAGCTCCCTTTGGGGTAATTTTTTAACATATCACTCAAATTGGCTTAGTCCCCTGATAAGGGAAAATGGCAAATGTAATACGTATTTACAAGGCAGGGGGACAGGTCCTGGTTTCGAATTTTATGGGGCCCAAAAAAGCCTTACCTCCAAGGGGAAAATTTAGGGAATCAAAAAAGGGGCCAAAACAATTCTTTCCCAATTTGACAGGACAGATTGTTTAATTGAATCTAAAACCCGGTTTTCCCAAAGGGGCGTTTATGTCTTACGAATTTACAAAATTTTTTCATTTAAGGGTTTGAGGAGGTAGTTCTGGAAAATTTGAATATTTATTGTTTATAGGGAAAATTTAGTAAGGTTTTCGATAGATTTTTCCACCCCAGGGGGCTATTGGGGAAAATTTTAAAGGAAACAGGGAATGGGAAAAAATTTTTTCCGGGTAGAGGTATGGCTGAGAAATAAAAGCAGGAGTTTGCATAAATGGGGAGAATCAGAATGGGGGCACGCCCAAAAACGGTGTTCCTCAGGGGTCTTTTTGGGCCCTTTGTTTTCAAAATTTTCCCATAAACGCATGGGAGGGGGAAAAAAATAGGGGGGAAATAAGAAAATTTGCGAAAACCAAAATGGGCCCGGGTCCAATTCATTTAAGGGAAATAGAGCAACCAGGATTATTTGAATAGCTGGTAAAAGGTCGGAAAAGGGGTTGATGCAGTTTAATATTAAACCAAAATGAAAATTTTTAAAAAGGTTGGACAGGTAAAAAACCCATGCCAAAATATAAAAAACTAAATAATGTAGATCTTAATACTAGTTTGGAAAAAAGGGATTTAGGATTTTGGGTTTTGGGGCAGAAATTTTAAAACCCAAAGGGAAAACCCGTACATTATTTGTTCCCCAATTTTAAAGAAAACAAATTTTTGGGCTTCTTATCTAGAATTTAAAAATTTAATAAACCCCTCAGGTTGTTCTTCAATTTAATATATCCGGGTTTAGGCCTCATTGAGACAAATGCTGTCAGTTCGGGGCCCCATTTTACAAATGGATAAAAATTTCCTCGGGAAAAAAACGTATAGAGGAAGATGAAAAAAAATGACCCCCCCCCAAAATTTTTTAAAAAAAATTTCCCAAAGGGTTTAGATGGGGGCCCCGAATCTGCACTCTTCGAAAGGGGTAAAATTTAAAGGGGGATATAAATCGAGGTGTAAAAATGGAAAACAGGAAAAAAAAAAGGGGGATGAAAATTAGCTGCAAAAATTTTCCTCCGGGGCTTGCGCAAGGTTTTCAATTTGGGAAAAATTCAGATTCAGAAAGGAATATAAAGGGAAACGGGATTGGAAATTAGTTTTTGGATGAGGGGAAAACAAACCCCCCTAGAAACTTTAAGGTTTAAAACTTTGTGTTTTTTAAAAAATTTTAATAAATAAAAATTGATTTGGGTGGGGGCGGGTGAGTTGCCCTGACTCGCTTGTTGCGGGGCTGGGCTTTTTTAGTGCCCCAAAACCTTAGGGGAATGATCAGACTGGGGGGGTTATTGAGCTAACCCGGGGGGGGGGGTCTTTGGGTCTAACCCGGGGGACATGGGGACCTGTCCGGTTTGGGTCAGAAAAGGTCTTTTTCCCAAGTGTTTCCTTCTTTCTTATTTCCCTTTTTTTAATCTACGCCGAAAGGGGCCCAATGTTAGGGTTTAAAAGAAGATTTGGTGTAAGGCTTTTTGGGGGGGTCGGGGTGGTGAAAGTTTAGTGGGGGAATTGTATAAAATGGCAAATGTGATGTGGTTTGGTTTGTTAGGGGTTTCAGGGGGCCCTTGTGTATAATATTTGTAAAGGTTAGGTGGATGGGAAAATTTTTGGTCCAGGTCCCTTATATTATAGGGTGGATTGTTGTTTTGAGATTTTTTTTTCCCCTTGTCATGATGTTTTAAAATTTAAAAATTTCCTAAACACATATGAAAATAGACGAGCTTTTAAAATTAAATTTGGGGGATCTGTTCTGGTGGAGAAAGAAAAGGGAAATATGATTTATTTTAGCATGTCTTCTGGTGTTTTTTTGCGGTAGGAGGGACACTGGGCCACAAGGCTTTTTTCTGATGTTTTACTTATGTATGTATTATAACATCCTAGGTGCTGTATTTGTATATAGGGGACTGAAAAACCCCGCAAAATTTTGTAGGGGTTTTCTGTAAATTATGGTTTATTTTGTAAACCTTTTTGGGAAAAGGGGAGGGGGGTTTATCTACTTATAAAATTTTTATTAGGTTGTAATATAAATTTTTAAAAAAATTTTTAAAAAAAAATGAAAAAGAAGGGATACAACCCCCGAAAAGATGAAATTAAAGGAAAACGGGCCCAACTTGGGGGTATCTTTTTTGTAACGTTTCGCCATCCAGTGGTTTTATCAATACAAATTCCGGGAAACACATTTGAAGACGGGGAGAATATGTACAGAAGTTTGGGGTTTCCCACCCCTCAACCAAGCAGTGGGTTTCGAAGGCAAAGTGTGGAGATTTAAAGCGAAGCAAAGCGCCTGAGCTTTAAAAAATAAGCGGGTTGGAAATGGGACGGGTAGCAACTAGCCCTCGCTCCCTCCCCTTCCCTTTTTCCCCTAGGGTTACTATAAAAAGCTTCGGCGCTTTGTTTCCCTGCTTCAAATTCCACCCCTAGGTGCTTCGCCCTACTGCTGGGTTTGAGGGACTTATTACCTCATTTCCCTTTTTTACTTAGTTTTTCCTGTCTTAAAGTTTGTCCGGGAAATTTGTTTTGATAAACCCAAATGGATGGCAAAACCCCGGTTCCCCTCCCCCCCCCCAAAATAAAGAAAACCCAATGTTGCACATGTGCCCTAAAATTTCCCAAAAAAAAAAAATTGTGCTCTTCCCCGCTTCGTACCCGTAAGACGGTAAAGGGGATACGCCCCTCCAAGTGTAACATAAAAGGGTTTTTTGTTGGTCGCTCACATTACTTTTGGCCGACCCTACCCTCCATTTTAAAGAGTTTTTTTGCAAGTTGAAGAGGGGGTGTGCTAAGAACCCGGGTACGCAGGGTAGTGTAGAAATGGTTTCCAGGGAAGCGTCAGCACTGCCCTGCGCCCCCGAAAAGATTGGGGTTTTTTAGGGAGAAAGTTAAAGGTTTCTTTTATTTTTCCCCCGGGAGCGTTTTTTTTACCCACCCCCCCCCTTTTCCTTATAAAAAAATCAAATCTTTTAAATTGTTTTTCTCATGCTGTCTTCCCCCGGGGTCCCTGTCTTTTCAGCACAAAATTCCCCCACCCTGGAAAGCTTTAGTAAATTTCCCTTCAAAAACCCGGATCACTTTCGGCCCAAACCGGGTTGACTGCCCAGTACCTCCCTTTAACCCATAAAACCCATCGATGCCGCCCCTCCTTCATTCTACGACTGTGAGGCCCCCGGTTTTCCCCAAAATTTCGGAAATTTTCAGGATTTTTTGATTTTTTCCCCGGGAAAAAAAATTTGCAGCCATGGGCCCAAATGACTTAAACACACCCTAAGCATTTAATAGGGATCTAACTTTCCCTTTCCCTTTTCCCACTTTTAAAACGCAACACTTATCAGGAGCCAAACTTCCCCTTCAAAAACGTATTTTTTTAGAGGGTTTGGACGAAATTTTTTTTTTCCCTTAGCCGAAAACATTACAAGTTAAAGATAAGGGCACGGGCCCAAACACTCTTGACAGCATCCCAAAATAACTGACGGGTTGGGTTTAATCAGCCCTATAACCAAAAAACCATTACCAAGGGGCCTCGGGTTTTTTCCCAACTACCCCAAGGTATAGTTTTTAAAACCAAAAAGGGCCCCTTTCCAAGTTACCCAGCAGTGGGAGGGTCGTATTTTGTACGTCGGTGGGTCGGGAAAAAACCTTTTTCCCAAACATCCACTTATCGTGGAAAGGGGGGTATGGGGGCCCGGGGTAAAACCCAGTAGAAATGGGGAAAACTTAGGGGGGAGGGGGAACGGGGAGGGCCCAAAATCCCCCAAATTTTAAAAAACAAAATTTTTACCTTTCCAAAAAGGGGAAACCTTTTTAAATTTAGAACCCCCTAAGCCTATTGGCTTTCGCTTTATAATTTTTACTGACAGCAATTAGGGCAGCTTCTATGAAATTTTCCCCAAAATTTAAAAATTCGTCTTTTTTAAAACCTCAAATTTTACCCTCACTGAAATTTATGAGGTGTCCAACACCCGCCCCATGGTGAACAAAACCCCGTTTTTATGGTCATCTTTCTGCAAGCATTTTTGGGTTCGGGGATCCAATGCCCAGGGATCTGGCTGTTAAACCCAAAATACTTTCCCAAAAACCCCCCCCTTCAATTTAATTTTGGTTTGGGGTTTCTTGTTATTGTGTAGCACTTTTTTTCCTGAAATTCATATGAAGCAGGGGAAAGTTTTAGCAAAACCAAAAGAATGGGGGATGTATATGCTTTCTTCTTCGAGGAATTTGGGGACTAAAAAATTCTATAGGGTCTCAGAAAGCAATAACTCCCCAAATTTTTTTTTTCCCCCCCCCCCCCTTTAAAATTGTTGAGGAAAAATTTGTAGAAAATCAATTTTTAAGGGGGGAAAGGAGTAGGAAACGTTGAGAAAAATTGTTTGGTTTGAACTTCTTCAGTGTAAATTTAATAGTAAGTTCCAGATTTGTTGGTGTTGAGGATGTACGTAGTTAGTTTTTTGGGTAAATTTGGCCCAAAAATATAATCTTGTATCTCATCCATGAAACTGACCTGGGGATTTTAAATTGGGGTTCCGTCGGATTCTAGGTCCCCCAAATAAAATTGGAAATGAAACGCACAAGGGGGTGGGCCCTAACTAGCCTAAACAATTTTTTTACTTTTTATAAACAAGGCACACAAAATCCTGGTGAGGTAAAGGGAAACTCTGAAACCCCTCGTTAATCCCGGCGAAGATCAATGGTTTGATAAATTTGGGGACATTGGTGAATAAAACAGCCACTTTGGGAATTTTTGTAGAGAATGGTTCAGAGAACCGACAGTTAAAAAAATTTAAAAAAGACAGTGGGCAACTTTGGGAATCTTTATTGGGGAAAAACTTTTTCGCCACCAGTGGCTTCATCAGCCATACAAAGGAAAACTTAAAAACGGGAAGGAGAATGGGGAAAACAGTCCCTAAAACCTTTTTTCCGGGTTTGGTCAGCCCTTTCAATCTTAAAATTAAAATACGGATATGTGCGGGAAAAGCAGTTTTAAAAACCCCTTTGGGCCCCTTTCCTACGGTTGGTGGGGCACCTTTAGTGACTATATTCTAAATCCCAAAACAACTCTGAACCTCCCCTTCCCAGTATTTAAGTTCAACACTGCCGCTGATCTTCAGTTATTTTCCGGGCCTTTGGAATAAAAACCTTCTCCAGGCTGGGGACTAAAACAACCTCAAATCACGGCTTAAAGGGGTGATGGTTGAAAAACATCTTTCTTCACATCTCTACTGTTCCTGCCAAATTTTTAGTAGGCGGAAATAAAGTTCCCTAAATTTTGGCCTGTATGTTTTCCCCTTCCAACCTGTCATATTGTTTTCCAATTTTGTTTTTCATTTGTAGAGGCATTACGGAGTACGGGTAAGGCTTTAACGGAGTAAGGGTCAATAGAAAGAGGGGCCCCTTATGAAAGATTTAAATTGGGGAAAGAGCTTACTGTCTTTTAAATACCAATAAAAACAATGGAACGATAGTGGAGGCATCAGGCCTGATGTACCGGGTTTTAACAAAAAGGGGTAGAAAACAGATTTCCACAGTTTGGGGGACGGTTATGGCTGACAAAAGGAAAAAATGCTGAACATACGAATGTAATTGCCTTTGGGCCCAGCCCCAAAAGTGTCAATTGGGAAAGTGTAAAAACCCACAAAAAAGGGCTTTTCCCTCCACTAGAAAAAAAGTTAAGGGCGTAACTCTTGGGCACTTGGAGGAAAAAAACGAGGGCATAGAGGGAGCTTTAGAAACTATGGGGGTTTTTTCCCGTTAACTTTTTTTTTTTTTTGCCAGATTTCTTTTATTTTTTGATGAAAAGCAAAAATGTTGTGATGAATGGTTTAAAAAACCAACAAGTTGAAAAATTGGGGACAGTTATGCAAAATAGGGGAATTTTTAATTTAGGAAAGTTTCGCACACCAGTGGTTTAAACAGCCCAATTTAAAAGGGCAAAAATTTTGCAAGGAGGAAGGAGTTTGGGGTAATCAGCCCCCCAGCCAAGAGTCGTTGTGTTCAGCCCATCAATCCCCAAGCTTATATTTAAAAAAAATAAAACAATAAAAACCCAAGCATACCCAAGGACTCAAACCCCTGCTGTTTACCCTGCCTCTTAGGGGGCGGAACGCATGCGCCCTAATCCTTGGCTAGGGGCAGTGTTTTTTTTAAAATAAATTTCCCCTCTTCGTGTTACGGGAAAAAATTTTTACTGCTTTTGAATTTAGTCCCACCAAAAGGGACTAGAATGAAATTAGCCTAGAGTCATCCACACCATCTTTGTGCCCTTGGGTGGGGAGTCCCACATCCATTCCGCTTGGATGCCCAACTTTTAAAGGATCGTAGGGGTTCAGGGGGATTGGGGTTTCATTGTTTTCCCCCCACCATGGGGGCGGGCCAAAAGAGGAAAGGGTTTGAGCCCTTTGGGCCCTAGTGCAGGGGTTTTTTATTGATCAATTTCACTTTTTCGTGGCCCACAAAAATGTAGAAAATATACAAAATTTAAATTTAAGTTTGGCCAACAAACAAAGGAAAAAAATTAATTACTGATTTTGACAAGGGAAGCAGGGACATGACAAACTGGCCCCCAAGGGGCACTTCAAAAATTTCCTCACGTTAAATGTCTAAGACGTTTTTTTGGTGATTGAAATTTAAATCTAATTTCCCTTTTTAATCAGGGTGAAAAAAAAATCCTTTTAAATACTTTTTTTGACTTTCCCCAAAAATTTTTTTCCCTTTTACAACCCCCACAAAAAAAAAATAACTGAAAAATTCAAAAAAGCCCACCAAAATGTCTTGCACATTTGGGTTTTATATTGTCTGTGAAAATATTTAAACCCAAATCATTAAAAGGGCGCGTTTTTTAAGAAATGGGCCAAAATCTTACTTTGGATTTTGGGGGTAAACAGGGGCCTAGCAATTACGTCAAGAAATTAAAAAAAAAAAAAAATAAAAAATGGCTCACTTTTTTTTTTTTTAGGGAAATGTAAAGTAAATTTTTTGTTTTTTCCCGTGTTAGTAAAAGGGTTTTTTTGTAGTTCTACCAGGGGAAAAACATAAAAAAACCCTTCTTTTTTCATACGTGCATAAATTTTATAACAAAAACAATGTCTTTTTAAACTAATGCATTGCCCACTTTTAAATTTCTAAAAAAAACCTACATGACCTTGAAATTGAATCATGTTTTTTTTTTTGGGTATATTTTTAAAAGGGAATCAAAATAAAAAAAAAAATTTAATAAAAAACAAAAGTCTTTTTCAGATCTACCCTGTATGATTACTTTAAAAAGAAACCCTTAGACAACTAATACCCCGCCCCCCCCCCTTTATTAAAGGGGTTTTAAAAACAAATTTTAAAAAAACCCACAAAAAATAGCCCTTTTCCTTGTATACAGTGATATTAGAAAAGGGTGCTTAATTGAACTTCAACGGGACTATTTTCCCATAATGATAAAAAAAGAAAAAAAATTTGATATCCCCGGTTGACAGGGCAACATATTACCCGCAAAAGGTGCTCCCCAAAGGGGAATTTGAATCCCCAAAAGTTACAAAAAATTGGAAAATTTTTAAAACCAAAACCCTCCTGGGGAAATTTTTAATTTCCAAAGCTTTAGTGCCTCAATTCAAAATGGAAGTGTCGGGGACTGTCCCTATTAAAGGTGGGGGAAGTAAATTTTGGGGAAACCACCTTTAAAAAAGGTGGTAAAATTAGTGAATAAGGGTTCCCGAACCAGGTGTGACTGGTCGGGGCCCAAATGGTGTGTGTCCAGGGGAAATACCAAGATTTTCCTTCCCTCATGGGCCCTCGATCTTAATGGGGGTGACCTTTAATTTTATAATGATTAGGGAAACTTAAAAATCGTCTTGTGAATGGTAATTTAATCATGAAAATTAACTTTAAAATTTAAAGAAAATGGGGGAAGTGAAATAGATCCCCCTGTTTCCGGGTGGCGGTTATCGTACCCGAGGAAATGAATTTTTAAATGGTATCAGGGACTTTAAAGGGAAAAACCAAGGGAAAACCTCTTTTCTGCTGGAATAAGAACCGTGTCGTGTGGGGGGAAAGGCCGAAAGGGAGAGGTGAATGGGGGAAATAAGGGGGCACCCTTTCCCCCCAGTTAAGTAACCCTTTTGGGTTATAACAGACTGATATGGCCATTAGGTATGTTTTAATTGGATATTTTAAAGGGTGGACCGCCACTTTCAATGCCCAACCAGGGAATATCTGGTAAGGGGTTGGGATTATGTAAAAATTTTTTTCCCTTTGAGGATGAAATCCATGTGAATCCAAACCCCCCCCCCCTTCATTAGTTAAACTATTATAATCTATACGTCAAAATTTAAATTTAAATAGCGCCGTTTTTTGAGGGGTACCCAATTTAAAGGGTTTGGGTTTTGATGTGGACAAGTTGGAGGGTCGAGGGGGCACCTTTTAAGTGACAAGAGGTTTTTTAAGTTTTCTCACATGTCAAACCCCCGGGGGAAATAATGTAAACCAATAGGGTTTGACCCCCAATGAATTATTGTTGAAATTAATTTTTGAGGTACTTACAGGAAACACCCTAAAAAATTTTAAATTTCCCCCCGCTGGTCCCCCTAAACCCGGGATCCAACATAAAAAATTTTAATTGAAAAAAATTACTTATTTTTTAAGTGCTAAAGGGAAGGGTGGGTATAGGGTACACAATTTTAAATTTGGGGCGTGTGGGGGAGGAAAATTACCCCAATTTAATTTTCTAGCACATGGGGGCTAGGATTTTTTACAAAAAAAAATTTCCCAAGAATTACTCCACAAGGTGTCTATTTAAAGTTGTATTTTTGGTGATTTTTAAATTTCCCCTTAACCATGGCGGGTCTGGGGAAAAAATTAGTGGGGCGGGCAAGTCCGGATGCCAAAGCAAAAAAAAAAGCGTCCACTAAAAGCTGGGAAGGGTCATTTTACTAAATCATACAAAAAGTGTTTGGAGTTAATAACAAAAAACCGTAAACCCTGATGAAAAAAAGTTTACCCCTAGATGCCTTAGAAAATAGCCCAAGAGTCTTTTTAGATTGTGGTTTAAAGACTGGAAAGAGATTTAGAGAATTGTGCAGTTTGATGCTGAAAGGGACGGCTGCTGGATCAATTTTATGAAGTGGGGAAAACCCTTGTGCCCGAAAAAATAAGGCTTTGGAGAAGATAAAGGGGTTTGGGAAAAAAAATTTGGGTTTTCCCCAAATAGGAATTAAGAGGGGGTTTAACCAAAAACTGGGGGATTTATGCATCTTTTTAAAAACAGGGAGGAAAATTTTGGGGGGGTTTTACCTTTTTCTTTAAAGGACAATGGGGGAGGGGATTTAAAAAGGCCCCCCAAAAAATTTTTTGGGGTTATTTTAAAAGGGAACAAAGTAAGGGAATGCGGCTTTTTGGTTCCCCAAATAAAGAAAATTCCCCAAAAAATTTGGGAAAAATTTTGGGCCCCCAAAAAGGCCAATTTAAAATTTTTGGAGCGGAAAAAGGTCGGAGCGGGGATGGGGGGCCAGGGTTTTGGTTTGGGGGGGGGGTCCAGAAAAATTAAAAAACGGTTTACGAATTTAAGGACCAAACGGGGAAAGGGGACTCTTAAGAAAATTGAGTTTTTTGTTTGGAGGGATGGAGAGGGTTTTTGGGGCCCCTTTGGGGCAAAATAAATTTGAAAAACCCCCCCTTTTTTTTAAAAGGGTTAAATTTAGGTTTTGGGGTTGGAAAAAAAAGTGGGACTGCAGGAGCAAATTGTCCAACTGCAGCCCAAAACCCCTTTACCTCTGGAATCCCACGTCTACGGGCCCCCCAAGAAACCTTCAATTTCCACAAAGGGAAACTTTATCCTAATACCCAAAAATTTCCTAAGCCCACCTACTAAAGGGGGTTTCCGAAGCACGTTAAGTGAAAAGGGGCCCATTAATAGTGGTTCTCCACATAAAAGCAAGAGGGGGAAGTACCACAAAAAAGGGTACCCCATTTGATAAGAGGTGGGAAAAGAAAGGGAGTTGTATCTTCTGCACGGTCCCAATTTTTAAAGTTTTTTTGGAATGCCTAAAATTTTAGGGGAAAGTTAAATTTGGAAAGTTTTGGAAAAAGCTTGTTTAATTTTTTCAGGTGTTGGGAAATCTTAATTTTAAGGGTTTGGGCCTTTCTAATTTTTCACTATTGTTTTTCGTGAAAAAAGGGGAAGCACCACATAGCTATGGGGTAAAGGGCAATCTAATGAATGTAAAAAACAAATTACTGTTATGAAAACCCCGGACCTTAGAAAACGAAAAGATTGCACCCAACCGTCGGAAATGATGGCCTAGCTGAGGTAGCTTCCCGGGTTTTGGGAAATGTGGTGTTAATGAAAACGGCGAAAATCCAAAACTGTAACACTTTTAAAATCGGGGATCACAACGTACCTTCATAAAAGTAATTCCCTTAAAAGGGGGAGGGAAGGTACAAATGGGGGGAACCCTGCAAATACTCAAGCTTTTGGCTTTCTCCAAATAAAAGGGCCCCGTCATAGGGCCCATTTTTAAAGGAACAGTAAAGGCGGGGCAATGAAAAAAAAACGTTTAATGCCGAAATTTGTGGTTAGGCCCCCCAAAGGGGGGGGAAAAATATCTACAATGGGGTTGGTAACGTACTAAAAGGTTTATCAATTTAAGGAAAATTTTGGCCCCTTCGGGTTTTAAAAAATAAACCCTGGGGGGCCCAAAATATATTTTAATAGGTAGTGACCTTTAAGCCCCCTTTTTAAAGGGTAGGGAAAAAAGAAATGCGGGTCCCCCTTTTCCAAAGGGGCCCGAGGAGGTCACGTGATGTATGGCTGGGTTTCCTGATGAAAATTGAAGGGACGGGAGGGGGCCAAAAAATACATTTACGGTGTGTTTTTCTTTAAGTATCACCCAGTAAAAATTAAAACATCAATAGAGGAGAATTTAAAACCTGTGAAAAATTATGGGGAATTGGACGCATAGGGTTTCAATGAAAAATGAAAAAGTCCGATGTTTCCCTTTTAAATCAAGAACAATCCAAAAGAATGTTTAAATTTAAAATCTGGACAATACTGGGTGAGATTTCCCGGGGAAGCTAAACCCAAACCCAGACCTACCCCCAAATTTAAACCGGGGGCGTATGGACAATTTAAAGGCCAGCCCCACGAACTGAGAAAGACCCCAAAAAACTGTTGACTGCTTACATGATAAAATTTAAATGAGCTTTTAAATAAAAAAATTCATAGAGGGGGTTTCCCCCGAGCAACCCCAATTTTTAGGGCATTTTTTGACCCACGGAGGGAAGAAGGATTCTAAAAACCAAATCCTCTCGGGAGGTTTGTTTTTAAATTTTTTAGTCCCAGGAGAAATAAAAATGTACTTTTTTTAAAAGCCCTGTTTATAAACGGGTCCCCCCGTTGGGAGGGGAAAAAACTGGGAAAATTTTTAAACTTCGGGGTTTAAAAAATTTAATGCCTTTAGGGCAACAAAAAGAAAAGCTTTCCTGAGAGTGGGTTGCAGGGGGCTGACCGGGATTGAAACCGGTTTCTTATGGCCCGAGAACCCTGGACCCCCTTTAAACCCTAAAGGGCCCTTTCCGTTTCCCGGATGTTTGTTTGGTGCTACCCCCATCCTTTCCCTACTCCAGGCAACAAAAATTTGCACCCCTTTAAACGTACGGGGGGGCCCCATTTGAGTGGAGAAAGGGGGTAAACAATTTTATGTGGCCCAAATTTTGGGGGTGTTTTTAACTGAAGGGGAAACCTAATGACAAATACGCGGGGGTAATGAAAAAATTTAAAGGGTGAAATATCCCCCTGGGGGAAGGGAAACCCAGAAATTTCGCCCCTTTTTAAGGGTTAAAATTTTAAAAAAGAAAACCCTGGAGTTGAAGTGCCCAAAATTTTATTTAATGTGCTGGGACTGACTTGGGAAAACAGGGGGACTTGTTATTGTTTTAAAAACTAATAAAATTTAAACATGCCCAATAAATTAAAACCAAGGGAGTCTTTTTGGAAAATTTCAAAAAAGCTTCGACCACTAGGGTTAGTGTCCCCACTTACCATAAGAGGAAAATTGTTGATAAAAGAAAAATGGAATTTTAAATTTGTTTGGGGGTGAAACCCTACCTAAGGGAAATTTTTTTGAAGGTGGGGAAAAACTAAAAGGGAATATGAAAAATTCCCCAAAGTTTGGGGTTCCCACTAATGTGGCCAGCCAAGATGGAAAAATGTAATCCACATTTTTTGCGATGCTTCGAAAATTTGCAAATGGAGCAATTTGCTTACCTTCAATGTAAAAAGTGCCTTTTTTCCTTGGGTTTTGTCTAAGGAAAGGGGGGCTCCAATAAAAACACGTACCTTACCTCAAATTGGAATTAAAGGCCATTTATTAGGTTCCCAAAAATTTGGGCCCAATTTTTATAAGGGAAAAAAATTGCGAGAGTTAAAAATCAGCGACCCGTAAATTTGGGCTGAAAACGGGGGGGGTAAACCTTACAAAAAAATTCGTAAAGGGAAAAAGTAAGATTGTGTATATACAAAACCCAAATCGCTGAAAAACAATCAAATGCAAAGGGAAAAAATAACTGTTTTGGGGCAGCCTTTTGTTAACCTTTTTAAACACATTTGGTAAGGGGAATCCAGGGGACTTCTTGTCTCGAGGCTTGAAAATTTTGAAAAATTTGTGAGGGGCTTTATCGTGGTTTTTTAAAGGGGCCCAAATTGGTGGTGGACAAAATTAACTGGGGGTGCAAAGGGACATATTGCTCCCGTGAAATTACGGTGACACGGGCCCCGCAGTAGTCTCTCCCTTTCCCTTGATATGAATAGGTAACTTCCCTTTCCTAAGCTGATTATTTTGACTGGTTAATGTTTTTAAAATTTTTAAATAAAATGAAAATCTCATTTTAATTTTCCCCTTCCCCCGAAATACTGGCTACAGAGATACAAGAAGAAACCTACAGGGATGAGATTTAAAAAATGATGGACAAAAAAAATTTAAAGGGTCAATTTAAAAGAAAAACTGGGGGTTTTTTTAGAGATGATGTAATTAGGTGCAGAGGGAGGTTACAAAATGTTTAATTTTGGGGGGAAAATGCTAAAAAACCCCATCCCTTTCTGCCCAAAAAATCACACCCGACAAAATTGATTGTCTTTAATGCCCCTAATAAAGTGATTTTCCCGGGGGGGTTTCAGGAACCTTAAAAAGTATTCGGGAAACCCTTTTGGGTTACAAGGGGCGGCAAAAATGTGAAAAAAGGGTTTTTCAAATCCCTGTGGGGGTATGTCGGGGTGGATGCCAGAACCTACAGGGACCCAGGTCCTCCACCATTGCCCCAAAGGGGGCATGCATTTGGTAAAACCATTTTGATGTGACCGGAGTGGACTTTGTGGGCCCAAACTTTTAGCAGGTACTTTAGATGGCTGTTTAACTGAAGTGGCTCGGGAAATTTTTCGCAGAACGTTCTTTTTGCTTTTTTTTCCCCCGGGAAAATTTTCAAACTAGGCCCATCCTGTCCAAAATTGATGATCTCAGTTAATGCCCCCAAATTTTTTTAGCGGGTGCTCCAAAACTTGATGGAATTTAAAAAAGAGTGTGATTTCAGTTTTGTTGGGGCAAGCGGGGTGTGTCTGGGAAAATTTTTTCTCCAGAGCCCTTTGGCCCGGGAGGGCTGTACGAAAAAAAGATAAAGGGACAATGAAAAGATGTCTTCGAAAAGGGGAAAACAGGAAGAGAAAAATTAAATTTGGGGGAATTTTTCCCTGCAGGTTTGGGGGAGGCAGAGAATCCGGGGAAACAATCGCCCCCTTTTTTTTAAAAATGAGCGACACTCCTGACGTGGAGATATGACTACCCCTCCCTAATATGTGGGCCCAAAAGGGTTTAAACTGCACCTATCTATAGAGATAATCCCAGGGAAGTGATGAGGAAAAAAAAAACAATAAAGTGACCAAGTTGGGTGATAAAATTTAAGATGTTAAATAAGGTAATTACTCTTTGGGCTGATGTGTGGGGTAAAGGAAAATCTTCCTTTCACACGTGAACAAATTTTTTGGTTCGCCAGAGGCAGTAAACCGAAAAGATCCCTTCAACCCGGGGGACATTGTGTTATTGATACTGAAAAAACATCGAACAAAAGTGGCCCTTTGGGGAAGGTAGTTACATTTTACCCCGATGCACAAGGTGTTGTCAGAAAAGTCAAAGTGTTGTGTCGTGGTCAGTAAAGTTTCCGTCCATTAAAAAATTAATTCCCCTTTGAATTAAAAGGTTTTTTAAATCCAATGCAGATTGGAAAAACAAAAGGGGAAAATTTAACGGGGTAATTTAAGACCGACCGGTAATTTCAAAAGAAATTGTAATAAGAAACCCCTAAAAACGCAGCGGGAATCTTTGAGAAAGGGGTGGAATGTTTACTTTGGGGAAGAGCAATTTTAAATATCTAAAAAACGACTTCCCCCCGGCCGCGTGTGGAAAAAATTTAATTTTCCCAAATTTTGTGCCCCCCTAAGTGTTTTTAATTGGGGTTTTTTTTGGGTCAAAATGTATTTTTTTTTTTTGAATGGAACCCAAATGGGTTCCCCCTGCGCCTGCGCAGAAGTTTCGCGGGGAAAAAAGGGGTCCCAGCTGGGGCACGAGGTGGCGGCAGTGTTTTTAATGGGGGAGGGGGCTGTGGGAAAAAAAGGGGGTTAGGGAAATGGCGTTTTCCCCCCGGGCCAAAAAATTTAATAAGGCCTCAGTTTATAATAGGAAATGTCGTGACTGTCCCCAGTGAAGAGGAGGGAAGGGGATTTAAGGGACCACCGTAAAAAGGGTAAAAATTTTGTGAAAAAAGGTTTGACCCGGTGTGAAGGTTTTTCGGCCAAAGGTGTGTGTCCCCGGGAAAAAACCCCCAGTTAATCCTTTCTCATTGGCCTCAGAAACTTAAAGGAATTACCCCTAAAATGTAAAATGTTTTAGGGGGGTTTAAAACGTTTTTGTGAAGGGGAATGTTAAAACGGGTAATAAACATTAAATTAATGTGGGGACAAATTTAAAACTAATGGATTTAATGTCAGGCCCCATTAAATCCCTTGATCCAGTCATGGTTAGAGAATTATTAATCACTGTTAAAACAAATTTAAATAGGGTCCTTTTAAGAGTAATTCTTGTACTTTACATTGTATAAATCCTAGCCAAACCCTGTGCTAGCAAATTTTTTGGGCTAATTTTTTATCCCCCACATGATCGATTAAAATTTTGCACCCCACACCCATTCCCTTTAATCAGTCACTTAATTTTTAAGTAATTTAAATTAAAATTTAATTAAAATTTTTTCCCGGGTTGATCCGGTTCGAAGGACCTTTTGGGCCCGATAAGGAAAATTTTCCCAGGGGGGATTTCCTTTATGTTCTTCAACATTTTTTCTTAAAGTAAAATCAATGGGAGAAACCTTTTGTTTTCCCCTAGTCACCCCGGTAGACATTTAGAAAAAAATTTAACCCCCCCTGGTCACGGCAAGGGGTTTTCCCAACCTCACAAAACTTATCCATATCATCCCAGACCCGTATGGATTGGATGGCCCCCCAAGTAAAAGTGTATAATTTTTTGTGGGCTGTTTAATTTATATTTGGGTAGCTGAATGAAGGGGGGGGGGGGAGGGTTTAAAATGGATATTAATTTAAGGAAAAAACACTTGAACAAATCTCCCCATACCAGATATTCTTGGTGGGTTTTTTGATGTAGGGATCACCCATAACCTATCCAATTAACCCCAAAATACCCAACCCGGCCCCGTTTCATCGCTATAAAATAGAAGGGGTTTTCTTAACTGTGGGGGGATTGTTTTCCCTTTTTTTCCTCCCTTCCCCATCTCATTTTTGATGTCCTGCTACACCGACAGGTTTTATTTCCCGCAGGAAAAAGGTATCCCCTCGGGTTTGTCCCGGTTTTTTAAATCGTGATTCCCTTTAAAACTTTTAATATCCTCGGGACGAGAAACACCATTCACTGGACAGGGCGATTATTTCACATCCCGCATTCTCTTTAAAACCAAAGTTATTATCACTGATTAAATTACCAAACACAAAAATAAATTTTAAAGTCTCAAATTTAAAAAAACAATTGGAGGTCACTCCAAATTTAAAATCGAGGCCCTTTAAACGAGGATTAACACATGGGTTTTTTTCCCCCGGACACACCAAACCAAGGGGCCCCGCACCAGCACCCCCCGGTTGGGAAACCCTTATTTACCTTTTTTTCGGTGGTCCCGTAAAACACGTTCCCTCACTCCCTTTACCGGAACAGTTACGACACTTCCTATTAAAGGGAAATTTTTAAGGCCTATAAAAATTTCCCTTTTTCCCCGGTGAATGCCCCAAAAACCCGGTTTTCCCTGCTTTCCCAAACCCCCCTCACCACCCTTCAAAACACTCCCCCTTCCCCCCTGGGGCCCCATCGACCCATAAACCCCCCCAATCCGGCATGCGCAAAGGGAAAATCTTGGGTTTTTCCCATTGTCAAATACTTTTTGTCCCTATCGCAATTTTTAAAAACCTATTAGGCCTTTTAGTTTTTGGAAAATTTAAAAAAATTTTTCCCCAACTCCCCCCACCCGCAAAATATACAAAACAATCTTTGGCAAAAAGAAAACTTTTTGCCCCTTTATCAAAAGTTTTCAAACATTACAAAAGGGATGCTTATGAAAATTCCCTAAAAAGGGCCCGTATAACGTTTTTAATTGTAGCGGTGATAAAAACATGCCCTCCTTGACTCACGAAACGTAAAGACACAATTCAAAAAAAATCCATACCACGGGGGGGATTTTTTAACCCCCGGTCAGAGAGCCCTACCGCTTTTCAAATCCCCCCCATGGTATGGTATGGTTAGCATGACAACCGCTTGAAATATGATTAAACAAAAGCCCCATGGGAAACCCAAGGGGAAAACCCAACTACTTCACCCAAAACCCCCCCATATCGGGGAAATGGTTCAGTCTTTCAAGAGGGTGAAAACATATTCCCCCAAAAAATTATTTTATTTATTATCGAGATTCATGACCCCTTTTGGAAAATCCCCCAAGGGTCTCAGTTCCACCAGTGCCCCATCCTACATTTGAATGCATGAACCCTCCCCTAAAACTTTCACGCCAAAATTTACTAAATTTCCCCCCCTTACCCCGAAGCCCTTAATATACTGTTGGTGCTAACCATGGGGGAAAACCCGCCTCAAAGGGTTTCCCTTTCCCCCCCCCAAGTTTGCCCGCAACCTTTGAACCTAAGCTTTGTAGTTTGAGGAAAAAAAAATATTTTCCAAACTTCTACCCCTATACGCCCAAACTTTAATTGTTCTTGTATGAAACATACACAACAGCGTGGATGGTTTATTTGGTAACACACTTGAATTCACAAAGGAGGTTTTCCTCTGTTTGTGGGTCTTTCCTGTTCCACACGTACATTACACTGACTTCTTTGACCTTTGACTTCCCAAGGACCCTCAATCCCCGTGCCCTACCCATATCCCAGGCGCTTGCCACAGCCCCTTCTGCAAGAGGCGCCTCAGCCACTTTCGACAATAATTTTCCTGGATGCTAGTCCGGTATCAGACCTCGTCCTATATCCGACACTCCTCTGCCGTCCCATTTGCGGGAGCCTACCTGTCACACAACATTTACTCCTCACCAGACGAGCCTCCTGGTGGGACTTCAACTACCACCCGATGCAACCAGTGTCATTGTAGCTTTCGTGCAGATCACCCACATTCCCGGCGAATCATCCTTCACCACCTCTTGACACTCTGGTGCACGTTCTGGGGCCATGCTCTGCCCCATCCAGGAAACGTGTAGCACGTTCTCCCAGCAAACTTCCTGTGACAACTCCCACAGCTCTGGAGGCCCCACAGATGGCGTGGGCACGTATGTAGTGTCCACCGACAGGGTGGCACACGCCATAGACCAGCGAGTTTCCTCTTGTACTCCCCTCACTCCAAAGCTTAGTTCCCTTTTCCAGTCGAGGGACCATTCCCCTGATTCGAAGGCCTCTGTTCTTAGGAACACAGGAGTTCCCGATGCAGACAACACAGCATCTGGAGCACTGAGCATCCATGTGGGTCATACGAGTTGCAAAAGCCTGCATGTCTTTCCGTTGCATCTGCATAGTGAACCAAAACTTGGGTCCTGTAAGTTATCCGGATGAACGTAAGATGGAATTGGGCTATTTTAATGATCATCTTGAGGAATTAAGGAGCCTTCAAGGAGCCCCTCGATGGGCCCTCCCTCCACACTCCCCTTGGTCGCTGCTGCATGTACCTTGCCGATCTATCAAAAACTTTCCGAAGATCATCTCCTCCACCTCGAAATGCATCGTTCTTACTTTGACCCAGGTGACGTTGTGGAGACGTCATGCAGACGATACTTCTACTGCTGAATTCACCGCAATTTCCCCCTTTAGAAAAGCTTCCACATCTTGATTATAAGCCGGCCTATAGCGAATTATCACACAAAAAATCTTGGACATCCACTGAGGAGCTACACCATATCATTTCCTCGTTGGGGATGCGTATACGTCCGCGAAAAGTGAAGGCAACAAGACATGCAATGCATCATGCCCCCGCTGAGAGAGCCACGAATAATTCAACACAGACCGTGTTTTACTCTTTCACCTCTGAGGTCCGCCATCTAGCATACTGTAGTACACGGTTCGCCACCAGTTGTTAGCAGGACAGGCTCAGAAAGCGTCCTCATATCAACCCACAGTTGAGAGACGAAATGAAGTTAGGGAACAGGCGTAATCATTTCATCAAAGACGGGTGGGCACCACCCTCGCCTCCGGGTACAATATACAAATAATATTTTTGCCGGCTTTCTTATGCGTTTATCCAAGTTATATTATGCATACTATCATTACTGAATCAATGATATAAGCTGAAAAAGGGTATTCCTATAATAGCATCGAGTAGAAGACATCTTGTAGTGACAATCAGACGCGAAAATCGCAAATGGTTGTTGTACCATCAGCAATCTCCTCCCTCCTCTGCTATAAGCCCATCCAACATTGTAATGATATAAAGTGGTATATTTAGTGTATTAGAAAAGTAGACAGAAAATTATTTAAAAAATTCACCTCGCACTTACGCATAATCTGGCGGTCGTCCACCAGACATTTTCAAGTAGATAGAATTTGCTTTAGAAACATTGTATTACAATGTGGTTTTCATTCAACCAAAATGATGTCCAGAGATACTTAAATACTAATTTTCTGTAAAACAATGGCTAGTTTATTGTGTATCCCGTAATCCACCTGTGGACGTAAGCCGCAAGAGCATATGGATACACACAGGCCTAGGAACTAGGCCCCAAAAGGGGTTAACCAGTGTACATATGGGTTTATATCTACAAAATCTACAGTTAAGATACAATTTAGATAAGATAAAAGATTTCGTTCAGGATTTTTAAAAAACCCCAAGGGTTTAAGCCACCCCAGGATCAACCCAAGAAAGTCAGTGCGTCATCGAGGACTGTCTAACTTAATTCCATTGGGTGGTCCTTAGTCCTTGTCCCCCAGGAATGCGAACCCCACACCAGGTCGACAAACACCCGAGGTACCTATTGCTGCTAGTGAACAGGGACTACAGGTGTAAGGACACGTGTCCGAAGATTTTTCACCCTCCGGGAATCGAACCCGGCCCTCCGTGTGTGAAGCGGGAGTTTTAGCCACCAGCCCGGCCACTTAAGTATTTAACAAGCAAATTTAGAAAAATTAACTTAGTATACCTTGGTTATTGTATTTTCAATAATAAGATATCTTGACATGTCACATATTTTAATATACTGTCTGTCTTATTCCTCAAACGTGGGCAATTAAAGCACTTAGTGTCAAGACAGTGACCATATGCCTGATCGCATAAATTGCATTAGTTTGATCATTATCTGTGTGTCCTCCAAACTGCCAGAAGTACTTGTAATCAATCCTAAGCCTGGGCCAGATTTTTTTTGCCCTACAACATCAGTCAGTACTTGTTATCAATCCTAAGCCTGGCCACTACAACATCAGTCATACTTGTAACCAAGCCTAAGCCCTGGCCACTACAACACAGTCAGTCTGTTTCACATTGCAAGTGCTCCATAAAATACTATCTACGTCATCTATTATTCATAGTGGTTATAGATCTACTCAGCCTTCTAACGCATTCCTATAACAATCATTTCATTATTTACTTCTCTTCAATATTAGACGCTAAAGCTAGACACAGATTAACCAAAGTTTTATTCTAACATTCTTCTTTCTGGGTACAAAACACAAATCATATTATTAGTCGCATAGCTAACATGTCTGCGCGAGAAATGTCTTGCGCATCCCATAAGGCACCCGTTTGTTTACTTTTTAAGCTTATTTCGTTTTACTAACACTTGGCAGTACTAGGCACCAGCACTGAAATCCGTTGCTTATGATGTTTCTTGTTCGCATACAATACACTTACATGCAGCACACAGCATCCTAAACTCTCTCTCACACACACAACCCAAACACATAAACACACACTCAGGTGGGCACACCACTCATGTTCTGGACACAGTGCACACAAACCGAGGAAGAATTAGAAGCGGCTTCTGAGTGAGGCTAGATACCTCAAAGCAATGGGGGCCCAGATAAAATTCTCCCCATGGTATTGAGAGAGGGATCAGAGGGCGCTATGTGTAACCCCTAACAACAATATTCATACAACAATCGAAAACAGGGAGATTGCCTGAGCGCATGGAAGACACAAATGTAGTCCCAATCTTAAAAAAGGAGACAGACCTGAAGCATTAAACTACAGACAATGTCACTGACATGTAAAGTATGGCAAAATCATGGAGAGTATCAGAGAAGATGGGGAACACCTAGAAAGGATGAACACATCAACAAGCAGCCAACATGGTTTCAGGGTGAAACAACAAATGGAATACAATACGGACAGGTTGTTAGGTAAGACACATATCAACAGTTTTCGACAACTTTATTCCGAAACGTTTCGCCCTACACAGTAGCTCTTCATCCTACTTTCTGTATTCGACTGAAAAGCCAACTGGGTAGACGAAACGTTTCGGAATAAAGTTGTCTAACGGTTGCATATGAGTCTTACCTACATGGTTACAGGACGGGAAACCTGTGTCACAAACCTACTGGAGTTCTATGACATGGTGACAGCATTTAAGACAAGAGAGAGAGGGGTGGGTGGATGGCATTTTCATGGACTGCAAGAAGGCGTTTGACATAGTTTCCACACAAGAGATTAGGCTAAAAACTGGATGACCAAGCAGGGATAAAAGGAAGGCACTTCAATGGATCAGGAATACTGACAGGAAGACAGCAGCGAGTCATGTACGAGGCGAGGTGTCAGAGTGGGCACCTGTGACCACGGGGTCCCACTGGGGTCAGTCCTAGGACCAGTGGCTGTTTCTGGTATATGCGAACGACATGACGGAAGATAGAACTCTTCAGTGTCCCTGTTTGTCAGATGACGTGAAGTTGAGAGAAAATTCAACTCGATCGAAACCAGGCCAGAACTACAAAAGGGATCTGGACAGGCTGGAGACCTGGTCCAGTCAATAGGCTCCTGGAGTCAAATTCCCACCAAGTGCAAAAAGTCATGAAGATTGCGGGGAAGGCAAAGAAGGCCGCAACTGAGAACAGTCCAAGGGGGCCAGAGACTACAAACCTCGACCTCAAGGAAAAAGATCTTGGGGTGAGTATACACGCAGGCGCATCTCCTGAAGCGCAATATCAACCAATACAAGCTGCAGCATATGGGCGCCAGCAAACCTCAGAACACCATTCCCGACATCCTTAAACGGAATCATTCAGGACCTCTGTACACCGGTGTACGTTAGCTCATATTGGATATGCGGCTACCAGTTTGGAACCCACACCGTAGCAAGTACGTAAGAAACCTAGAAGACAGTGCAAAGTTTGCAACAAACTAGTCCAGAGCTAAGAGATATTGTCCCTACGAGAATGTTAAGGGAAATCCACCTGAACGACACTGGAGGACAGGAGAAGATGGGGGGACTTGATGACGACATACAAAATACTGAGAGGAATTGACAAGGTGGACAAAGACAGGATGTTCCAGAGATTGACACAGTAACACAGGGACACAGTAGGAAGACTGAAGACACAGGATGAACACAGGGAGTTAGAAGTATTTCTTCAGCCACAGAGTAGTCAGTAAGTGTAATAGTTTACGGGGAATGATGGTATGGAGCATGATCCATACATAGCTTTAAACAGAGGTATGATAAAAGCTCAACGGCTCAGGGGAGATGACCTAGTAGCGATCAGTGAAGAGGCAGGCCAGGAGCTCGGACACGACCCCCACAATAACCACAACTATTGAGTATCAACACAAACACACATACACATACACACACAGGGCCAGTCAGCTAACTAGACCCCTGCAACCACTAAATAGGTGAGAACACACAATTGCCCCAAACCCCCCACCACAACCCCACCCCACACTGTGGCAACTCCCATCGCAGCTGAACAACTCAATCACTGTTCGCTTGGCCCCACCTCACATCACAAACCCCACTGCTACATGCACTCCCAACGGGCACTCTGCCCCTCACCGCGCCCCTACACAATCCCACCCACTAACCACAAACCCCCATAGGCCTCCCAGGCTCCCGCTCCCCCCCCAACAACCCCTAAATTCTCCAGGTCCACCGTGATAGACACAGAAGCTGAAGTGTGGTAACACAAACGCAGATGAATATCAAATAAAAAAGATGAGGGCATGAATGAATCAACACGAGAAGTCCCCGGGACATCATAGCATCACAGAGAACGAAACTCACAGAGACAATAACAGAATCGAGGTCTTTTCCACCGGGCTAACAGATCCTGTGGAAAGATAGAAGAGCAAAGGGGAGCAGGGGTTGCCTGCTCATAAAAACACGATGGAATTTCGAGGAAATGGAGGGCAATGGAACGAATTGGAGATAAGGGACTACATAGCAGCACTATTCATTCTGGGGAACATAAGTAAGATCATTGCTGGATGTATAACCCACCAAGAACTGCAGGAGGCCAAGAGAGGAATATATGAAACACCGGTGATATGGGTGACACACCCTGAGGTTACAGAAGAGCTCATTCATGCAAAGCAAAGTTACTGGTTATTGGGAGATTTCACCACAGGGAGATCAATTGGGAAACCTGGAGCCTCATGCGGGCCCCGAAACATGGAGAGCCAAGATGATTGGATGTGGTACTCGGAAAAACCTCAAGCATCCAACACATCAGGGACGCTTACCAGAGAGCAGGGGATAATGAATCAGCAGACAGGACATGAAGTTAACAATGATTAGCTCAAGACATTGATGACAACACATTATGAGAGGCCCTTCGTAGCTAGTGACAACGTAGTGTCCTGATATTTGATTACATAGTAGAGTTACAGGTAGAGAGAGTAACAGGAGTCTAATGGTAAAGCCAAACTATAAAATGAGGACACACAGGTATGAGGAAAATTCTGCTGAGGTGCAGTGGACAGAAGAAATGGTAGAAAGACGGTAAATAATTGGATGGAATATGTAACACAAGAATGCAATGAGGCAGAGGAAAGGTTTGTATCCCAAGGCGAGTCCATGGATACCCAAAGGGGCGAGAGGCACAAACTAAGTGCATTAGAGCATGAAGAGTGTATAACGGCAAAAGGACTCTGGAAAACAAGAACAGTCAAAAAGCCAAAACGAATATGCACATGATAATGAGGGTAGTGCCAGCAACAGTACAAATGACCTACATCAAAAGCCAAGACTGACCCGAAAACAGCTGTTTAGCCACATAAGGAAGAAATGAATGGACATCAAAGACCAGGTGATCAGGCTGAGGAGAAAAGGTGGGGAACTCACAAGAAATGATCACAAGGTATGCGAGGACTAACATGAATTTAAGGAATTATTTACAGTAAGACAGACATGGCTCTGAGATGACAGCACAGAGGGACACCAAAAGGTACTTCCAAAAAGTGGGCTGGATGACATACAAAAAATGGATGCAGAGGTGCAGAACTGCTAAATGACCTAGATACCTCAAAGGCAGGGGCCAGGCAACATCTCCCTTTGGGGGTCCTTAGAGAGGGAGCAGAGATGCTAGTGTGTGCCTCTAACATCAATCTTCAATACAACACTTGAACTGGCAACTACTGAGTATGGAAGACGGCAATTAGTCCCCATTTTACAGAAAGAACAGAAACGAGCACTAAACAACATTCCATGTGTCTCCTGACAGGGATAGTATCAAAGTCCTGAAAGAATAACAGGAGAGAAGTGTGGAGCACCTTGAACGAAGCAAGATTATGAACAACACCCAGCATGGATTCATTCATGTAGGCAAATCTTAGTCACAAACCTTATGGAGTTTTTATGACAATGTACAGAATTAAGACACAATAGAGAAGGTGGGGTGATTGCATTCCTTGGACTGCATGAAGGCCACGACAAAGCCCTTCCCTCACAAGAACTAGTGCAGGAAGCTAGAGGATCAGGCACGTATAACAGAAGGGAACTGCAATGAATCAGAGAATTACCTGACAGGAGGAGACAACAACATAGTCATGGTAAACTGATGAATATCACAGGTGACGGACCTGTACGAGCAAGGGTCCCCACAGTGGTCAGTCCTAGGACGCAGTTGCTATTTTTTGGTATATGTGAATGAACATGAAGAAGGGATAGACTCAGAAGTGCTGCTGTTTGAATGATTATTGCAAGTTAATGAGGAGAATCATATCAGATGAAATCATGCAGGACTACAAAGAGCCCTAATAGGCTAAAGACCTGGTCCAGCAACTGGCTCCTCGAATTTAACCCCCCACATGCAAAGACATGAAGATCGGAGAAGGGCAAAGAAGACCGCAGACAGAGTATAGGCTAGCGGCCAAAGACCTGCACACTCCACTCAAAAAGAAAGATCTAGGAGTTATTATATAATACCGAGCATGTCCCGTAAGCACACAACCAGATTACACTGCACGTATGGCGCGTGACAAAACCTGAGAGATGCCTGTTTCCATACCTTCTCAGAAAAATCGTTCAAGACCCTGACAATAATTTTGTGTCTTTTAATATGGCTGGTGTGTTCGTGTAGTAGTGATCATGGAGAGAGATTGAGAGGAGGGATATTATACTTGATGTAGTGTCTGTGTATGTAGCTAGCACAACTAATATGTATCGGAATTTTTGTAATAAATCAAGTAAATACTCTTGAAAAGATGTGGAATACATAATGCTGCCTAGTGCCGTAGTAGCTATCAGCTTCACATTGCAGATCGTTGTTAGAGTTATCTACAAGATTAAGTCTGATTTGTTTGGGGGTTGGGAGGAGACCCCATCACACATACCATAGGAAACTTAAGGGTAAATGGAGAATGGATAACAGAGCAAACGAAAAGCTTGACAGTGAACAGAGTACCGTATTTTGTGTAAGGATGCCATACTGTTTCGGAAAAATTCATTGTATATTTGCTGAGTGCGTGTCTGGAGAATTTGAGACAGGCAGTCAAGGAAGCAAACCTGTCATTGCGATTAAGTTTGCGTTGTATCAGTCGTCAAGTGAATAGTTTTAGTAGTTTCGCATTTACAGTGGCTGTTATCACGGATTTCTGGATTTGGTACAGAAAACATAAGTAGAGTCATCTGCAATAAAAAGGTGTTAAGGAGTTTAGATGCATCTTGGATGTCACTGATGTAAATGAGCAAAGAGAAGAGGGTCCAAAGACCACTCCTTGTGGAACTGCAGAAGAAAAAACAAGTTGTGTAGAGTATTTAGCTGCTAAGTTTGGCTGTAATACAATACTGATTCCTATTGTAGGATAAGATTTCTTAGGTTTTAATCGAGAGTGTCCTCTTACCCCATAAATGTTAGAAGTTTATACGGTGGAATAGTCCATGGTCAACTGTAACAAAAGCTTTTGTTAATTTTTTTATATCGAAAGCAATGAAAGTCCCAGGGAAAAATAATTTTTTCAGAGTGCAGAATAAATAGTACACATCATATGCAATAATTTAACAATCATAAGTAATTACATCATTAGTGTGTTGTGGTTACAAAGTAGGAGAAGACGTGAATTTAATAATCGAGAGATTTTAGTAGTAGGGGCCAAGTTTGATAAAGTGCCTATAATTTTTCAGTTCTGTTGATCACCGTCTTTGAGATCGGGGTACTCTTGCTGTACTTGAGTATGGATAGGAAGATGGAAGGAAGATTCAATGGATTTGTTGAAAAGTGCTCCAATAATTGGTGAACATGAAAGCCTTTTTTATCTCACGAGTGATGGTAAGTTATTTAGGTGAATATCAAAATGGTATACAATACCGACAGGTTGGTAGGTAAGACACAGGCAACTTTATTCCGAAACGTTTCGCTACACAGTAGGCTTCTTCAAGTCGAGTACGTGAAAGTAGGGAGGTACCAGTAGATATTTGGTAAGCGTATGTAAATTCCTTCCATCAACCCCTTGAAGTCCGTTAGATTTGAGGTTGTGAGTACCTCATCCTGGAGAAGTTCTTTTCCAAGCTGGAACCAACTGAAGATCAAGCGACAGTGTTGAGCTTAACATCCCCAAACTATCCACCCTTTTTATAGAATCCCCTCCAATCACTATAACCAAGAACTCCCACCCCATGGGCCATAAAAAAAAGCATGAACACGAACCTAAATACTGCAAACACGTAGTACATGAACACGCAGCAAGCTGCAAAACATATCTTGTACACACCAAATCTAAGACAACACTCATCAACAAACGCTCATAATCACTTACCGCCCTCAAACCACTAATACCACAGAAAACACTCCATTATCATATAAACTTCCACAAAAAATCATATTTGACAATATCTAAGTGCACTCACCTCACTACCTAACCAACACACGATTCACACCACCGGAAAAAAAGACAAAAAAACCCGTGCGAATGTCACCTCCAGTGACGTCACGCTCCACACTCTGTGCTTACTTGGTGGTCACATCACACCCAACCCACCTAGTTTCAACCTGTTGTACCCACAATATCTAAGAACACTATAATCAGACGATTTACCAGAATTTTTTGACCCCACCACAGAAGGGGAAAGATCACAGAAATCCACTCATTTATAATTTTATAACATTCACACGAAAAAATCACGTTCACCATTTGCCATAACATGTTACCATCCTCTATCAATACTCTTACACCAAGATCACCAAAAATCAAAGATCATTCAACCTCAAAATCTACAATATGATCACTGAAAAACTACTTACTTTTATTAACATTCCCGCACAAAAATATGACATCAGCACAAGATCACCGACAACACTTCCACTATACATCAAAAACACATAAACATAGCCCTGTAAACATATCTGTCACCACAAAAATAAAAATAATACACAGACACCCCAACTTATAAATTTCAATCGGCAAATTTAAGCACATGTAACATACCCACCAGTTTAAGAACTTCACCTCCAACATGTCATACACAAAGAACTAAGAACATTACACCAAAAACCCTATAATTGACATATTAGGCATAAATATAAGACATAAGCAAAAAAAAAATTTACATGTCATGAGACATGTACCAGAACTAATCACACACCTCCAACTAATACACAATTACTTACTAAGATCATATTAACTATTCAACACAAAAAATATTAATCTATTTACCCACCAAATTTTATTGTTATAAACAACAAAACATAAAATACTTATTACACAATTTTTTTCTCAAACTGAATATTCATACCACTTAATCATTTCTCAACTATGTTACATATTCACATTTCCACCCTCATCATCCCTAAAACATCCTTTCTATTCATCCGTATATCACCAAGAGATATTTTATCCGACACCCATCTCGACATCTAGGAGCCAGAGTGTAGTATGTGGAGTTAGTGTGTGAGGTTGCTCTGGCACCTACTTCCGTGATGGGTCGTCCTGGTTAAAACATCTCTTGGTGAAATACGAGGATGAAAAGAAAGGGAAGTTTAGGATAATGAGGGTGAGAAAATGTGAAATTAAAACATAGAAGAGAAATATTAAATGTGGTACATGAATATTTAGTATTTGAAAGAAAAACAAAAATGTGTAAAAACAATTATATGTGTTTGATGAATATAACATACATTTGGTTGGTAAATTGTATTAAAAATTTTGTTTGATGAATAGTTAACATGAACTTATAAAGTTATTGTTATTAGTTGGATGTAGTGTACTTAGTTCGGTAATGTCTTCATGACATGGTTAAAATTTTTTTGTGCTTATGTCTTAATTTTATATTGCCAATATGACAATTATAGGTTTTGGTGGCTGTCTTTTAGTTTACGTTGTGTATGACTTAGTTTGGGAGGTGAATGTCTAAATTTTGGTGTGTATGTTACATGTCTTAAATTAGCGCGATTGAAATCTCATAAGTTAGGGTGATCTGTGTAATTATTATTTTTATTTTTGTTGGTGAAGATACTGTTACAGTGCTCATGTTTATGTTTAATAGATGTTATTGAAGTTCGTGTTTATTTTTGATGTGTCTTATTTTTTGTATTAGCGAATGTTTAAAAAAATATCTATTTCAGTGATCATAGTAGTTTTGCGATGAATGATCCTTTAGATTTTTGGTGAATCTTGGTGAAGAGTGTTGATAGATGAATGGTAAACATGATATGGAAATGGTGATCGTGATTTTTGTGTGAAAGTTTATAAAAAAAAATGAGTAATTTCAGTGATCTAATGGTGGGTCATAAAATCGAGTTAATCGATTCTTTGTTATAGTGTCCTTAGATTTAGTGGGTACAACAGGTTGAAACAATGCGTGGAGGTTGGGTTTGATAGCGTGACGCACCAAGTAAACACAAATGGGAATGTGACGTCACTGGAGGTGACCTCTACCGTCCTGTGGGTGTGACAACGTGTGTTGGTTGTAGTTGAGGATGCAATAGTATGATCAAATATGATTTTTTTGTGTGAATGTTAATAAGAAATGAGTGTTTTCTGTGGTAATTAGTGATTTTGAGGTAAGTGTAATATGACGTTTGTTGATGGTGTTGTCTGTAGATTATGTGTGTACAGATATGTTTTCAGTTAATCTGATCATGTACTAGGTTTTGTTTAATTAGGTTTGTGTTCATGCTTTATTTTTTTTTTTATGCCCAAGGGGAGGGAGTTCTTGGGTTATAGTGAGTTGAGGGGATTCTATAAAAAAAGGTGATAGATGGTGGAGTTAAACTTAGTTTTCTGTGATTTTGACGGTGTTTTGGTATTATTCAATAGTGATTTGGTAGTAATCAGTAGTGTTTAGGAGAATTCGGAGGTGTTGGATTGGTTTTTGAAAGGTGTTCAAATGATGAGCAGAGTATTATTGAAGATGCATGTGTTTGGTGATGTATTAGAGTTGGCGTTCAAAGTTAGTCCAGTGAGTTAGTTATGTAATGTCTCATGTCATAAGATAAGATTGTTTTTTTTTTTTTAGAGCATATTTGTAAAGTCCTGGAGAATGAGGGAGGAGTTTGGTGATGAGATTTTAATTTCGGTATTGACATGTGAAGTGGTGAATGAAATGTAAATGGTGTATGAGTTAGGGAATCAAAATGTTATGTTGAGCTTATACAAGTATAGATAGTTATAGTTATTTAGTGATCTTCGTTTATGATGATGTTTTAAAAGAATGTGTTACAAAAAATGTGTGATCTTAAGTGGTAGGGTATAGAAAATTAGGTAAACGTCCTGATTGTGGTTGATCTTAGATAATGGAGATATAACTAGATATGTGTTGTGTTTAGTTTAGGTGAAAATTGTCTCATGTCATAAGTGTCTGAGTTATTTTTGGTGATAAAAGTATGTAAAGACAAGGAGACCTGAGGAGTAGTCTATGGTGGAACGATTGAAATTTACAGTTAATGAAATGTGTAAGTGTAATAATTTAGATGATAAATCTTGTTTGGAGTAAGTCAAAATGATAATTTTGAAAGTTTTGCTTCAGTGTTGTTTGGAAATGAGTTCAAAGGTGTTTAGTGAGTAATTCAAATGATGTATTGATGTTCGATAATCTTGGGTTGATCTGTCAGTGAGAGATAAGGTTTGATGATATAAGAATATTTCGTAAGAGATATTGAGAAAAGGTGGCTCAAATGATGTATGAGAGTGTTTTGAATGGGGGGGGGGGGGGGGGGGGTGTTCAAAGTAAAGTGAGTTGTATTTGTGTGTGTGTGTGTGTGTGTGTGGTTTATGGTCATAGAGTTTTTATGAATATCTTGGTTACAGTGGATTTTAGTGGATTTGATATGAGGTGTAGAGATCATTTGTGGATGTGAAAATGTGGATTTTGTGTGTGTTCAGAAAGGTGTGTTGTGAGATGGTATTGGATGTAAAGAAATGTGGTAGATGAAGGGGTATGGTGAGGGTTGCAGTAGAAATTTAATGAAATAGGGGAGATTTACTAAAATAAAGGTAATAGGTGATTATTTTAAAAAGAAATTTATAGAATTGAAAAGTTATGATATATTGTAAAAGAAGGAGGTGTTTGAAACATTTCGCAGTAGTTGGGTAGAGATATTGTTGTGAGTAATCATTTATATGGATACAAGAGGAGAAGGGTATGGAGAGGATTTTATAGAATTTCAGTAATTGTAAAAAGAATGTTTATTACATTTAAGATTCAGTAAAAAGAAGGGGAAAAATTTGTAAGAATAATTTTGAATAAAATGGTAATGATGAGGTTTGTAGGTAATGTATCGAAACTAGATAGACCAAAAAAGAATGATATAATGGTTGTTTTGTGGGTGATGTGAGTTGTGGGGTGTTGGGGGTTGTGGTGTTTTGTTGTCTGAACTAGTGATGCCGAAAAAAGAGGTTTAAATTGTGGTTGTTGATGTGACTTTATCTGATGATTTAGTTTTAAAACGAGAAAAAAAATTGTGGGTTGTGGGTGTTTGTGGGTGTGAAGTTGTTGTGGGTGTCGTAGTCGAACCTATAGAATACCAAAGACTTAAAGTGGTTGTTTGGTTTGGTGGGAGATTGGGTTGGTATGTGGGTGTTGTGGATGTGGTATTGTTTGTCGAACTAGTGATGCCGAGAATTGGTATAAGTTGTGGGTTGTTGTGACTTTTTTCTGATGAAATATTAAAACGAGAAAAAATTGAGGGAGTGGTGTTTTTGGGATGGGGGTTTTGGGGGTTTTTTGGGCGTTGTTGTCAAACTAAGATACCGAAAAAGTGGTTATTTTGGGGTTGTGGGGGTTTTGTTGTGGGTTGTTGGGGGGTGTTGGGGGGGTTGGGGAAATGGGGGGTGTTATGGATTGTGGCTTTGTTGTGATTTTTTTTCTGATGAAACTAGTTAAAACGAAAAAAAAAATTTGGGGGATGTGGGTGTTGTGGGAGGGGGTTTTGGGGATTGTGGGTGTTTTTTCGAACTAAGATCCAAAAAAGGGGTTATAATTTGGGTTTGTTGTGGGTGTTGTGGGGTTTGGGGGTTGTGGGATGTGGGTGTTGTGGATTGTGGGCTTTTTTGCCAACAAGATACCGAAAAGATGTTTAAGGGGGTTTTTGTTGGGGTGTGGGGGTTTGGGTGTTGTGGGGTATGGGTTTGTGGTTGTGGGTTTTGGGTTTTAAGGTGGGTGTTGTTGACGAACTAGAGTTTCGAAAATGATTATAAGTTGGGGGTTTTGTTGTTGTACTTTTTCTGATAAAAATTATTAAAACGAAAAAAAAAGTTTTTATATATTCAGGGTGTTTTTTGGGGAGTACTCAAATGGTTTTGAACTATTCAAAGGTGTTTTTGAAGGTGTTCAAATGATGTCAAGAGTTTTTTATGAAGGTGTTCGGGGAGATTCATGGTATTGGGGGGTTTCGAATGATTTTTTGGTGTTTCTTCAAAGTAAGGGTCTAGTTAGTTTTTTAAAACTTTTGTAAAAATCTAAAGAATGAGGGGGGATTTTTGGGGGAGGGTTTTTTTTAAAATAAATAAAAGTGTAGAAAAATTTAGAGATGATAAATCTTTTTTGGGGAATTCAAAATTTTTGTTTTAAAAATGTTTTAAATGTTTGGAAAATTTTCAAATGTTTATGTAGTATACAAATGATTTTATGAGAGGTTTCAAGTAACTTGGGGTTGTTCGTGGGAAAAAAAAAGGTTTGATGGAGAATTTTTAAAGAGATATTGAGAAAAGGTTCGTGTTTTTTTGTTTGTGTTCAGTTTTTTTTTGCGTTCATGTTATATTTTATGGAGGAATGTACCCCCAAAAAATTGGAACGTCTTGGTTATATGATTTGAGGGTTTGGTAAAAATGGGGTTAGTCTTTATTTTGATCTGTTTAGGGATTTTGGTGGTTTTTTGACTGTTTCATGTGTTTTAGTATACAGGGTGTATTTGGGATACTCAAAATGTTTCTTGGAAGTTTTTAGTTTTTTGGGAAATGTTCAAAGGTATTTTTTAGTATCAAATAAATTTATGAGGTGTTTTAAAGTGTTCAAAGAAAGTGAGGGTGTTTGTTGCGTAAAACTTCGAATAGTAAAATGTGACTATAAATTTTACGAAAAGTGGTTAAAATTTTTTAAAATTTGTGGTAATTTTTTTCTGATAAATAGTTAAAACGAGAAAAATGTCTAGACTTGTGTTTTTTTTGAAAAGAAATTTGGGATTGTTGTGGGTATTAACAAAAAAAAATGGAAATTTTTTGGGGTTTATCCGGGGTTAAGATGAAAAATGTGTCAGGAAAGTCGACAAATTACCCGTTGTGTGAGGCATCACTATCATGAACCCCGACTAAACACAGGTGGGGTGACGTCACACTGTTTAGACCGTATAAAGAAAGTCCAGCCCATAGGAGGAGTTCTTTTAAATGCTTCCCCCCAAGGGGGGAGAACCAAAAACTTGATCCAGGAGAGGAGTCTTGGTATTTAAGAAAAACTTGACCCAAGGAATTTTGGAGTCTTTGTATTATCGAAAAAACCCTTTTATCAAGAGATGGAGTCTTTTATTATAAAAAAAAACCTTGATCCGGGGAATTGGAGCAGGGAATTTGAGATGCAGGGGGGAGTTCATTTGAATCTTCCCCCCAAGGGGGGGGGAACCAAAAAAAATTTCACCGGGGAAGGATCTTTGTATTTCAAAAAAAAAAAATTTGGGATGGGGTGAAAGTGGCAGAGGGGGAACCCAAAAAAATTTGATCCGAGGAGAGGGAGAGCACAAGAAAATGAAATTAAAAAAAAAAAAAAAAAAAAATTGGAAAAAATTTCGGGGACCGGGGCGACCGGACGACGCTGCAGAAGGCGCAGCAGAAGGGGGGGCGGGCGCCACGGACGGCGCGAGGGTCGCGGGGTGGCAGAGGGCGCGGCGGGCGGGGGGGGGGCCGGGTGGGGGGGCAAGGGAGGGTCATGGGGGGGGTGGTCTCGAGGGGGGGGACTCAGGGGGAGGTGGTCGAGGTGGGGGTCGTGGGGGGGGCATGGGGGGGTCATGGGGGGGGTGTGGGGGGGGTCGGGGGGGGGTCGTGTGGGGTCGGGGGGGGGCGGGGTGGGGGTCTGGTGGGGGCGGGGTGGGGGTCGGGGTGGGGGCGGGGGGGGGTCGTGGGGGGGGGGGTCGTGTGGGGGGGCTGGGGGGGGTTGAGGGCGAGGTCAAGGTCATTAGCATAAGGGGTGAAAAGGAGTCTGCTCAGGGAAAAGGGGGCCCCTCAGGAAAGGGCCCTCACCACTGCCCTTTTCAGGAGGAGCAACCAGAAAGACCGCCGTAGAAGGAGCCACTGACTGCCTTCAGCACTACTTATAATTTTTTTTATTATTATTATCCCTGGCCGATTCCCACCAAAGGGAGGGTGGCCCCAAAAAAAAAAAATTTCACCATCATTTCCTCCATCACTGTCTTGCCAAAGGGGCTTTTCACTACATTTTTAAAAAATGCAACATTAAAACCCCTCCTTCAGAGTGCAGGCACTGATTCCCATCTCCAGGACTTAAATCCGGCCGCCATTTTTCCCCGAAACCCCTTCAAAAAGTTACTTTTCTCACCTCCTACGCAGTCAAGTATAAAAAAACCATTCGTCTCCATTTACCCTATCAAACACCTCATGCACGCCTGCGGAAATCCAACCCCTCCCACAAAAACCCCCTTTACCCCCCCATCCAACCTTTTCCCCAGGCCGACCCCTACCCCCCCCCTTCCTTCTACTACAGACTGAACAAATCTTTAAGTCATTCTGTTTTTTCCCTTCCTCTACAGTCCGAACTACCTCAAAAAACCCCTTCCCCACCCCTGGCAACAGTTTTGGAATGCCGCACCCCCCCTCCAACTTTCCCAAAATACGAAATTCTCTCATAATATTTACACCACACATTTCCCCCAGACATGACACCCACTGCCTCCAGCCCCTTTTCCTCGCTGCAACATTCATCACTTATGCTTTACACCCATATAAGTTTGGGAAAATATACTCTCATACATTCCCCCTCTTTCCTCCAAGGACAAAATTTTTGTCTCCACGACCCTAAGTGCACCACTCACCTTTTCCTCTCATCAATTTAGATTCACCTCATCCTTTAAACCCATCCGCGACACGTCCACTCCAAATATCTGAATACATTTACCTCCTCCATACTCTCTCCCTCCAATCGATACCAAACTTTTATCACCAAAATTTTTGTTTTCCCATAACCCCTTACTCTTCCTGACACTTTTTAATTTTTTTTCTTTTTTCCCCACCCCCCCCAAATTCATCCCCCAAACTCTCAACTTCTCTTAAATCTCCCAAAAGCACAGTGTCACAGCAAAGAGCAACTGTGACAACCCCACTTAGTTGTTTTTTTTCTTTTAACTCCCCGCCTCTTGTCAAGACCCCCGATTTTCTTCTCTTACTACCCCATCATAAATATATTAAACAACCCGGCGACATCCCCCATCCTAAGGCCCACTTTTACTGGGAAATAATTTCCCTCTTTCCTATGAAATCAACTTTGACCTCACTATCCTCGAAAAAACCTCACTGTTTCAGTAACCACTCCTAACCCTCACCTCAACATCTGCACATTGCCCCCCCTATCCACCCTGTCATACGCCTTTTTCCAAATCCATAAATCCACAAAGCCCCTTTTCCTTACTAAAAACTGTTCACTTATATTTTTCACGAAACACCTGGTCACACACCCCCCACTTTCCTAAAGCCTCCTTTTTTAATCTGCTATCCTATTCTCCATCTTACTTTTAAATTCTTTCAATAATAACTCTACCATACACTTTACCAGGGATACTCAACGACTTATCCCCCTAAAATTTTTGAAACCCCTTTTTTCCCCCCCCCTTTTACAAAGGAACTATGCAAGCTCTCTGCAATCCCTAGGGCCTACCCCCCCAACATTTTTTAATAATTGCAACAACCCCTCCCCAAAAAATTCCCCACCTGCTTTTAACATTTCTTCTTTTTCCATCAAACCCCGGGTGCCTTACCCCCCTTTCTTTTTACCTACTGCCTCACGAACTTCCCCACACCACAACTGGGTCTTCCTCACTCCTACAAGAGTTATTCCTCCTTGCCCTATCACAAATCACAGCTTCCCCATCTTCACAACATTTAACAATTCCCCCAAAAAAATCCCCCCCATCTCCCAAAACCTCTAACTCTCCATTTAAAAACTCTCCTCTCCATTTTTAATGACAAATCCATTTTTTCTCTAGGGTTTTTTAAATTTTTAATCTCAAACCCCCAAAACCTTTCCTTATTTTCAACAAAATTTTTTTGAAACATCTCACCCCCCACTCTCATTTGCTTCTTTTTTCATTTCTTCACCCCCTCTTAACCTCTCCTTTTTCCTCCATAACCTTCCCCCTTTCATCACTTCTACTTTGTAAAAACTTCCAAAAAGCTAACTTTTTTTTTCCCTTACTACCTCTTACATCATCATTCCCCCAACGCTCCTCTTCCCCCCTGCACCCACTTTCCTGTAACCACAAACTTCTGCGAACACTCTAACACTACATTTTTAAACCTACCCCCTACCCCTTCGACCCCCTTGCCATCCTCATTACCCACTATCCTCCAATAGCTGTTTATTCTTTTCCCCAACGGGAGTTTATAAACTTTACCTCTCTCTTCCCCGATGCTTCTATTCTCCTTGTACCCATCTACCTTTTTTCTCCAGTGTAGCTACAACGAGAAAGTATCTGATATATCTGGGCCCATCTATAAACGCATCCGAAGTCTACTAAACATCTTTTTCTCCCAAATACATAATCCAACAAACTACTGTCTTTTCGCCTACATCATATCTTGTATACTTTTTTACCTTTTTTTTAAAATTGTTTTACCTATAACTAAACCCCTTTCTATAAAATTTTTAATAAAAGGGGGGCCCCCATTATCTTTTACACCTGCACCCCAAACTTACCCCCCAACCCTTCAAAAAGTTTCTCCTATTTTAGCATTCAGGTCCCCTACCACAATTACTCTCTCACTTGTTCAAGGCCCTATACTTTCACTAACATCCCCCAAAATCCTCCTCCTCTGCATTCCTCTCTTCTCCATGCATACACGCTTATTATCCCCCACTTCTCGCATCCCAACCTTTCTTTAATGCACAAATTCTCTTTACACATTTATATTTTTTTTTCCATAACTGATCATTCAAAATTATACTACCCCTTCCTTTGCTCTAACCTCTCAATATCCAGATTTAATCCCATTTTTTCCCCCCCCCCGAAACTCCCACCCCCTTCAGCTTTGTTTCGCTTTTTGCCAGGACACCAACTTTTTTCATTTATAACATCAGCAATCATCTTTCTTTCATCACACTACATCCACGCACTTCCCAAACATCCCGTTTTATAAATTTTTTTTCTTCTTTTTTTTTGTAAAAGCTACAGGAGAAGGGTTTTTCACCCATTTCTCCCGGGATTTTAGTCGCCTCATACACACCATGGCTTAGGGGGGGAAAGATTTTTTTCCCTTCCCCATGGACAATAAAAAATAAAGAAAAAGAGCTATGTAAAAAAGGGGAAAAACCAGATTTGGGATATATAAATATGCAGTCGTGTCGGAAGTGTGAACCCAAAATGTAAGTAGGAGTAGCAAGATATCCCTGTTTCTACGTGTTTTGAACAGAAAAAGACACCCCAATCCTACCCTCAGCAAAACAGTTACAGGTTTCTGTTTCACAGTCTCTGGGAGACGGTATACTTCCCTGGTGGTTGCGTCTACCAACCTACTACCTTTTATTTTTATAAATAAAAATTAAATATAAAAAAAATTTTAAATATAAAAATAATAATAAAAAAAATCCCCAAAAAAAAAAAACAATAAAATAAAAAAAAAAAAAAAAATTAAAAAAAAAAATTAATAAAATAAATAAAAAAAAAAAAAAAAAAAAAAAAAAAAAAATAAAATAACAAAAAAAATACTATAAATTTACGCGTGCCAAAAGGTAAAATGGCCCTTGCAAAAACCCGAAAAATCCTTCCGAAATTTTTTTAAATTTTTTTAAATATTTTTTTTTTAATTTAATGAAAAAAATTTTTAAGCTCCAAAGAACTTAAAAACCCAACCTTAAAACAAGGCAATTTATTTTTGCCAACGCAACAAAAATATTTTAAAATACGTTTTTGTAATTTAATATAAACAAACACAATCAATAATTTTTTTGAGGGTTCAGAATGATTTTGGGGAAAATTTCATACAAAATTTTCACTTGTCCTATAGGAAGAGAGCGTTGCAAATTTTCCAAGACGCAACGCCCTTTCGCACGAATATAAAAAATAATAAAAATAAAATAAAAAAAAAAATTAAAAATAAAAATAAAAAAATTTTAAAAATAAAAAGTGTCCCAAAGAACAAGACTTGGTTACTTTTAAAATAATTTCCAAAAAAACGAGTGGGGGTGGGGGGTGTGAGTTGGATAAAGCTTGTGCTGCAAATCGGATACGGCTCCTCCCTTAAAACGGCCTACCACACTATGTATGCACACACTAAAGTGGCAATTTTTCCCATAATGGAAGAGCATCAAGAAAAAGGAAAGTTAAGGAGAAAAAATTGAAGGAGGAAATCGTTTCTCTGTCCAGGATGATGTACTCAGGGGCCCGGAAAAAAGAACAACTCCCCCTGAAAATGGGGGTAACGCATATTTGGGGTTTGGTGCTCACAGGAAGACATAGGACCTTCCCTTCTGAAAAAGAATAAAAGGGTAAGAAATATTTTGGTTTCCCCAGGAGCTGGTGTTAGTGACATAGTCACGGGTTTTGGATAATATCAGTCAGGGAATGGGACAAGCCTTTATCTGTCTCAGTGTTGTGGAAAGATGTTGGGAAGGGTAGGAGGAAGACTTCTAGATAAGTAAGGCACTAAAAATTTAAAAAGTCTAAGGGAGGGGGCCCAATTAAAGTAGCTCTTGCCCCAAAGGAGAGTGGCAAAATGGTTGTCTAGGGGAATTGGTGTAAATTTCTTTCTAGACAAATACTGCAAAGAACTTGCAATCCCATTCATTTATAACTGGGACAACTTTTAATCAAAAATGATAGATGCAAGGATCGGACATCTTTCGGGCGGGGTGGTAGCTCCTTTCAAACCAAAGAGAGGGCCATTGGTGAAATCCAAAGGGTTTTAACTGATAAAGATAGAGGTATGGGGGTGTGTGGGGGGAAAAGTCGGGGTTTCAACACTAGGATCAAAAAGTAAATGTTTAAAAAAACATTCAGGAAGTTTTTAAAAAAAAACAAAAAATATGTCGCAAACAAAGCGAGACATAAGGGCTTTTCCTTTAAAATTTTATATACTAAAGCAGGAGTGTAAAAATAAATAGATGAGCTAAAATTTAAGCAATGCAGGAAACATAATAGCATTGCTATAACAAGACCTGGCTCAATCTGAAAGATAGAAGACCTCTGGCACAATACAAGGCTATAAATTATTCCACAATGACAGGGTCAACGGGAAAAGGTGGGTTGAGTAGCGATTACTTCAAGACAATTTAAAGGTTGTGTTAGACAAAAAAATTAGAAGCGTCACCCACGGAACCGTTTGGTTTACAGCTTTTCGGGCGTGAAAAAAAATTTTTTGGGGTGATTTACAGGGGCCCCCAAAAAAATGATAGGGTGCGGGGAAACTTCATGGGGTGAAATTTGTAAGGCCCTACATCGAAAATGGGGATAAAGGGAGATTTCAAATACAGACAGATTGACTGGCAATTTGACAGGAAATTTTTGATCAAAATTTTCCTTTATACGATTCAGGGTTGTTTTTTCAAGCATTTTTTGACAGACCCAAATAGAGGAAATAACCTGCTTGATTTGGTTCTTTCTAATTAAAAATCTTGAGGTTTAAAGATGGCTCGGGGAAAATGACACAAACCCCCGTTTTAAAAAACATGGAATTCCCTTAATAAGGCAATCAAGTCTCTGTCCCCCGACTTTCCCTTTGGGGGATTTATAGGACGAAAAATTACTTTGGGGGGGATGAACCGGAAAGACCTGACTAAGGGTCAGGTGGTGGGGATGACGCCGAATCTTTTTTCCGGAATATTCTAGCTGCTCAGACAACTACTTCCAATAATGAAATCAGATCAAAACAAAAAAAAGAACCTAAAAGGTGAACAATAGATTAAAAAAATCTCATTGGTCAAAAGAGGGCTATATAGGGAAAAAAAAGGGAGAGGTGCAATAAGAAACATATATTCAGTTGAAAAGAGAAAAAAAAAAGGGGGTAAGAAAAAGCAAAAAGAGATGAGTTTAATGTTGCAAGAGAATCGAAGACTAACCCAAAAGGATTCTTTCAGGTATACACAAGTAAGATCAGGGACAAGATAGGCCAACTCAAAAGTCACTCGGATCAGCTCACAGACAGTGATAAGGAAATGTGTAGAATTTTTAACACATACTTCCTCTCAGTTTCTACTCAGGAAGGTACTAGCGATATTCCCGAAATAATAAATTATGTAGAACAGGATGATAAACTATGCACGATTCGGGTCACAAGTGACATGGTTCTTAGGGAAGTTGATAAATTAAAACCTAACAATTCCCCAGGCCCTGAAGAACTGTATACAAGGGTTCTAAAGGAATGTAAAGAGGAGCTTAGCAAACCTCTGGCTAATCTTTTCAATATATCACTACAGACTGGCATTGTGCCAGATAAGTGGAAAATGACAAATGTGATACCTATTTTCAAAGCAGGTGACAGGTCCTTAGCTTCGAACTATAGACCAATAAGCCTAACCTCCATAGTGGGAAAATTTATGGAATCAATAATTGCCGAGGCAGTGTGTAGCCACCTTGAAAAGCATAAATTAATCAATGAATCTCAGCAATGGTCTTTCAAAAGGGCGTTCCTGCCTTACGAATTTATTAATTTTTTTCACTAAGGTATTTGAGGATTTAGATCATGGTAATGAATATGATATTGTGTATATGGACTTCAGTAAGGCTTTTGACAGAGTCCTACATCGGAGACTATTGAGGAAAATTAAGGCACATGGAATAGGAGAAATTTTTTCCTGGATAGAGGCATGGTTGACAAATAGGCAGCAGAGATTTTGCATAAATGGGGAGAAATCAGAGTGGGGAAGCGTAACGAGCGGGGGTTCCACAGGGGTCAGTGTTGGGCCCCCTTTTTGTTCACAATCTACATAAACGACATTGATGAGGGCATAAAGAGCGACATAAGAAAGTTTGCCGATGACACCAAAATAGGCCGTCGAATTCATTCTGACTAGGACATTAGAGCACTCCAGGAAGATTTGAATAGACTGATGCAGTGGTCCGAAAATTTGGGCGGATGCGTTTAATAGACAAATGCAAGTTCAAAAATGTTGGACAGAAAAATTAACCATACCACAATAAAACTAAATAATGTCTTAAAATTACGGATTGCGAGAAAGTTTTTAGGAGTCCTGGTTAGCAGAAAATCTGAAACCAAGACAACAGTGCATAAGTGTTAGAAAATAAAGCTAACAAAAATCCTTGGCTTCATACAAGAAGCATAAATAATAGGAGCCCTGAGGTTGTTTTTCAACTCTATATATCCTTGGTTAGACCTCATTTAGATTATGCTGCACAGTTTTGGTCACCGTATTATAGAATGGATATAAAAGCCTGGAAAACATACAAAGGAGGATGACGAAGTTGATCCCATGTATCAGAAATCTTCCCAATGAGGATAGACTGAGGTCCCTGAATCTGCACTCTCTAGAAAGGTGTAGTATTAGGGGGGATATGATTGAGGTGTATAAATGGAAGACAGGAATAAATACAGGGGATGTATATAACGTGCTGAAAATATCTAGCCTAGACAGGACTCGTAGTAATGGTTTTAAGTAGGAAATATTCAGATTCAGGAAGGATATAGGAAAGCACTGGTTTGGTAATAGAGTTGTGGATGAGTGGAACAAACTCCCAGGTACAGTTATTGAGGCTAAAACGTTGCGTAGTTTTAAAAATAGGCTAGATAAATACATGAGTGGGTGTGGGTGGGTGTGAGTTGGACCTTGTGAAGGCTTACTCAGCCCTGTAACTTCTTCAGTCAGTATTACTCAGGCTGGCTACTCCTCAGGAAAATTAATGAATAGAAAAAGAAATAATAATTCACAAAGATAAACACTTTATTATTTATTAAAGCAAACATAAAACAATAAAACATGAAAGGTATATCCTATTTGAAAGAAAAATGAAAAATGAAATGAATAAAATAACATTTGAACTCAACGCTAATATATATAGGGGTGTCTGGTGTTGGTGACACTGTTGTTGAAATCGTAGCCGTTGTTGATGTGGGGTGGGGGGGATCGCAGGTGTTGGTGACCACCACCGGCTAGTTCTTCACAGAGTATCGCCGTGAGTATTTTATACCGATGACAGGAAAGCAGGTTCTTTACCGCTGCAATGTGGGGTTATGTCCTGCAATTTCATACAGGTGCACAGGTAGTTAGATCCAAAATGGGGAAGTCTCTGGACGTTAGTCCTTCTCCATCCGTTCTCCTCATTGATTGACGGGTGACCCTCTCTGTCATCCAAGCTGAAAAGATAGGTTACCCACTGCTTAAGAAATCACTCTCCATGGTAAGTACAATACCCAAAAGATGTGGTGATTATTACAACAGTCAACCTAGAGCAAGACTGAAGGGACTAAGTTTATTGGTCAAAAGTGACGCTTTCAACCAATAAATCCACAAATACAAGGGAGGCATGTACTTACAGTAGTGTTGGGAGCTGTGAGTCGAGTGATTACTGTTTGACCAGAGCCCCACACGTCACCTTTCGGGGGGGGGGGGAAAAGGGAGGGAAGGATAGTCGGAGCCTAGACTGACCCTACGTTAACAAGCAGGGCCCGCAATCAAAAATATCACTTTAGGGGTGGGGGAGAAAAGGCGGGAGCTTGACTTACCCTACCTTAACAAGTAGCCGGCAATGAAACTATTGTTACTATATACTCCCTCTCTACTCCTATCATTGAACTTTTCCCCTTACACTCCCCCATACCAAGGGCTTAAGTCCCAAGGAGCATAAGAAGAATAGGCGAGGAAAAAGTTCTAACATGTGGAAGTCGCGTAAGGCAAGAAATCTTCTACTGACTGTCTCGACTTAACCAGTCAGAGAAATAATTGGATGAACCATTGATATACACAATATGGAACTTAAAAGCTTGGAGTGCCAATGTCCACCTCAAGAGGCGACTGTTGGTTCCCTTAAAAGTTTCTAGGTATATCAAAGGTTTGTGGTCAGTTTCTAAAATGAATTCTTTTCCCAGCAAATAAAATTTAAGTTTGGAGATACCTCACACAAGAGCCAAACATTCCTTTTCTATTGTGGAGTATCTTGTTTCTGCGGGAAGGAGTTTCCGGCTTAGGGAAACATACAGGGAAGGGAGTACCATCATGGTATTGTAGTAACACTGCACCTAAGCCAGTATTTGGAGGCATCAGTTCTTAAACAAAATGTTTTTTTTAATATCTGGAATCTTAAGTATAGGTTTCGAAAGAACTTTTTAAACTCATTAAACTTTTTCCCCACACGTCGGAAAGTTCAAGAGGGTTTCCCTTCACAATTTTTAGGGAAATGGATAAACCTGTAAGATCAGTAAGGCCGGGTTTTAAACCCTGCATAAAAAATTTTCAGAACCCGAATGCTTT